>VXBX01000791.1:134054-237419 GCA_013400415.1 Scytalopus superciliaris | reverse complement strand
GCCGGGCCGAGGCTGGGCCTCTCCCCGGGGCCGCCCCGGTGCGGGTCGGGGTGGCGGGGCCGGCGGGGCCCTGTGGGAAGGGGGAGAGGAGCGGGGACCAGGCCGTGGCACAGACAATGGCCGTGGGAGGAAGCGAGCGGATGGGAGCCAGGCAAACGCGAGCCGGAGGTGGCCAGAGGAGAATTGTAGTGAATAGGGTGAAAGGAGCACTGTTGGAGCCGCTGGGGAGAGTCCAGCAGAGGCCTGTAAGATGATTTGGGGTCTGGAGCATCTCTGATGAGGAGGGGCTATGGGAGCTGGGCCTCTTCGGTCTGGAGAAGAGAAGACTGAGAGGGGATCTCATTAATGCACAAAATAGGGTGTCAGGAGGATGATGCCAGGCTGTTCAGTGGTGCCCAGCAACAGGATGAGGAGCAATGCCTGGAACTCAAACATAATAAGTTCCACAATAGGAGGAAGAACTTCTTTCCATTGAGGGTGGCAGATCACTGGAACAGGCTGCCCAGGGAGGTCGTGGAGATATTTTCTCTGGAAACATTCAAAACCCATCTGGACACATTCCTGGTCACCTGCTCCAGGTGTCCCTGCCTTGATAGGGAGGTTGGGCTGGATGATCTCCAGAGTTCACTTCCAACTCCAACCATTCTGGGATTGTGTGAAATCACTTTCAGTCTCTAAACACCACCCCGGGGCCACCTTCAGCTTTGGCTGGGGGATGGTCTTCTGCTCCATGTCTTCTTCTCCATGCTGAGGAGCAGCAGAATGGCTTGTAGGGGAGTGGTGGGGAAAACCATGGGAGCACAGAAGGTGTGGAAAAGGATGCTGGTGCAGCCAGGGAAAGTGAGTTCCTCTGCCAGGTTGAACTGGTGCTAAAGGGAAAAAATAGTCTGTGGGTGGGGAGCAACTGTCCCATCAAACTTTCCAGGGAGCTTCCCACGACGTTTAGGGAAGGGCAGGAAGGGGAGAGGGGATGTGCTGCCACTCCCAGAGTTAATTATTACCTGGCCGGTCGGAGGGGCTGGTGGTGATGGAACCACCAGAGTTGCATTTAGTTTGCTTTCCTGGTGCCTGTAACTCTTCCCATTGGAGGACTCTGCTTTACATTCGTGTTCCTGGGTACTTCCACAAGTGTGTTCAGATGAAAAAAAAACAAACAAAACTGAAAGTACTGCTGGCAAGTAGTGTAGGGAATGAAGTTTTCCAGATCCTCAGTGTGGGTTGCTGACTTCAGGGCACTAGATGTGGCAGACTCGGAGCCGTAGGCGTGCGGAAAAAGGAGAGGCACACACTGGGGTGCTGAGAAACTGCAGCTTAGGCAGCAATTTGAGGACTTCAAGCCCTGGTGTAATGTAAGGAGCTGCAGTCCTGGCACCCCTGCAGGGTGAGGGCTCAGCTCATCTGCCCTGGGCTTCTCCTGGTGTTAGCCTCCTTTCCTTCCCTGGGGTGAAACACCTGCATCTGAGATGGTTGGCCTGTGCAAGCTCATGGTGGCCACCTTTCGCGCCAGTATAGTCTGAACTTGACTTCATTCCTTATCCTAGCTACCTGTGGACCTGAGGGATTGGTTCACAGCTCAGGAGTTTGTAAATACAGATAACCACTGAGGGTTCACAACCCAAATTTACAAACCTGCTTGTCCCAAAGCAGTGCTGTCAGCAAAGCCTTCCCCTGCTGTGAATGCACTCATCTCCGAAAGAGCTTAGAGCAGCAGAAAAAACTTGTGTTCCCTAAGCCAGCGAAGTAGGGCTGTGTATTTTTTTTAATGCTGAATTAAAATAAACAGTGCTGCACTCAACAGTCTGCCTGGCTGTGTTGTGGGGACAGTTCCTGTAACTCTGTGTGCCCTTAGGGTATTTTACGTGGGTAGTCAAGAGCATTCAGAGGAAAACTATTGAGAGGAATGCAAAACATGGATTGCCAAAGAGCTGCCTCTTCAGACCCTCTGCCCTGGCTTGCCTGTGTGACACTCTGCAGCAGCTTCTCCTGAAGAAACAGGTCCCTTCATTAATAGCTGTAAGTTGTTGCTGCTCAGCACTTTGTGCTGCAGCAAGAGACAGGATTGTCCAGGAGGCAGGGCAAATCCTTATTTTACAAAACAAACTAGTTGTTTGAAGGAAAGATGTTTGGAAGGAAGCTGTGGCTTCCCTGTTCAGCTGGACTGTCCCACTGTCACTGCTGCAGGGCAACTGATGATAATTCTTTGGTTTCTCTTCACTCACCCCGGGTGCAGGGAGGTGCAGAAAGCTGTGAACACTGCCCAGGGGCTCTTCCAGAGGTGGACAGAGCTCTTGCAGGATCCTTCCATCGCCACAAGAGAAGAAATTGACTGGACCACTAATGAGCTCAGGAACAACCTGCGGAGCATTGAGTGGGACCTGGAGGACTTGGATGAAACCATTAATATCCTTTCTGTGGTCCTTTGAAGGTAGGGGCATGCAGTTCCCAAGTTGCACTAAATATCCAAGTGCCAGTGCTTGCCACTTTTTGCAGAAATCAGGATTATTTGGAATTGAATTTTGCATTTACATCAGCTTTTCTCAAACTGCAAATGAGAAATTAAGGCAAGGGTTTTCCCTTTGTCTTTTTGTTTCCCTTTTTACAAGGTATATTCTAAGATGCTTTGTTCTAGAAAGCCTATTGTGTTGTATGAATCTGGATTTCTGCAGAGTCAGTCATACTTCAGGCTGGCTTCCAGAAATACTCCTTTTCCCTTGTGTTCATCTGAGCACTCCTGAAAGCGCCGCACGGCATCGCAGAACCAAAAAACACATGGGAAGGAGAAACCTTCTGTCAGTGCGTGTACTGCACAGTGAATTCCTGCCATGCCTGGTTTTCCGTCCAGTGTTCTGGACGTTGCTAATCAAATTTTGGGAACGGGCACAGAACAGTGGCCACTTGGCACACTCGGGGGTTCGTGTGTCTGTGTGTGTACCCTTGTGTGGGGACTCCTTGACTCGGTGCCCACGCATTGTCGAGGCGAACCCGCGGAAATTCAACCTCGATGCGACGGAGCTGGGCATCCGGAAAGCCTTCATCACCAGCACGCGGCAGGTGGTCAGGGTAAGGACTGTGGGCTCGGGGTCAGAGCCTGGGGAAGGTGGCGGGGTGATGAGCTGGTTAAAAAAAGGAGAGCCTGGGAGCAGAGAACAAACCTGCTGCCTGCTCTGTCCCAGGCTTCCTCCTCTTCCCGCCTGGGGCTGCCGAGGTGGGTTTGTGGGTGCAGGTGCCCCATGGAGTTCCCTCCTTTTCTGCTGCTGCCCCTTGATATCTTCACACCTGTCTAGCAACAGCCTGGGAACATGTAGTAGCTGGGGAGGGAGAGTAAAGACCCTGCTGTAATGCAGGGGAGGCTGGAGCCCCCCTTCAGAGTTTGAGGGAAGTGATAGTCCTGGCCCCTTGTAGCACTAGTTTTCAAAAACAGGGAGACCACCTTGAACACTGACAGATGGTTAAAGCCTGGTGTTACTGACATGGTGACTTCAACTTCCTACCCCTGCAAAATAGTCTAAACAACCACTAGATTTATTTTTAACTCGAGGAGGATTTTTTTTTAGTTCAAGCTCACACTTCAGAAGCAAAAAGGGGATTTTAACAACTTGGTGGCAATAAAAAGAGAAGAAATGTCTTCCCAGAAGCTTCACTGCCTGGTAACAAGCTGCTAGTTAGGAAGTTTTCTCTCTATTAATAGCTACACTGAGTTTCTACTGCCCCTCATGACTCTGATGTTCCTGCTCCACAGAATGCATTGCTGTGGCTGGCAGCAGGCGTGTTACCCCACCTGCAGTCCTGCAGTCTGGGTGCAGTTCCTAAAGCTTACCTGGGAACTGATCCCAAAACCACGCTGGCCCCAGGTAGCAGGCACATGCTCACTGCCTTGCCCTCAGTGTAGTCCACTCCCAAACGGGCAGGATCAGGCAAGCCTGCTCTCTGGTCCTCTTTCCCTGATTGAAAACTGCTGGCTAATGGGTTTTGGAACAGTGTCTCTTACTGGTAAATGAAATTCGTTAGTGGCAGCATGCAGCTGGTTTCCAGGGAGGGAATTCAGGATGTACAGCAGCATATGCGTGAGCCAGTGAGAAGTAACCACTGGCTCTGGTGCCTTCGGTGATGTGTTTCACATCTGTGAATAGTAAAACATACCTGAATGCTCTGGTGACATCAGAACTGTGCTGGTGGATCAACCTCTGCCAGATCATGTCCACTATTTGCTAATCTATAGAAACTAGATTATGTTACATTGAGATGGGGAGCATTCTGTGGCTAATGCAGGAATTCCACAGCAAAAATTAATTGGCAGGAGAAAATGTAGGCACAGTCAGAGAGGATGGTCACACAACAGGAATCTGCCTCATCCTATGCAGTATGAAAACCTGGGAGTAAAGCACAGAGGGTTACAGGCTTCCAAGGCCTTGACAAACATTTCTCTTCGTTACACTCTATCAATGGGAATATTAGTTTATTATACAAATCAAAGTGTTTCTGGCTGTGTCCTTACTGAGTAGTAAGTCAGGAATATTTTCAAACTATCCCACTGCCATTGATTCTAGCATAAGTAAAACAATATGACTGCAGTGAAACTTTCTATAATATCTTTCCAGACTCTTAAGAACTCATTCTCAAAGAAAACCTCTCTTCCCTCACTCCCCCTGTAGAAGCCTTGGTGTGTATAGACAGCCCTGTAACACCCTGAAACTGCCTGTCACCTCAAATCCAATGCTCACATACCGTTTCTTTTGTTGAAAAACAGGATATGAAGGATCAGATGTCAAACTCCTCCATGCAAGCACTGGCTGAAAGAAAAAACAGGCAGGTGAGAACCAGAAACAGGCAATATATATCTATTACAATGTATATCCTGTCTGTAGTTCATCCCCTTACAGACCTTTGTTCTGGGAAGGGGCTTGCACGCTGCAGCTGAGCTGCGTGTGTCTGGCTGACCTGAGAGAGCTGGTTCTCTTAGACATGTTGCTGCCACCCTGTTCCCAGCCTGTCCCTCAAAGCAGTAAGTCAGCACTCGCCATCTGTCTCTGTCTTCAGATCTGGTTGTGTACAGCTGTCAGCGTTGCATCATCCCATGGAAAGGGAAATCTCCCTCCTCCTAGGGGTGAACCGCCTCAGAATCCATGTCAGTGAATGTAATCCTGCTCTCTGCTGGATTTAGGAGCCAAGATGGTGTAATATCCTTTCATACAGCTGCCTTTTATAATAGCCATGTAAGAAGATGGAGGAAGCTCAAGGAGTCTTGGGTTGCCTGCACTTGTAATCTAAGGAATAGAAATAGATGCAGCTTGTGCTCCTTCCCAGCTGACAGGGAGGCTGTAAGGAGATCTCAGAGCTGACTTCCAGAGCCATCTCAGTAAAGTTGGTGTGCACAGTTAACTTGCCTGTTCTGCATCAGCCTTACCACTTGTGGCAAAAATGACAAACTGCAACAAGCCACTGAGAAGCAGAGAGCTGATCCCTGAGCTTGTCACAGGGACAGTTGATGTGCTTGGCAAACACTTGAAGCAGCAAAGTCCCTGACACCCTTGCTCAAAAAAGTATGTAGCTTTCCCTGTGATTTGTTGCTTCCCTTTGCACAAGGGTCCTGCTGGCTGTGGGAGACCATATGGCCCAGCTCACACAGCGACATCTGGTCAGGAAAACTGACTTCCCCTTGCTGCCTTCCTCTCTCTTCCCAGCCCCTTGCCTTCCCTCCAGCCCACAAGGCTTGTGCTGGGCTGCAGAAGCTGTTGGACTCTGAGGCACTGCTAGCAGCAACCCTCACAGCTAAGGCTGCCAAACAGAGGCCTTTCTATTGAAGCTGCAGCAAAACTAATGCATGGTGTTAAATAAACAGTAGCTGTGCTTGCCACAAACTGGAGAGAACCAGGAGCTTGCTCAGTGTTGCAGGGGCAGACACAGCCAGATGTCCTGCTGGCTTCCTCCACAGTCAGTCTGTCAGCTTTCCTCACCCCTCCTTGAACATTATAAAGCAGATGAACCATAGAGAGTCTTGTTTTCAGCCTGGTCATTGCCTTGCTGTTCTTCTCAAATACTCGGTCGTCCTCTCCTGCCTGTGGCCAGGAGCTTTGGGACAGTCTTGTTATGGAGTCAGCCTTGCCTCCACACTCATGGGCAGAGCTCCTTGACCTATCCCTAGTGCTGCAGGGTGCAGCTCCTCACCTGCAGGTCATGTTCATTCTCCAGCATCTGTCACCTGTGTTACTCCATTTCCAGGGAGCAGACATACTCGGCTGGAAAGCCACATCTCTTCTGCCTTTGCACAAGCTTTGCTTCATCCAGGTTGTGGGGCAGGGAGCAAAGTGTAACCTTGTAAGCTGGGAACTGAACAGCCTGCTGGAGGGGCAGGCAGCCTGGATCATAGAACGTAAGCTACAGCACTGCTGTGGTTATACTGCACTGACTGCCAGCTCAACTAGTTAAGTACTTTATCCAGACCCTCTTAAGCTCATGTCACTAGCAGGACAGTGCTCAGTTTGAACTGTCCATCTGTGAACACAATATATCCAGATACTTCCCAGCTCACACATCCTAGCACAGTGCTGCCTCTTGAGCAGGCCTTTGCTAGTCCTTTGTGCTGTGCAGACCTCCTGCCGTACTCCAGCTCTCCTGCTGCTGGAGAGGCGTATCTACAATACCAGATGCCAGACTTCCCAGGCTGGCATTTTGGCATTGTATTGGTTTAGTTCATGACAGCAGTTTGGCTGAGTAGCAACAGAGCAAGAGGAAAGGTATGCTCTGTGTGTGTGTGTACGGCAGTGTTACCTTGTCTGCCTTCCCACTACACCCTGTAGACAGGCTGTGAGCAGACACAAGACTGTTGCTAAGGGCTCTCTGCATCTGTTCAGGCACTCCTGGGAGAGAGTGGGAGTCAGAGTTGGAGCTCTGGACCTGACAAATACAGCCGTCTGGACCGGGAACTGCAATTAGCAAATTCACACTTCATTGAGGAGCAGCAAGCTCAACAACAGGTAAGGCAGCTGGCACCATGCAGACTAAATAGCTTTGCTTGCCAAATGGGTGCTGGGGGGATGAAGTACAGGCTGTGAGAGCCAAAACAGTCCTTGGATCCAGGAGCCTGACAGTTGTCCTCTTTGCTTGTGGCATGTATCTGTGCATGCATTGCCTGTACGGCACAGCTTTGGTTGCATCTTGGCTGTGAACTTTTAACCCTTGAGCCATGAGGCTTCTGCTCTGTTTAGAAGGCAATCATCATGATCTGGAAGATGTAGCATTCTAAGCTGTAATAGTACAAGGATTGCTGAAATCCTTGGAAGAGTAGAAACACTGCAAACAGAAAAGAGCTTGTTTCTCTTATGCAACTTCCCCTGGTTATTAAGTGTTTGCTGTTGTTCTTGTGCATCTCCATCAGAACAAGCTGGGAGCAGGAGCACGCGCCTGCTTCCTTTTCCTGCCTTTGTCCCCGTGAGATTAGTGAGAAAGGCTGTGTGAGAGCTTTTGGGAGAACCCCCAGTGAGACACTTCCCAGCTGATGGGGGAGCTTGCCTGGAGAAGCGCCTGGGCCAACTGCAGGCCTTTACACAGGCAGCTTTTCAGAGGTGGCAAACTGCTAAAGCTCCTGACCTGAGACACCGCCCTGGCTTCTAAACATGGTTTACCTACTGACTCTAGGAAGATAAATAGATTCAGAAATAGGTAACTAGGGTAAATCTAATCCTTAGCATGACTCTGCCCTGGAAATGACTTAAAACATCAGCAGACGTATTCCTTTGGCACACTCAAAGCCAGGCTGGTTATTTTTAGCTGTAGAAGCTGCAACAGCCTCTTACTTACACTAACCCCTTGTTGGCTGCAGCATGTTCCAGGTTGCATTTCCCAGGCACAGCATCAGCATGGCTGCCAGGTGTCCACTGCTGTACCTGCTAACCTTGCCAAGGTTTTGATGACCCCTTGTGGCTTCCCAGGCTGAGGCTGGATTTGAGGCTGGATGTCTGGAGGCTGCAGTCTCCTGTGCAATGGGGATGTCATGCCACAGAGGCTTTCCTGCGGCTGTCACCTCTCTGGCATTTCTTAGGAATGTGGTCCTCATTCCTGGTGGCTTAAGTCTGAATCCAAGCCTAACAGCTGATGTTGGCTGAGCAGCAAGTGCCTGTGCACCGGACCATGTAGTTCCAACCCAGCTGCAGGAGGCAGACCTGTAATTGCCTGTTTCCCTTCTCTTTGGCCTCAGTTGATTGTAGAACAGCAAGATGAGCAGTTGGAGCTGGTCTCTGGCAGCATCGGGGTGTTGAAGAACATGTCCCAGCGCATTGGTGGGGAGCTGGAGGAGCAAGCAGTGTAAGTGTGAGATGTGGTAACAAAAACCCAGTATGGGGCTGCAACACAGCTGGATGTCCTCAAACACCTATCTCTGCCCCTGTTACAGCCTTGAATTTACTGGTCCCTCGGGCAGCATCTCCCAGCCTTCCTTTGGGAAGCATTTTGTACTGCAGTCTGCAAGGATCCATCTGCATCCTCCTTTGTTTGGAAGCCTGCACCTAGGGCAGGCTTAGCTGCCAGCTTACTTTTCCTTCTGTCTTCACACACTCCTCCTCAGGAAGCCAACAGACAAATAAGGGAGGGAGGTGCAGTGTAATGGGGGCTGCTGAGCTCTTCCCCACTCCATAAGGTTTTGTGCTGGCCCTGGATAACTGCTGGAGCTGGGAGCTCTGAGCTCTTCCTTGCCACTCTGAAACACACAACACAGAGCTGCTCTTATCTGTTCTTCACTGTTGAAGCTAAAAATAGCCCTCACCCACGCAAAGGGTTAAAGGGCAGCTCACAAAGTCATTTGCATCCACCCATTTACATATAAATTAGATTTCTCTCCCAGTTCTTGTCCTTTGCAAACAAGTTCCCAGTTGTGCAGGCTAGCAGCAATGCTTCCAGAGAGGCTGGAAGGGTTCATGCCTAAAAACCTTCCTTGTTTAGCTGGTAGCAGTCTGGAGGGCCGTGCCACTTGTGATGTCCTCTTTGATGGAGAGGAGGAACTTTAAACCCACCTCCTGTGTGAAGTCCTGCAGTGTGAGAGTCCTCTGCTCTCACTGCAGAGATCAGTGTGGTGTGTCTGTTTTCAGATGATTACACAAACCCTTAGGGCTTGCTAGACTAGCACACAACTACCATAGTGAGGTTTTTACAACTCTTCCTTTTTTTCCACTGAATGAAGGTTTAACAAGTGCCCTGGAACTCCAAATGAAGGAAGCTGTCCTTTTAAACACATTAAGCTCTAAAGTCCCACTGTCTGGAGACAACCGGATTGGTACCTTGATTCTGGATGTGCAATGGCATTGACAAAGCATGGATTCAGGAAGGCTTTCAGACTCACTATAGTTGCTGTGTAGAGGAAGTAAAGGGGTAACTTCCACACAGAGCTTAAAAGGCACCTTCAAAGCAATTGCAGATCTCATTCCCACTCAATACATGACTGAAACAAGATTTCAGCTTCAACTGCAAGCCTTGAACAAGAAAAGAGATTTAAAGTCCAAGCTAGCACCTAGACCTAACCAATCTCTCCTATTCACAGATTATAAACGAGACTTCCCTTTTGTAAGGAGGAAGCTCCACTTCTCACCTTTAGATGTGAGAGAGCTGTCACAAACACAGCGGGGCTCAGTCTGGCAGGAGTCCCAAATTACTTCCCCACCAAAGCAGAGCTGCTGCTTCAGCAGGTTTTTTCACCCCTTGGATGCTTCCAGGAGATTGGGGCACATCCATTTTCTCTGCCAAGGTGTGATACTCTGGTCACATCAGTATTTTGATCAGTTTGTGTGAGCACACTCCAAAATCCCAAAGGGATTTGCCACCTGCTGACCAGTGTCCTGCTTCTGTGTCCCCAGGATGCTGGATGACTTCTCCCACGAGTTAGACAGCACTCAGTCGCGGCTTGATAACGTCATGAAGAAGCTCGCCAAAGTGTCTCACATGACGAGTGGTAGGTCCTGGGAAGTGGGATCCAGTCCTGGAAAGGGAGAGACAAGCCCTCGGACCTTCAGGCTGGGACACTATGTGTTCCCACCCACCCAGCAGAGGGGAGGGAGCTGTTCTGAGTGCTTGAACGAGGGGGAAGACTTCCAAGCCCGGCAGCTGCCTTTGTTTTATTTACAGATGCCTTTCTATTTATGCTGCTACTGCTGGGAAAATCCCCCTCTAGCTGGTAGGAGGGGAAGCTCTGTAGCCTTCTGCTCTGCTGCAGTTTCCTGTGCTGCCTGTGAAACAAAAGCTGTCAAGGTGACATTAACACTGGTCACCATGTGTGGCTTTCCCCCTCACCGGAATGCTTGCAACAAGCCCCTTCCCAAATCCCACCTGCCCTTGGGCTGGTGGTGCCTGCAGGCCTGTTGTCGATCAGCTCTCTCTCAGCTGGTGGAGAAAGGGGCTGAATTCTGTGCTGAACCCACAGAAAAGTCCTTATAAGGCTGTGCCTGAAGCTGGTGGGCTGGCGGGGTGCCACGGGCAGAGCAAACAGGAAGCCCGGCGTGCCTGCCGGGAAGTCCCCCACTGTCGGCTCACCTCTCCCAGCACTGGCCGGGTGCCCAGTGTCACCTCCTCCAGTACCCCTCTCCTCTGGGTGCTCTGGTACCTTGTGGAGGCAGCAGCCAGTCACGAGGAAAAGCATTCCTGCTCTGCAGCGTTAGGCTGGTCCAGGGGATTTATGCGGTGCTGGCAATACAGCCCTTGAGAGACCACTCAGAGTGCTGACAGTGCACTTTGGGTCACAAGTAGCCCAGCAGCAGCACGACCACTGGCAAACCTTGTGTATCTGCCCTTTCCTCTGGGAAAAACCATGAGTCATTGCAGTGTTTCTGAATGTTGTGAAAAGAGCATTTCTTCTGGCATCTCATGTACTAGGGCTCTTCCCAGGGTAGCTGCTCAGCCCAGGAGCTGGGATGTCCCAGCAGCCCTGTTCCCACTGCTGTACCATCATCTCACAGGAGCAGACAGCAGCTCTCAGAGGCAGTATAATGTTGAGCCAAGGAGGTGTAAAGATGTCCAGGGAAACCTCATTCCTGGCCCTCTCCTAAGGGAGCTGCCACAAGCTCTTCCTGGCAGAGGTCTTCTGGGCAGCTTGCACCGGATCCCTTCTTGTTCCTCTAGCAAACATTACTCCATGAATGAACAGCAAACACAGCAGCTCTCTGCTTGTTCCTCCCAATTGCTTTTGAACCAGCTTATCAAATCTGTTTGAACTTGGTTGTGGATTAGCCTCAGAATTCCCACAGTTGTTCCAGAACCCAATGTATCCTGGAGCAGAAGGGCTGTGGCACTGTGTGTTGCAGTGAGGCGTGCTCCCACAGGAACTGCTGTTTTGGCTTTTTATGGCTTTAAGCTTAAATTGAGCTTCCAGCAGTACAGCAAGGGAAAGTGCTCCCCCAATTTTCCTTCCCCGCTATAGCAGGAAGACTGATCCTTCCTTTTCCTTCCAGATCGACGGCAGTGGTGTGCAATTATCATCCTCTTCGTCATCTTGCTGGTGGTGCTCATCCTGTTTTTTGTCCTGTGATGGACTGAACTTGCTCGGACGCCCCCTCCCTGCCCCCTCGCCCCGGCAGCACGGGGAAACGAAACTCTCACTGTTTCCGTCCGCCCACAGAGATCTCCGGCAGGAAAACCCGCACCTGGCTCTCACCATTCTCCTCCGAGGACTGCGGTGCGGCTTCGCCATCGTCTCACCTGGCTCCGGGGAGAGGGGCGGGAGGACTGGAGCTGCCTCCTCCCCCGGGGCGGTGCGATCCGGACCTGGGCTCCAGGTCTGGACCCGGGGAGCTGGAGGGGGACCTGAGCCCCACACTTCCACCCGGTGCAGGTAGGAGCTGGTGGCAGCAGTCCCAGGCCGCCTGCGGTGGGATGTGGACACAGAGCAGCGAGCCCTAGGGAGGACGGGACAGGGAGCAGGAAATCATGACTTCACTGAGCATTACAAGCCATGTTGCCAGCACCAGCCACGAGCATTACCAGGAGGCGTGAGACTCCATGAGCCACGGTGAGGGAGGGGACTCCCAGCCACGCTCCCCTGCCCCACACTGCCTCCCCCCTCCCATGGGTTGGCTCTGTGCCACCAGCTTGCTGCCAAGAGAGCACAGTGAGTCTGCAGCAGAGCCTTCCCACCCTCCACACCTGGGCAAAAGGCAGAGCTGGAGGGTCTTGTGTCCTGCCATCGCTGTTAGACATCCCAGAGCTTTAAACTGGGGTTGCTGCACGCCAAGTGCTGGCAATCAGCTGTGAGCCAGCGAGGGAGTGTCTTAAAGCTTTTAAAATTGCCTCCCTCGTTATACAGGCCTCTAAGCTTCTTTGACTGATGCTTTCTTTGCCCTTGTATAACTTGAGTCACTGCTTCTGTTTAACACCTGCTTCCCTTTGGCAAGTGATTTGTCAGGTCTAAAATAACTTATTTTTTTTAAGGAAAAAAAAAAAAACTTTAAAAGGTTTTTTGGATGACCGAGCCACATTCTCTCTGCGGGTGCACAACATGCATGATCAGAGGAACGGTGCTCAATGATGTATTTTAAGTGCATATGAACTTGTAAATAGAATGTCATACTTTTTCCCAACCGCTATTTTTTGGACACCTCCGTTGTAAGGAACCAAAGGGCAGGAGATTCAAAGCTGTATCATGTTCCTGTATTCCTTTCCAGTCCTTTCGTTACCTCCAAGTTGTTTGTCACTTGAGTTGTCTCAGCAGTGTCAGATAGCCGAGTTGTCTTCCTCATACAGGGAATGTGGAGTAGCCAGGTGGGCAGTACTGAAATGGGGTGAAGAAAGCTCACCTGGGCAGTGTCATTGGGGAGGAACAGGCAGGCAGGGGGGTCATGCTGCAAGCACTGATTGCAGGATGCAGGGTGACGCTTAAGGAAAGCAAAAATGATTTCTTACTCCAGTCTGCTCCCATATTTAAGCTGCAAACATGAAAAGACTCAGGACAGGCTGGCTTATGGCTCCCAGATGGGGCTGGGGGAGGAAGTTAATTGGCACTGACGCAAAGACTTCTGCTGAAATTGCAAATTCCTCCCAAAATCCTCGTCTTAGAAGCTCGCCACCGGAGGGCTTTACCTCCGGGACTGAACACTCCTCCCCAGGGTGTTTTTGTGGCTCCCTGCAGGCTCTATGTGAGTCCCCGCCGGCGGCGCTGTGCCTTCCGCAGCCGGACGGGGGCCGGCCAAGCCTCCCTGCGCCCGCCCGGGTGCTCTCGCCATTAACGCACACGCGGTGCCCTCGGCACCCACCCGCACTCGTGTGATTTCACAGTGGCTCCTCATCCTTGCAGAACATCCCCTTTCCTTTGGTTACGCTGCAAGGAATAGGCGGTGTCTGCTTTCCAAGGCTGGCTATCGCAGTGTCTGCGCCGCTCTCCTTGGACTTAATACCTCTCCAAGAGCAGGTTCCTGGGAGTGTGAGTCCAGCCAGGGAGCAGGGCTCGCTGCCGGGCGGTGTTGGCACACCTCCGATCCCTGCGTTGTTGTTGGCGTGGCTGTGCATCCTCCAGGAACGATTCCTGTGCAGGACTGACTGCTCCTGCGGCAGTCCAGGGGGTGGCCCACCTGCTGGAATCACCACAAGCCACCCGCCTGTCTCTGGTCCCTTTTCCTGTGTACATTTGCTTTTCTGTCTCTGGTGGTGCCCCTCCCATTAACACTAAATAAAGGCGCAGCAGTGCAGATCTCTGGTCCTTCTTACCTGACTCTTGCTCTGGGACAAGCAGGGTGGTTCTCCTGGCACCAGGGAGTGGGAAAAGCTCCCACCAGCATCTGCTGGGCATCACCCTCCTGGCTTTTGAGGCATAAGCAGCAGCTGCAATTTCTGGGGTCCCCTCTGCACTGTGGGCAGCTGTGCCCAGATGTGAGGCACCGCCTTGCAGAGGGCAGCCATTGCTGCCATGCCACCTCTGTCTGTGGGAGGGACTCATTTTTGCACAAGTTTGCCCTTCCATGACTAGAAAAAAGAACCCCTCAAACTCTATGAAGAGCCCTGCAGGTGGCTGAGCCCCCCTGCCCTGTCTGCCTGCCCAGGGCCCTCCCAGCACCACAGCAGCCAGGAGGTAGATGCAGCAGTGCCATGGGAAAACAGGCAGCAAAAACGCACCCCCACCCCAACCTATGCCCTCAAGCACCACCCCAGACCCTCCATGCCAACTGCAAGCCAAGGGCAGTATTTTGTTATTGCAGAGATGTATTTTTGGGTTTCAGCTCAAAATAACTTAAAGGAACCACACCAGGCTGTGGGCGCAGGTTGGCAGTGCTGGCAGGGAGCCCCATGTTTCCCGGGGTCACAGAGACTGGGCATCCCCACACTGGTCACCCCAGTGCCCAGCAGGACAGACCCACCCAGCTCTGTCAGGGCTGGGCTGTCCCCTGTCCCCACACTTTGGGCAGCTTCTGGAGACGCCGGACACTGTCTGGGGGGTCATTGATCCCTCTCTGTCTCCCGGGGTGGCCGGCAAAGCCACCTGCCCCCACTGCAGCAGGGAGCCAAGCACCGCACCGGAGCAGAGCAGGTCCTGGTGCCACGGGGCAGATTGGTCCATGCCGTGCCATCCTGCAGCATCCCGGGACATTGTTGGGATCTCCTCCTCATGCTGGGCTTTGCAGGAGTCATGCCAGAGCTACCGTGGTGCCGGGCGGTGCCGGAGCACGCGGAGGGACAGGGTGTCTGCCTGGAGCAGCAGCTCGTGGATGCGGGGCAGCCCCAGCCCCGAGACGGCCGCGCCGTTGACCTGCAGGATCTCGTCCCCCACGCCCAGGAGCCCCGCATACAGCTTGGCCGTGCCAGCATCTGCCATCTCCTGCACATACACACCTGTGGAGAGGGACAGGGGCGGGTGAGACCCCCACACTGCCCCCACGGCCAGAGCTGTGACCCCCAGGCTGCCCAGGGGGCTGCACAGTGACTAACTCATAACAGCCTTTGGGTTTGGCTCTGTGTCCCAAGACAAGGACTGGTGGATATGTAGGATTGTGCATGGCCAAAGCCACATGTGGCAGCATCCCCCTCATCCATTGTCACTCCTCTGGGGCTCAGCAGGGATGGTGCAGCACCCTCCACCCATCCCCAAGCTTGTTCCTGGGAAGGGTCCAAAGCTTTGGGAGGATCCCTCCATACCTGTGTCAGGGCGGCCATGCCCAGAGGTGACAGAGAACCCGAAGGCACCACTGGGGGGTCTCTGCAGCTCCAGCTGGCTGGTGCCATCAGGGAACACCTCCACCACACGTCCCACTGCGCGCAGCCGGCCGGGTGCCCCGATGTCCTCCACGCTCAGCGAGCGCCGTGGCCCTGAGCCCCCCTTCCTGCAGGAAGAGGGAAGATGGGTGAGTGGGGACATGGGAAGCTGCTGGGGACCAGGGACTGGGGCCTCCAGCTGCATTGAGCCACTACATGTGGCTCACCACCCTGGAACAGCCTTCCTGAGCACAGAGGGGATGTGCCAGCCCCATCCTACCTGTCGGCTGCGGTCTGGGGCAGGAGGTAGGCGCTGGCACGGGGTGCTTTGCTCAGGAGGGGATGCAGATTCTGGGTAGAGACGGCTTTTTGGGGCTGGCAGAAGGGTGACACCTGGGGAAAAGCACCTGGCTGAGGAGAGGACATACTGTGCAGCACTGCAGCACTTCACCCACTGATGGGCTGAAGGAGCGAGGGGCATTGGAGCATCCCACCCCTGTGGAGCACTCCCCAACCCACCACTGGGGAGGGAAGAGCCAGTGTCCCCAGCCTGGGCCAGCACAGCTGTCTGAGGAGCAGGGTTTTTTGGGGAGACATCTCCCTGCTCACCTGGCTGGGACACATGAGCCATGACACCCAAAACACATAACCCCAACTCCCCTCCCCAAATCTGCTCTTTCACACTTCCCCCACAGTCCCTCCTTCCCCCTTCCACTCCCCTTTTGGCTCCTAGCTTTTCAAACCCAGCAGGTTTGGGGTGGCACGTGCCCCCACCAGCACCACCATGCCAGGGAATGCTTCACCCTAGCCTAGCACCCCTTCTCCTGTGCGACGCCCGTCTCCCCACGGACACTCCCTGTGTGGGGTGATGTCCAAGCTCACCAGCTGCAGGGACTGCAGGGAGGGTGACTTCTTCATGCTGGGGCCTGCCGGGGGGGAGCTGCCGGAGGCTGGGAGCTGCTCCATGCTGTAGCAGCGGAAGCGTCCCAGGCGCTGCTTGGTGCTCTGGCTCAGGCTGCACAGGAGTTTCTTCAGCCCCGACGCTGAAGCACTGCTGCCCTTGCGGCTCACTGGCCGCCCCGGCTCCCTGGATGGACAGGGGTGATGGTCACCCACCATGTGTCTGTCTGGGAGGGCAGCAGCAGCTGCCTCAGGGCTGGGGGTGCATCCTGCACCAACCTCCCATCCACCTTTGGGAGCTGAAATCAGGGTGCATGGTAAGATGGGGCTGCAGCCACCTCCCCACAGCAGTGACCCAGCACACAAAAGTTTGTCACCATCCAAAGCAACCCCTCCCCCTTTTACCCATAATTTCAGGGGTTTAACACCTCTCAGACCTCCCCGGCTCTCTGCCCCAAGGGACTCAAAGGACCCAGCACTGCCTCAAAACCCTCCTGCCAGGCTGATACACACAGCACCAGGCACCAGGGGGATCGTTCCTGGGGAGCCCCAAGGCAGCTGATTTTCCCCAAAAGGAGAGCCTGACACCAAGCAAAACACCTCCATTGCATTTGCTGTAACACCCCCGGTGGAACCAGGTATGGGATAAAACACATCTCCCCAAACCCACGCCAACACGTTTTCATTCCCATACTGTGGTTTCCAGGAGGTGTTTGGAGCCAGAGGGTTAAAGCCCCCCAGGAAGCCTCAGGGGGCTCAGCCTAGCAGCATCCTGCAGTGCCCAGGAGAGATGCCCAGGGCTGCACTGTGCAGAATGCCATGGCCCCTCGCACTCACTCACCCGTGTGCCACGCTCCCAACCTGGTGCCGCTGCTGCTGCTGTGCTCCGGGCATCCCAGCACCTTCCCCAGGAGGACCAGCAGCCTCCTGAGGCACGGGGGTGACAGGGCTGGCGCTGGGGTGTGACATTGTCCCTGTAACCACAGTGAGACAGTCACGTGCTGGCGTTGTTGGGGGCCCCCCCAGCACCGGTCTCTTACCTCTGTCGGTCCCTGGGGCATCCTGCCCGTGGGTGTTGTTGCAGTTGTTGGTGGACAAGGCACGGAGGGGACTCCCCGGGAGCCACTTGGGGCTGCAGGGGCTTCGCCGCCCCCCCGGCCCCGCCGTGCCCCCAGGCTGGGGGGAGGCAGCGCTGCCAGCATCCGGCTCTGGGCCACGCGATCCTTGGCTCGATGCACGGCGGCTGCCGCTGGAGAAGAGGGCTTTCCTGCAAGGCACCTGGGAGCAGGCCTTCTTGGTGGGAGGGGGGGCAGGCAGGTGGGGGCCTGGAATGGGAGTGCTGGTCCTCAGCTGAGAGGGAGGGTCCAGGGGCTCATTGGGCTGCTGCGGGGGATGAGCGGTGCTCCCCGCCCCCTTGCTGCCCCCCGGATGCCGATGTGCTTCCCCATCCTCCCGGCTGCTGCCTCTCCCTGGCGGTGGGGGACAAACAGCCCCTGTTTGGTTTGCGGCACCGCCTGAGTCCCCGTCTTCTCCGTGGGGGCCACCACTGGCCACACACGCCCCCTTCTTGGCCCTCATCTCTGGCTGTGGGGCGGCACGGGGGGCTCTGTGCCCCCGGGCCCGGCCGTCCCGGTGCCCCCGCAGGTGCGGGCTGCGGGGTCCCGCCTCCTCGCTGTCGGTCCGGCAGCCGTCGGAGGTGTCCGTGCTCTCCAGGGCCGAGTCCACCTCGTCGATGTAGGTGACGTCCCCGATGTACGTCTCCTTGATCTTCTCGGTGTGGATGCGCTGCCGGGAGGGGAGGATCCACAGCGGGGACCCTCCGGGGCCCAGAGGCCGTATTTTGGGCTCAGCCTGGGCAGCGCCCTGCCCCCTGCTGTCCCCCGGGATGCTTCTTTGCGCCGCAGGGCTGGTTTTGGCAGCGCCGGTGGCGGCTTGCGTGTCAGTGCCCCGTCCGAGGAAGGAGCCGCAGGCGCTGCACTTGCCCCCGACGGCGAGGTCGCCACTGCGGGCTCTGCGCTGGCCACCGCTGTCCCCGGGCTGCCTGCCGGCGGCCGGCTCGGGCGAGAACAGCGCCGAGCCCAGCGCCCGCCGGTGCCGCAGCTGCAGCCGCTCCAGGTACCGCACCTCGGCGTCACGGGCAGACTCGTCCTCGAAGCGGACGCGGGACGGGGACGGTCCCCGCGGCCGCCGGGGCCGCCCGCAGCTCGAGTCCCCGCTGGACGAGTCGCTCAGGCTGCCGCCGTCCCGAGAGGCGATGCTCGGCCTCCCGCTGGGCTCCCTGCCGTGGGGACAGACAGACAGACGGACACAGGCGAGCTGCCACGGCTGCCCGGCTCCCTCGCGGGGGAAAACCCAGCGCAGAAGACGCGGCAAGGAGGAAAGTCCACCTAATGGTCCCCACTCCCCCATCCAGCCTAAAGCTGGAATACGGAGAGGTTGTGGCAACTGCCCGGCTGCCACAGCCCAACCTCCATCACCCTCCCCCTGCCCCGAGGTGTGTGGTTAATCATTCTGGGAACACCACACTCCACATGACCCGGGCACAAACGGCGAGATGCTGTTTTGGTCGGGCCTCCAGCATGGAGTCTCCCCCCCGAGGAAAACACCCCCCATCAGCTGGGAGACGCCATCCTCCCGCCATTAATGCCTTCGTGTGATAATAAACCACAGTTTAACTGAACACCCCCCAAATACTGTGCTGCAAAGAGGTCGGGCAGGGGATGCTCCTGCATGCAGGGTAAAGAGGCTGCCCCATGCCCACAGCAGCTCCACACGCATGCCTGCACACATGTGCAAGCTCCACACACAACTGTACGTGTCCCTAACTCAGCTGCAGCCCCGGGAACACTGTGGAGGAGGCAGGGAAGGGGCAGGCAGGGTGGTGGCACTGACCTGGGGTGTGGGACGGTGGCGGGGAGGAGGAGGATGTCGTGGCTGGCGCGCAGGGGGTTCGTCCGAGCCTTCATGCGGGCGCGCTGCAGGAGCTGCTTGGCCTGCTCGTGCCGCGGGCTCAGCTCGAGCTCCTGCCCAGGGACAAAGGCCCTGCAGCCCCGCAGCGGGGAGGGGGATTAGGAAAAAATAACAGGGATTAGACGTGGTTTAACAATGACGATGAGGCTGCTCTGCCCAGAGAAAACGGGGCTCGGCCGCCATTCGTGGGCGGGCTGGCGGCCGTGCAGGGGGATGGCTGGGTGGGCTCCCTGTACCCACCCCAGTGACAGGTGATGCTTTGGGGAGAGGTTCAGCACCCACAGCTCAGGCACAGGCAGCTCTCTATACCACAGACAGGGAAACTGAGGCAGACACAGCTTCCTATCCCCACCACTGTAAATCCCACAGTGATGGGGAGGCAGGTAGGTTTGGGATGACCCCCTGACCCACCTGCCTTGCTGCCTTCCCTTCCCTGCACGGGGTCTTCCCCTGCACTCCCAGCCCTGCCAGCTGCAGGGTAGGGGACCTGTCAGCTCTCCCTGCTCCAGCACTGCCTTCCTGGTTGGCCATGGCCCTAATCCTCCTGATTAAAATAATCAGCTCAGGCAGTCGATTCGGGAAGCCTGGCCTTAACCTCTTCAGGGCAGGATAGTGGGCACATGCTGGCCTGCCTGTGCAGCACTATGGGGGGTCCAGGCTTCTTTGCAGGTTTTGGCTGCCCCTGCTCACAGGGGGGGCAGCATCCATGGCTCTGCCTTGCACTCCCCCATCACTGATCCGGCCACTGGAGAGGAACAGAACCACAATACTGGGGGCCTTTCCCCACTCATTGTCTTCCCCCATGCAGCCTCAGGCCCCTCACGCTGCCACCCCACTCACCTGCCCATCCCACCTCCTTATTTTCAGTCCAGACCTCAAATATTTATCATTAGTCCAACAAGATTACACACACCTGCTGCCTCGATCCTCTTAAGCACCTGGAGCAAATTTCTGTCCCATCATCTTCCCCTTCCCACCCTGGGGTCCTGGCTGGGATTCCCTGTGCTCAGACACCTCATGGATACCTAGCTCCTGCCCCAGCTTGCATTGCTGGAGCCTGGCCACAGTACTCCACCAGCTGCCACGCCGAGGGGCTGCCCCACAACCCCTTCCCAGAGCTGCTTCATGGGATGTATTTAAAATACCAGGGGGAAAGAGGGAAACCTCCATCTCTGCCATGCTGGGACTGACCTACCTGCAGCCCTCAGCATCCTGCAGTGAGACCCCCGAGTCCCAGTCACCATCACTCGCTGGCACCTCTGAAACACAGGACAGAGAAAGGCATCAGCCTGGCTGGGTGGCAGCCCCCACCCTGCCCCTCTTGATAGCACCACTCATTTATCCCATCTCAACACCCTCTGCAGGGCTCTCCCAGATGCTCAGCTCTGGGACACCCCAGAAGAGCGGGATATAGGGAAACAGCACGTGGCATTGGGTGGGACCGTGCGAGTGGGGCTATTGGGGCACATAGCATTGAAGGAAAAATTAATTCCCTTTTCTCATGGAAGCTTGCAAAGGGACAGTGATGCCCACAGACCTGGAGTGCTCCAAGAGATGGGTTTCTTGCTCTTGCTTTTAGTAGTGAAATTCCTCACCAGAAGGGGACCAGCAGCACCCACAATATCTCATGGGTATCTCCTACATCCCAATGAAGGGGATGGGGCGGCCCTGGGATTTGAAGGAGCAGGGAGCTGCACCCACACCATGGAAGGCCAAGGATGGTAGCGAAGACCTGCCCTGGCCCCAAAGCTTTTCCCTCCCACTTCCCCCAGCTGTCCCAAAACTGCCACCACCTTCCCAAAACACACACCGGGTGTGGCGAGGCCCAGCATCTCCTGCAGCAGCCGCCGGTTCCTCTCCACTCGCTCGGCCAACGAGAGCCTCTCCCAGCCCTCCACTGCAGGAGGGGACACAGAGGGACCACCCCGGTCCCACGGCGGGGTTCGTGTCTCTTCATCCAGGGAGTGCCTCTCCTGGAGGGAGGCAGAGCGCCGGGACCTGCTGCCCTTGTCCTGGGGGGGCTCGGTGCCTCCTGGCACATCCCCCCTGTGTGCCGGCACCCGCCAGAGCCCCGGCATGCCAGGGCGGGGTGCTGGGGGGCTGCCATCCACAGGCTCCCCACCATCCAGCAGCCCATCCGTCAGGTAGGTTCGGAGCTGAGCCCGTGGCTCCACCGCTGCCACGTCTGCCCCCGCCTTCCCCCGCCGGGGACGGGGCTTCTTGGGCGAGGGGCGCTCGGGGGCGGCTGCGGGAGTCCCGGGCCGGCCGCCCCCCCGCTTCTCTTTCAGCGCCTTCACCTTGCTCTCCAGGACGGTGTGGGGGCCGCGGGCGGGCTCGGGGCGCTCCAGAGGGGCAGGGGTCTGGCTGCCACTCTGGCTGTGCTGCTTGGGGTGCCGCGGCACACGCTGTGCCTCAGCAGGAGAGCTCCCCTCCATGTGTCCTGCAGAGAGAAAACCCAGGGGAAGGAGGGTGGGTGAGTGAGCCCCACACTGCCCTCGCCCTTCCCCAGCACCCAAACTGGTGTCTCCATGAAGGACATCACCCTGCCTGCCCCAGGGTCTGCAGAGATGGGGATACCTGGGCCGGGGGGGCAAACGCATGCAATGCCAGCAGGGAAGGGGACAAGGAGGTGGCACAGCACGAGGCCACCCACCCACCCAGAGCACTGACACTGCGCCAGCATCGCTGGGGAATGGGGGAGCAGTGGGGAGCGGTGGTTCCCTGAAGCAGGTGGCCCGGGGCTGAGCACCAATAGAGGTGCCTGCCCACGCTGTTTCAGGTGCCCTGGGGCACCCAGCAAGATGCTCCGGGAGAGAACCGGCACTTTCTGAGCCAAATCAGGGCTCCAAAACACTCCAGAATAGAAACCCCTCCCGGCTGCAACTCGCCGAAGGTGTCCCCGGACAGGCGGCAGCGCCTGCTCCGCCCCGGCCCGCGGGGTCACACGTGGCACTGCTCCTGTGCCGGCCTCGTGTGGTCCCGGTGACACCGAGGTGTGCCAGTGACCCTCCTGCGCCCCGCCGAGAGTGTCCCGACCCCGCTGGTACCCCTGCAGGAGCATCTCCGGGACACCCCCCGAGCCCCGCGTCCCCCGAGCCCCACGCCGAGCGGGACGGGCAAGAGGCGAGGGCTGTCCTTACCCCCGCAGCAGCACCAGGAGAGGGCTGGGAAGAGGGAGAAGAAAGCGGAAGAAGGGAAGGAAGAAGGGGAGGGAAAAAAAAAAAAAGAAATTAAAAAAAGCCCAACCAACGGCCAAAGCAGCGAATCCCGGCCCCTCCAGCCGAGCCCGGGCTCAGCCGCTTGGCTGGGCTGTGGGGCCGTGCCTGGCCCTGCCTCCCGCCTCGGCCGCCTCCCCCTCATCCTCCTCCTCTTCCTCCTCTGCGGGGCAGGGGCGAAGAGGAGCGGGGACCACCCGGCCAAAGCCGGCCCCGAGGGGCGATGCCACCGTGGCTACGCGACACGTCGGGGACGGAAAGGGCGCCCCAACACCCCGCGTTGGCACCGAGGGGACCCCGCGGGAGGGGAATCCAGCGCCCCGGGACGGAGGGATCGCAGCTGCCTTGGCCCGCTCTCAGGAATGTCCTTTGTCTGGGCTGCGGGTTGGGAAGGCGGCGGGAGCGAAGCCAGCCCACCTCTCCCTGGGCGCTGGGTTCCAAGGGGTCTGTCCCACACCGGTGCCTGCGGCTTCTAGAGACTCCAACAAGAAATGGGGAGGGTCGTCCCCGCGGGCTGGGGGTGTTTCCTTCGACAGCCTTCTCCAAAAGCAAAGCCCACCGGCTTCCGGCACCCTCCTATGAGCATCACACGTCTGCAGCTGTGTCAAACATTCCTGCTTTCCTGGAGGCCAAATCCTGCCCGGTCCCAGGGTGAGACAGGGCCAGCCCAGCACCTCCAGGCAGGAGGATGGCGGGAGCCGAGCTTGGGGCATCTGTATATCATCACCCTTAAATCCGGATTGTGACACACCCGCTTCCCCACACACCAAAACCCCCTCACACGTCCCTCCCCTGAGACCCCACTGGGCAGGATGGGGGTCCCGGGTGGGCAGTGCTTACCTGGAGGTGCCAGGGCTGCCGTTCCCGGGGGGCAGGAGGGGCGCTGAGGGAGCCATGGGCGTCCCGGCCCCGCTCCGGCTGCCGCTTTAAGCTGTGGCTTTTGATATTCGTGATTGGTTTCATAATCCCGATCAAAAGGAAATCACCAGGATTATGAAATTGTTTTAATCCTCCCGGCTCTGGCCGTGCCGGCCCCTGCCAGCACGAGCAGCAAGAAATCACTTCTATCTCCTTAAAACATCCCCAGCAGCAACCCCGGTGGCCCTGGGCCCCCCCTCAGGGCCAAACCTGAGCCCAAGGGGGCTCACTGGCAGCGGGGATGACTCTCCTTGCTCCACAGGGGACAGAAAGACCATCTTCCCTCGGCTGCTCCCAGGCAGGGAGTGCCAGCTGACAGTTTTGTGTGGGAGAGCCCAAGACAGACAGACTGTCCTCACCCTGGGCTCCAAACCTCTCCCACCATACCAGGACCCATCCTTACCTCCATGCCATTCCAGAAAGGGATCTCAGCTCTTCTGCCCGGGCTGAGGGGATGAAACATGTCTGGGAGCTGTCCCCATCAAGCTGGGGACAAACCAACCAAGCTCCCAGCGAGGTGCCAAAGCAAGGGCAGGCAAACTCCTGCCACCAGCCAGGATTTAAACCTTCGGGAAGCGGCTGGTGAGAGCAGCAACAGGCTTAGAGTGATTTCAAGGCACTGGGCTCTCTTCTGGAGGAAGATTGATTGCAAGAGACGAGATGAAGAGATTTAAGGAGCAAAATGAAAGCAGAGACCCCAGACAACCCAGGACTGAGCTGCTCAGCCTCAGGCCACCCACTGTGCCAGCAGGACAACACCTTGGATCAGAGGCAAGCTAGAGAGAAGCAACCAAAGGCTTCCACAAGGACCAGGAGCCTTTGGCTGGCACAGCACAGTCTGGGCAGGAGGTTTCCTCCAGCATCAGTCCCTGGTGTCTTGGGTTTGAGCCCTGGGCACCTTCCTGTGAGCCCCTCCTGCCCACCTCCAGCCCCTCCTCAGACATCTCCCTCCTCCAAGCACCTCCACCTCCTCCCGGGACATGGATGTCCCCCACTTCCAGCCACCAGTAACAAACATCCCACAGCTCCCAAAGGTGCAAGAGCAGTGTGGTCACAGAGCAGTGGGAGCAGCACAGGGGCGGGACGTGGGAAGACAAACACACAGACCAGGGACAAAAGAGCCATCAGATCATTGGAAAACAAAGAGCTTGTAATAATGAAAAAAGGACAGATTTCGTAACCAATCACTTTTTCCTTTGAAAAAACACAATCACAGTAACTTTGCTTTATACAACCACCTAGAAACTATGAAACAGTATCACCCCAACAAGTATTTTTTTTTTTAAACCTACTTATCAAGAAGGGAATTCCACACTTCAAAAATTATATCCATTTGGGGAGGAAGGAGGAGACAGCTAATAGCGCAGTCACAGATACATCATGAGTCCAAGCAAGCGGCAATTCTTTGTCCTCACCTTTTCCACTGAGCCAAAACAGAAGAGTGGAGAAGGGGATAGCAAAAGAGAAAGGAGGAGGGAAGAAAGAAAGCACCCACAGAGGACTAATCACACTCCATAATTACTTTTGACATCTACAGGGCTTCATAAAAAGATCATTTAGACCAACACAGCGGGGAGGGGAGGGGAAGGCAGCAGTGGGACCCAGAGGCAATTTTGGAATTTCCACCCTGGGCCCCTTCCAAATGCCAATCCTTCCCCAGGAGGACCTAAGGGATGGAGAGGTCATCACAAGTTCTACCAGGATGCCCAATTTCTCCTCTGGAGCGAAGAGTTTGCAATTTGGTTTCTAGAGCTTGAGGGACTGCCAGGCAGGGCCGGTGCCCACCGTGGCACAGCTGTGCCAGGGCCACAGTGGCCTCCGACTCCCATCAGGAACAGGGCTGAGGCGTGAGCATCTGGGTACACCCAACACTACCATCTCTTTCCTCTGCTTTCCCTGCAGCCTGGATGCTGCAGCAGGGACTGAAGGCCCCAGGGCTGCTGACACACCAGTTTAACCCTGCGGTGGTGGCAGGTGAGAGCTCGCCCCAAGGTGCAGAATTTGGGATGGTGTCATGTAAAAGGGGCGAGGTTTGATGAGGTGACAGCCACCGAGCCCAGCTGTGACTGCTGCAGAGGTACCACAGGGACTTTCCACTCTTCCCCCAGGAGCCCCAGCCCCTCTTTTCCAAGGAGACAAAACAATCCAATCGCCTTCTGGAATAAAAATACAAATTGGAAAAAAAAAAATGCTTAAGGCAGAAGATCATCTTCCCCCTGCGAGTGCAAAGCAGAAGGGTGGAGGAGAGCAGGGAGGACACAGAAGCGGGATGCAGTGTGTGAGCAAAGTGGCTTTTGTGTTCCCAACTGGAATCAAGCCATGCCCCAGTCCCAGGACACATCCCAGCGTGACAGCCCAACGTTGGGGACACAATCCCCAAAGCCTGGGGCACACACCACATCCTGGGGAGGGGTGCACGGCAGCATCCTTGCAGGACAAGGCCAAATCCACTCAGTGGTGCAAAACACAGGCAAAGTTCAAAGGCTTCACACTCTCCCCCTTATCATTGGAAGGTAAAATCTCCAGGGACTGTTTTATCCTGAACCAGGAACATGCTTTCCCTCCCTGTCTACCACACTGCAGCAGTGGCAGAACAAGCAGAAGAAGAAGTTTTTAGGGAATCAGGAGCAGCAGGACCCAACTGTGCTGAGATTTCCACAAGAGGTGTCCCCCAATCCAAGATGTTCATGATAAAGGCTGCTGCCCTTTGCCCCCTTTCGTTGGCATTGGACAAACAGCAAAGACACCAACAGAATGAGGAGGGCTGGGAAAGGCATAGGATGAGCACCAGCTGACTTTGGGAACGTGCCTGGATGTGAGAGGTAGGAGCTTGTTGGATACACAGAGGCTGCAGCCACAAGCACTGCAAACACATTCCTTCTAAAAGTGGTGGGACGGCATCAGTTCCTGTTGATGGAGCAGCTCCTGCTCCTCCTTGTCGAGTCCATAGATCCCAAACTGCCCTGCTGTCCCCTCAGGAGCATACCCATGGCATGTGGCATCGCCTTGTCCAAGCACAGGGACCTGGTGCTTCTGGTGACACCATCCCAAAGCCGTGCAGGGAACCCCAGCTAGCAAATAAACTCTGCGTGCTGCAATCTGAAAATCCCTGGAGGAGCGGCAGGATGGAAAGCAACAGGGAATCAGCATGTTCAAAGGGCATCTCCTCCCCTTAGACTAGACCATCCTAAAGAGTTTCATCAGACCAAAGCAGTTCCACATCACCACAGCCTCTGAAAACCACCAAATTGTGAGATGAGGCAGAGCCCAACACCCAGAAGACACAGCACAGACCTGCCTCAGCTTCCACTTCCCATATAACTAAAACACTGGATAAAACCTCCCCCAGATCCTTCTAGCTCCCTCTCTGTCCTTCTGGACTGCCATCCTGCTCCTGTCCCTCCAGCAGTCTTTCCAGGCACCCGTTAGCAAAGCCTGGCTCAGGAAACTAAGCCACCCTGGGAACAGCCCCTCTCCCCTGCTGCTCTCCCAAGGAGCATCGGGGCTATTTTCTCTCACCATCTGCTTTGCTTCATTAGGTCTCCCTTTATTGGCCAGATGTTCTCGTAGACTTGGAGCCATCCCGGCTTTAGTGCTCACTCTCAGGAGGAATCTGCACGCCTGATTTCTCAGAAATCTCTGGGAGGGAGGGAACAGGCAGACACAGGGCTGGGAGCTAGGAGCCTTTAAAAGCCACACTTCTGGGAATTCAGGCTGCTTTCCCCCGAGACAGCATCTTCACTGCCAAAAGGGATGATGTTTTATTTTAGGAGATAATGTTTGCTAGCTGCAGCACGCCACCTCCCTTTCCCCCCCCCNGCCTTCCCCTTCCCCCCCCCCCCCTTCCCCCCCCCCCCCCCTTCTCATGCCAGCAAAGACAGAGAAGAAGGGAAGGGAAAGAGCAGAGCAGGGAGCAGAGCAGATGGACATGCTAAATTCTTGTTTCCCATCAAGATTTGAGTAAACTACAGAATAAGAATTTAATCACTTGTACCCTGACCCTCCCCAGCAGGTTGGGAGGCAGAGGGTCAGACGGTGCAGCAGCAGGATGGACAGATAGACAGAGGCCATCCAGCCATGCCCTGCTCTCCCCAGCCCAGCTGAGGAAGGCAAAGTGCTCCCAAGGGACTGGCATCACTTCCAAATCACAGAACCATGGAATGGTTTGGGTTGGAAGGGCCCTTAAAGACCATATAGTTCCAATGCCCTGCCTTGGGCAGGGACACTTTCCACTAGACCAAATTCCTCACAATGTCTCTCTGTATTTTTAACTTTCCTCTGAAAGGAAGAATTACCGGTAAAGCTCAGTTTACTTGTTTAAGTAACACCAGTGGTGTTAATTTTAATTAATCCAACTAATTTTGGATTGCCCCCCTCCCCTGACCCCACAGGTTATGGCAGGTATGGCTTCACTCACCCCACACCCCTGGAAACACCTACCCGAGGTTTGGACATGGCACCAACTGCTGCAATGCAAATTAGGAACCTCAAATATTTTAAGGGGCTTTGTATCTCAGACTCCACTTCCACACAATCAGGAATGCTCCATTTAAGCATTAACAACAGACCTAAGGGAGTTAGTTAAATACAGGAAAACAGGCTCTTGGGCACTGAGACGATGGGCAGCACGACCTTGGCTTGTCCAGCTGTCCTCCTACCAGAGCAGCCTGACACAGTGGGAGTGAGGGCACCACAACTGAGTTTTAATCTATATCCAATTAAATGGAGAGAACCAAGTTTCCTTCTTCAGTTCCTCTGGGCAAGAGGCACAGCAGGCAAACTGAGGAAACACAACGTGCTGGCAGTGGGAGAAACCCTGCTAACAGCTAATTAAAAAAAGCAACCACCAAACAGCAACTGAGCAGAGATTCCTGCAATTCCATCGCCCAAACCAGAGGCAAGTCACTGGACAGGTATCGGCACAAGGATCCTACTCCAGGAGTTT
Organism: Scytalopus superciliaris; assembly: GCA_013400415.1. Taxonomy (NCBI): domain Eukaryota; kingdom Metazoa; phylum Chordata; class Aves; order Passeriformes; family Rhinocryptidae; genus Scytalopus; species Scytalopus superciliaris. Next base: position 209,315 of record VXBX01000791.1, on the reverse strand, counting down.
CACTCCTCCCCTGCAAACCCACAAAGAATGTGGTATGCCAAGGGAAGCACAGCAGGACTCTGTGGGCCCCCATGTCACCCTTCCTATGGGAGAAGAGACCAAAATAAGACCATGGAATTCCCATCACTCTTCCAACATAATTTGCTCAGCAATACAGCTATCCTTTACTCACATCTGCTCAATAGTATCCCCCTTCCCAGCTGGGATAACAAGATGAGGCAGGGAGCAGTAGCAACAGCTGAGCCACAGGGCAGCTCGCTGAGACAGCACCCAGCAGAGGCTTTTTGCCAGACCAGAAGCCACAGGAAGAACCTTTCTCAATCTCACCTTCCCCATCAGGTGGGCAAACCACAGTCCTTTCCACACTCCCTGAAACACACCACTACTCCCAAACCCCAGCTTGCTGAACCTCCTCGTCCCTGTCCCACACCTCACCTTGTCCCCTTTGCTGTGCTGAGCTGCTGGAGAACAGCCAAAAAACTCCCTACTTGGATTGGGATGCCCTCATGCCATCTAAGGATCATTAAAGGCTTTGAAAAGCACTTTTTGATCTGGAGGATGAAGTTCTGAAGCCTTTGTTCACCCAGCTTTGTTTTGTGCTGTTGGTGGGAACCAACTCTCCTTTCCTCAGGACCATCTTAGGATCATCTGCACTACTGTCACACAGCTGCATGGAAAAGTTGGCCTTGAACTGGCACAAGAGATATGCCCAGAAGCAGTAGCAGCAGCAACTAAAAAAAAAAAAAAATATCAGAAAGAGAAACTTTGGTTTAAAATAAAATTGAAAAGAAAGAAAGAGAGAGAAGGTACACACGGGTGCAAGTTGTCTCACGAGAGGGGTATTTGCAGGGCATCACCCCACAACCCTGGAGATGGAGATCTACATTCCCCACTTTGTTTTACCATTACAACCTTCATTGCACAGGACTCAAAGTCACTCTCATATGGTTGTTAAGTTTCATAAATAATGTGAAAACTATATGCAACAGATACATCATATTTCCAAAAAATTATAAGAAAAGTTACATCAAATTAAAAAGTAGCTTCATGAATGAAGATACTGCTCTAAGTGCACTTTCCCTGCAAGTGCAGCCAGTGCCTCAGCGCTGGATATGAAGGAAAAAACAACAAAAAAACCCAACAGCAAAAAAAAAAAAGTAATCAGATTTAAAAACTTAAGTCCGGTTTCAACCAGTCAAAACCGGGCCAAGCAGAAACTGAGTGTGCTCTTGGCACTGTCCCATGAGGGAGTCCCTATGATGCTTCGTTATCCAGATAAGGTTTGTATGTCCTTGTTGAGACTGTAAACAATCCTTCTTTCCTGAACTGTCCTCTTTATTGGCAAAACAAAGTAAAATATTTTATTTTTTTGTTTGTTTGTTTGTTTAAAATAGAACATTAAAATTAACCCAGAAGAAAAGAAACGAAACACAGTGAGCTTGTTGGAGTCCATAGGATCTGGTCTGGAAGAGCTCGGAAAATGTGTTCAGTGTTTTCTCCTGTTCTCAGCTGGAACTGTACCAGAGATCGGGTTACTTGGGGAAGAGGGGAACAGAACGAGAAAACAAAGGATGCGGAATAAAAGAACGTGGCCATCTCATGTGTTCACTTCGTTTGCAAGGTCCTCTATCAATACCTTCGTGTCAGAAGCCTTGGACCTGGAAAAAACAAACAGGAGACTCTCACTGGGGGGAAGAAATCCCCGTTACGACAGACAGTAAACCCGCAGTGCACTTGGGGGGAAAAATGGGGAAAAAGGTGCCTTTCTTATGCAAAAAGGGAATAAACAAGCTACTGGAATGGTTTCACACCCTCCCACTCTCACTGGGAATAGCAGAGCCTTATAAAGATGCCCAAGCTGTCCTTCAGCATCCTCCTCCCCTGTGGTACTGCCCACGCCACACCACACCAGCCACCCTGTGCCCATGGCCAATGTCACCTGCCAGGCTGTGACATCCAATGGCAAGGAACACCGTGGCACTGCTGGGTGTGGAGCATCCCTCCAGCTCCCCAGACTCCACCAAACCCTTCCTGCTCAATCTGCCACTGGGCTGCACAAAAGAACAGGAAGTCCTTTAGGGATATGCCTGGCACATCTCCATTCGCTGTGTGTCAGAGGGGTAAACAGGAATGGTTGTAGGGAATCTGACCAGGCTTTGGCCCACATCCCCTCTGTATAAAGTTTTTCAGTCTCTAGCAACCACACGAAGGCTGTTGGGATTGGTCCCATGTGTGTACTTTAAGCCAACATGGATATGAGCCAAGCACAGCCAGAGGGCTGTGGCAGGCCAGAACACACCCTTCTTGTGACAGCCATGGCCTCCTCCTCCCACCCCTCCCATGCAGAGCTGAAGGGATTGCACAACACTCCTGACCCACTGTACTTCAGCATCCCCCAGGAGCCCCAGCTTGTTCCCTGGCCAAAGGGCAGGGCTCTGCAGCTGTGCAGCTGGGGCAGGAGGGACACTGGAGCACCCTGTGATGCTCAGAGCACAGACACTGCAGGGAAAACAGGCAGTCAACACATTCAGGGGCTGGGGTGCAGGGTGGGGAAACATTTGAAGTGTAGCAGTGATGGGGGAGAAGAAAAGAATGCATGGGTTTGAGAGAGGAAGGAGCCTGAGATCCCACATATGAACCTTGAGCAAAGGATAACTAGAATTTTGTAGAATCACAGAACAGTTTGAGTGGAAAGGGGCCTTAAAGACCACGTCCTTTCAACCCCCCTGCCACAGGCAGAGATGCTGCTCACTAGACTGGGTTGCTCAGGCTCCATCCAACCTGGCCTTGGACACTTCCAGGGATGGGGCAGCCACAGTTTCTCTGCACAACCTGTGCCAGGGCCTCACTTCCCTTCACAGGGAAGACTTTTTTCTTAACATCTAATCTAAACCTGCCCTCTCTTAGTTTAAAACCATTCCCCCTTGTCCTGTCACTATCTGCCTGTATAAGAAGTCCCTCTCCCTCCTTTTTATAAGCCCCTGAAATGTCCAGTCAAAGAGAACCTCTCTTCCAGCTTTGCATTTATAATCTCTGGCAACTGCTACAGGCTATTTCTGCAGGAGGGGAGTGTGGTAAAAAAGGAACTCCCTTTTCCAGTGGTTTACCAGAACACCAAGATATGTAAAAGATGGATCAATTCCCTGGCAGAGGCACGTTTGTTTACTCACTGGACCTGCCCTCCTTTCGAATGACTGTCTTGGCTGGGATCTTTGCACGATTCCCAGCCCAGAAACGGCCCCCAGGGATTAAGGGCAGCCCCAAGAGGTGGCTTTGCTGCAGTGGGGAGGCAGCACGTACTGTGAGGCCAGGCGAGGCCTGCGCAAGGACACGCTCAGGCTGCGCTTCCACTGCTTGTTCTTGCGGCGGTTCCGAACTCCGTCCTCCTGGTCCATCATCTGATCCAAGAGCGTCAGGTCGTCGGCGTTGAGCGGAGCCACGGAGATGTCCCTCACGGCACGGAACTCGCCACAGTTGTTCAGGTGCTCGTTTTCCAGACGGAAGAAGTTCCACACAAACCGCCTGGGTGGAGAAAAAGGGAGAGTTACCAACAGAGTTCCGCTTTTATAGGCATTACCTGAGTTTGGCAAAGCACTGGTAATGTGCACTTGGATACCACTGGCTCTTCTCACGGATCGAAGTGCCTCTGGGAATAGGCTGGGAGCACAGAGAACCAACCAGTGACTAACAGCAGCATCTGCTACAACATCTTCCCAGCTCTCTGGAGAGCAACAGAGCTGTCAGGCTTATTCCTTGTCCTAATTTGGACAGCATGGAAGAACCACGCCCTGCAAGCTAAAGACAAGCTCCACCACCTACATGAGTGAGGGTCAGCTTCAAGTTCTTCTCAAGAAGAGACATACAAGTGTGCAAAGAGCCCTGGGAACCTTGCAGGATCCAAATCGATGATGCAGAACCCAAATCAGTGTTTGGAAAAGAAGTAGAGATTTGAAAATCGGAAACTTGAGAATCAAGTGAAATTCCAACTGGAAATTCCAACTGGTAAAAACCAAGGCAAGTTTTCATGTCAAGGTTATGTCAAGGTTCAGAAGAAACTGCCAACACAGCGTGAAGGACCCAGTCCCACACTGGGGAAGAGCCCTCTACACCTGTCTTCACTCAGTAAACACTCAGTACCCTGTCTGGATTAAATATTCCTGTTAGACCTAGATTTCCATTTCAAGGACTGGTATATTCCATGCCCAAGGAGATCAAGGCACTTCCCCCCCCATGCTGATGTTACACAGTTAGAATGCAAAAGAGAAAGGAACCGTTCAGCCCAGCAGCCTTACCGGAACACCTCGAGTGGGGCAAATACAGTAGAAATGATGTCCCCAGCATAGGGAAAGATTTGCATGGAGGTGAGGGAGATCTGGATGGTCCACGCAAAACGCAGGATGACATCTTCTACAATGGCACAGTAGTAGTATGCCTGAGGAAAAGACAGGAACAGGACAGGTCATCACATTCTGCACAGAAGAGACCTCTTCAGGAAGCTACAGAATTTGCTGCTCTGTCTTGAGCAGAGTGAACAGAAATGATCTGTTTGAAACAAATCAACTCCACTGCTGGGAAATCCCAGCCTGTAGAATTCAGTGGCCAACTGCAACACGCTCTAAACTCAGCAAGTTTGGCTAAAATATTCAAAGCCTTTTCCCATGTAAGAGCAGGCTGCATACGCACTTTCTGTGGGTAGACAATTCCTTCTCGGAGAAAGGTATTTTCACCAGCATTTTTGTCAAAGAGACCCCAGTCCATCTTCAGGTCCCAAATGAGGGTATAGCACGAGCTGATGAAACAGAAGATAATCCACAGGTAGAAGAACACTTGGGTGTCACTGTGTTTTTTAGCTGGAAAAGAGAAGAACAATATACTTGTGTAGAACTGAAAACGGATTGCTTCTTAAACCAGCTGCAGACTGAGCAGTGGAAATCATACCCATTTTATCCAAGTTCTGGGAAAACCCAACTAGCTAATCTGAACCAAACCAAAAGCCTTACCAGAACCTGCTTTATATTGTTATTTAAATTCCACTTTGATCTCATTCAACATTTTGCACTTGGGATTGAAATTTACATTAATACTTAGAACAGGCTCCAAAGGGCAGTGGTCACGGCCCCAAGGCTGCCAGAGCTCAGGAAGTGTTTGGACAACGCTCTCAGGCATATGGTGGGATCGTTGGGGTGTCTTATGCGGGGCCAGGAGTTGGACGCGATCCTTGTGAGTCCCTTCGCACTCAGGATATTCCATGAGTTTTATTTTCCTTGCCTTGTGGCAGAGCTGCCATTCTGGCTCTGAACAGCAGGTGGAAGCTGAGGGCCACATTTTGCAAAGCACACGGGCTTGTACAAAGGATACAGCAATGAGGCAATGCTCAGTCAGGAGGGTCTGGTAAGAAAATATTTGAGTTTGTATAAACATAAACAACTGTGAATTAGTGCACTAAATTCCTGGAAGAGCACGGGAAGTACAGGAATTACCATTAGCCATTTCAGAGGCTGTGGTGGCAAGGGAAAATAAGCAAGAGGACAGAAACACATTAACAAGTATGTATAAATCCTGAGGCAGGCTCTGACTTTTAAATACCCATATAGGGCTCCTCTTTGTAAACAGGGCACTGTGAGCCCACCATCTGCTCACCTCGGATATATTTTCCCAACCAAGTTGTTTCCCATTCCCCCCTGAAAAGGTTACACTGCTCTCAGTTTAGCTACATTTCCCTGCATCAGCTGGCTGGGGAAAAACAAACAGATCTGATAATTCTGTTTGCTTTTGAAAAGCTGGCTCGTAAAATTCATACAAATAAAACACATTGTGATGCTTTGGAAGGCTGAGACACTTTGCATCTCACTGCTAGCAGCAGTATCCTCCTTTCACCAATTCTCTCTAACAAAGCCAATAACACTTCCAGCACAAAAAAAAAGCCGTAATGTTTCCAGTCCGTAGCCGATGCCACACCAAGTGAGAGCACTGATTTCCATATACGTGGCTTTAAAACAACAAAATCCCCGACGCTGAGCACCGAGGGAGCAACAGGGCAATTTGCCCTCTCCTTCCCTTTGTGTTTCTCACAATTACGACCCAACCGTAACGCAGCAATCCGATAAAATTAATGGAGGTGAAAATGAGAGGCATCGTCAAAGAGAACATTCCTCCCATTACGCCCTTTGAGGCTTCCCGGGCAGGATGTGCACGATATAGGTCAAACACACACACTCTCCTCCGCTCAAAACACACCCGCCCTAAAGCAAACCTATTAACGCCGCTTATGCGGCGCATCCCGCTCTGCGTCGGCGGAGGGAAAGGACAGGGGATCGCTGCAGCTCTGGGGTCGGAGCGGCTCCCCTGCCTGTCGGGACAGCGCATCCTGAGCTGCGCCCAGGGATGGGTTCTGGCTCCGCATCTGCCCCGCTGCAGAGCCGTGACATCACCGGGAGCAGCGCCCCAGCCAGCGGGCTCGGGTACCCAGGTACGGCAGCGCTGATGATGCTGATGCTGCCTGGAAACCACCTCCCCCGGCTATTTTTAAAGTGCCGCTGCCCACTGCAGGGGACGCAGGTGAGGCTTTTGGAGCTTAGCAATCAGGGCTGTGCTGCAAGGTTCCCCCCCCCCAGTCAGCTTCTCCAAAGCTTCCACTACATTATTTTGAGGAAGAAAAGGCAGATGCTGACATTCGGTGACTCAGAGACACTAAGCCTGTTCTCTCCAGCCTTATTTTTAGCTCATTAGATCTCCATCTTTAGTTCCCGCTACCAGATCCTAAAGGATAATTCAGAGTCAGTTGTATGTGCTTTCGTAACATCTAAAACGCCCCAAAACACCCTGAGAGGCTGAAATGCTTCCTCTTACCTTAGTCTTTAAAGTTAGTTACATCATGCTGTTTTGTATTTTGTTTGGGCGTGGGGGTTTTTTCTCAATTCAAATAAACTGAGTCTTACTCCACACCTTCACGGAGCAGCCAGTCCCATCCATCACCACACCTTCAGCCACTTCCCTGGCATGAGCCATGCCCTGCGGGTGCAGGGAGAAGAGCAGGGAAGTGGCACTGCTGGTTGCTCCTTTGGAGTTCTGCAGTCATGGAGGGAATGGTCTGGCCCCTGACTATCATCTCAAACTATGTGAGGGGCTAACAAAACTGTATCCTAAGTTGGCAGTTACATAGGAAGGGGATTTCAAAGGTCCTTGCTGCTTAAACCTGAATCACAGAATCACAAAATGGTTGAAAGGCAGCACAGTGGGTCACCTGTCCAACGTCCCTGCTCAGGCAGGGTCATACCAGAGCACATGGCACAGGTTCTTATGTGCAATTATGGGAAGGAGAACTGGGAAGAGAAAGGCCCAAGTGAGACATTTTATGGCATTAACCTTGCCAATCTCAAAAGGATGTGCTTGCATTCAGTTAGGTGATCCCAGTCTCAGCTCCCTCTCCCTGCCTCTACCTCCACACCAGCCTTTTCAGTGGCACCTGGGGTCACACTGCTGGGCCCTTGCTCCTACTTTTCTCTCATCAACCCACTCTGCAAGGCATTCAGTCCCTGAAAAAATTAAAACCTCAAATCAGTCCCTGGTAAAATGTTCTAATCAGAACCAGCCTATTGTCTTCAGCCCTGGCCTCTGAGTCCCTTCCTTTCATCACTTATCCTCCTTTTCTTCTTGCCTGCAGTTCTGTTTGATACCTTCCTTCCTTCTGTCCTCATTGGTATTCAGCTGGTGTACAGAAATATGTTACTGCTCCAGGCAAGCAATTATAGCTTGGTCTCTGCTGGCTGGTCCTAGCAGCCCTGTTCACTGCTGCTCGGGGGAGAGAAAATCAAGGCATTCATATTCTGCCCAGAGGCTCCATCAACTCCTGGCCTGCCGGTTTTCCAGGAGCAATACAGAGTTCTGCATATGTATGATGATGTCAGGGTCTATTTAAGCAGGAACTGTTTCATCCTGTGTTTTTTCTTTGTTTAATGATGTGCTAGAAAACACCCAAAACCACAAGAGAGAGACTCTCAGGATGAGAGAAGTGCTCTGGACACCTGGCAGTTCTCAACCTCTCCAAGAAGGGGAAAAGAACAAATTTTCAGCATCCCATAGACTGCAGCAACCCTTTGGCAGCACTGCTGCCAGTCCACCCAAGAGGAGCACAGAGGTCCTTCCTACTTGATGCTCCAAAGGGCACCACCATGAAACAATTTCCTGAGCTACAGTTATGCAAAGCAGCACATGCAGGACAGAACTCCACCAGCACAAAACCTCTGTGCCTGAACCTGCAGGTGCAGCTCTAACCCTGACGATGGGCTGATTTCAATGTTCACACTACCTGGTGTTCAGTTATTTGTCAGACTTGAGGGGATGCTTTTCCCTCCCCCCCCCCCCCCCCCCCAGTTATGTCAGATGCTATTTGGTCCACAGTCTCCACTTGCCACAAAGCCGATGGGAAGCAGCAAACCACGGGAGCTGTTTGCAGCCTCCACCACAAAATTTCCATTAGCATCCTCAGATTACCCTATAAAAGGCTATTCCAGCAGATACTCTGCACAAACACACCTGCAAATTGCTCCAGAAGGTCAACTAGATAAATAATGGATAACTTCCACCTTTGAACTGAAGCTGTGGATGGCCACAGTCCCAGAAAACAGCCAAAGGCACTTGCAGCAGCAGAATTTACTGCCTGCAAAAACTGCTGATAGACAGTATCTTGGACCCCCAAACCAGCCCCAGGGGCCACAGTATCTGCCTGCCATTCTGAGGGAATACTGTTCTGCAGGAATTACAGCCCTTTCAAAACACAGGCAAGAGAAAAGGTTGCTTTCCATCAAAGAGAGACAGCAAATGTTATCCTGAACGCTGTTAATATTGACTTTACTTCTAAAGAATACTATCTGTTTACCCTGCTGAATTATTCCAGAGAATGTAAACACTATATAGTATTCAACACAGCAAAAATCAATGCCATGTATTATTGAAGGGCTGGATAAGAGCACAATGGCCCTCGATAAGCATTCCTGGTGTGTCAGCCATCCTGGCTGGCCGTGGTCTGTGCTGATGGGGAAGGCTGTGATAAAAGCTGTAGGAAGTAGGAGGTTATCGGGGAACACAGCCAGGTAAGCCCTGATACATATCAGGCAACACCGACCCAGTCACAGCAGCTCTGCCAACTAAAAACCTCTTGGGTCAGGCAAGCCAAATTCAGCCTCAACTGCAGATTTAGGCAGAAGCAAAGCACAAATAGATATATTTGCAGCCTGCAAGACACCTGAGCACTAAGCAGACCTGGGGATGATGTGTGCCCATTAACTCCATCCCAGCACACCACAGGAGCGAGGTGACAGCCAGAAGTGACTTATCTACATAAGAACTGCCATCAGAGTGACATCCCAAAGCATTTGTCTAACACCTCACCGCTCCAAGCCAGCATTACAGCTCCCTCAGTAATTAGACGTCTTAATGAGGGGTGAGCAGCAGCGCAGCCTTTCTGCCCAGCCAGCACGTCCCTCCGTTTAACACTGATCAATAGCAGAGCCAGGACATGACAGTGGACTTAATGCAGTGAAAAGGCAAATAATCCATAGGAGCACATGGAAGACTCGCCACCCTGCACTGATGGGCTTTGCCAAGTCCGGTTTCGTATGAACAAGCTTCCTGTTGGATTGTGCAAACCTCTGCAATTGCCTCCAGGCACAATTTAAAGCAAAGCAGCAAAACAGAGTGCAGTGAAGAACTGTCAGGAGGCAACGTCTCATTTCTTCTTCACGTGTAAAGCAGGGAAATCCCCAAATTGTGTTTTGACTAAAAATCCTCTTGCAGGTTTGCAGGGCGATACCACTGGGTCTAATTTCAAGACGTGGCAGCGATCTCATGCCTTGTACCTCACAAACAGACAAGAGTGATTTAATTGCAAACAGGAGGAAGCATTCTCAGTCATGGCTGAGATTTGAGCTGATTCTTCTGGTGGCTCGTCCAGCATTTGAGAAGTGTTCTCGGGGGATGTTTAATCGCTACCTTGAGAAGGATGGGGTTTCCAATCTAAGCATTTGGCAGTGGTATAGTAAGAATATTTGGATTCACAATCAGAAATAAATAGCATGGTAATCAGGGCCTTTGATGGACAATTTAGGGATTGGGGCACAATGTCATCTGCTGCCTCTATAGTGCTTTGAGATCCAACAGCAGGTTCTTTCCAAATATAATGGCAACCAAAAAATAAATCACCAGAATAAAATAAAACAAAAAAATTGTTGAATGCATCTCCTGCATTTCTGCAGCACCACAGAACTCAGATCTGACAAGATCACTTGCAATGCAGTCAGTTGCTTTTCTTAAAATGTTACATTAAAAAAAAAAAAGGTCAGGCTTCCCCTCTTAAGAGCCTGTGAAATGAGGTTATCAGTAGGTCACTCCTTTTACTTACACCTCATTCATTATTGTTCCCATTTCCCCAGCCACCTTTAACACTAAAGTGTAATAAGCGATGTAACGATATTCTTAGCGCACTTTCCAAATCCCAGCTATTAAACCCCATCTCCTCTCAGCCACAATCCTGAGAATCCAGGCCCTGGATCCCACAGCCACGGGGTGCCAAGGTCTCCTCTCCCCCACAACACCACCCCTGTCCCGCTTGACATCTGCAGACCTACAAAGCCCAGCAAGATTGCCCGGTGGGATTTGATGCCTCATTAGTGCAAGGTGCGGTGGCAGCTCCCAAAAATCACTCCGAACCCCTCCTTCCCAGGCTCCTCACGGAGCAGGGGTTGCTCTCTCCTCCCTCACCACACTTACCAGCACCTCCGTCCCAGCCAGGGTGGTCCAGCCACGGCCATCCCGGGATGCTCCTCACTCTTCCCAGCTCCACCCCAAAGCACCATCACCGGGATGGGTGTCTGAACAACCAGAGGAGCTAACAAAGCTGGCCTGGAGAAACCAGGATGCAGCAGAGCCCCACGTCAAAGCCGGGAGCAGGTCAGAGGCCAGGATGGAAATGTTTGCCCAGGGCAGTGCCTCCCAATTCCTCACTAATGACACCGCTGCTGCTCTGATGGAAAGGATCAGAAAGACTGGCTAATGAACACAACTCATTACCGAAGGCCTCCTGGGCACGGGATGACAGGGTTTCAGACAAAAACTCATCCTAGCTCACAGCAATGTGACAGACGTTGCATGTTTTGGCTCCGAATAATCATCCTGATGGAGTTGCCAGTGTGCTGTGCTAAGGGAAGCCGTGCGAAAACGCGAGTATTAAGAAAGAAGCCAGTTAATCCCATTACAAAGTTTGTTTTACTTCAAGAGGTCAATCTAAGCACTCCATAAGGCTCTCGAGACACCTAAATCGAAGGTTGACAGCTCTTTCAGCACTGAGAAAGAGGGGCAGAGATGGGAGGTCTCATCCTGACACAGAGCTGAGGGAACAGGATCTCACAAATGGTACTTGCTTCATTCATTTGCCTTTTTGGTTTTTTCCAGAATTTTTGAACTTTAAAAAAAAAAATTCAAAATGTCCATTTATTTTGCCTTGCACCACTCCCTAAAAATGAAATTATCTCAGTTGAGGCACTATACACTGTTGCACTGATGTCTGATTCCTATACAAGTAATTTTAGTCCCAGTTCCCACATCACCTCGCTCTCTCCTGCTGTAAGCATGTAGGATCACAGTGAATTATTGTCCCACCTACCGGCAAACTCACTCCACGGGGTGCCAACCTGCAGTTTCTAACAAGGGCTGAGTGACACAACCACCACCCAGTGCTCCCGCTGGCAGAGCTGAGGTGCAGCCAGGTACCTCCTGCAGCTCCCAGTGCCACAGCTGGATGTCACCCCAGCCTCTCCCCGTTCCTGCTGTGTGCCACCATCCCTCCCCTGAAGTCACAGCCTTCCCCAGGGTTCTGCACAGGGACAGACAGGGGGAGAACCAGTGATGTGTCCCAGCATGATATTGGCTACGCCAGCCCGTGCTGGTAACAGCTGAAGCCATCATGATTAATGAGGAGTGGGAGCTGTTGTGAGATCTGGGCATCTTCCACTGCATTTTCCCATTCATCTTTCTCTGGTCAGACCTGGTCCAGCCCCTCTATTAGTAAAGAACAGCCCAACACCTCCCTGCAAAAGCCCATTAGTCGCAGGATGGCTGTTGCCTTGACATTTCATGTCTCTATTGGCAAAGCAAGGAGGAGTTCCACCCTTTTCTCTTAGGCTGGCTTAAAAAAACCCATAAATTAGACACCACTCCAGAGAAGCCTGTTTCTGAAGTGATGGCAAGAGCACAGACAGGAGCACTGCTCTTCAGAGACAGCCCTATTTAGTTAACTTCTGTATTTTTAATTACTGCCAATTTCCTGGGCTGTTTAATGAGAGAGTGTGTGGCAGCTCCATTATCTTAGACCAACCTAAGGCTCTCCAGGGCACACCCAAGTCGATGACAGCTAGTGTTCCTCAGGCTCACTTGGAGTGCCTGGAAAGGGAGTGGGAGCAGGATGGAAGAGGAGACACTCAAGTTTCCAGGCCACGTGGATTAACTTTGGAATAATTCAGAGGTTAATAAATAGCAGGATACTACTCAGACCACAAGGATTTCATTGAATAAGGTACGTCAAGCAAACTGACAATATCCATAAGCTATCTTGCCTTGCAGCTGAAGGATAAAATCCAACATAGCCAATTTTAACCCAATACCATGAAGAACAAAGAGCAAAATGGTCAGGCTGAACCAGGAACTCCCACAAAACATGAAAATTATAGAAGAGAAAAAAAGCACTCAGGAAGCTCAGTTCTTCAAGTACAGAAGCCAAATCTATATACTATGTGAACCAGGTATTTGCAATGACACCACATGAGCAAAAGGCATCAAGGTAAGAGAAAACTGACAGACAGCAGAAAAAAACATGATGTGTCTCATTTTACAAAGAATGAAGTTGGAGCATGAAACATGCCTAAAGCTTAAGAAATGACCAGCACTCCTAGAGTAGTACAACAATTCTGGGTTTGTACTGTTTCTCAGAGGAGCTGAACACCTAAATAAAACGATCTTATACAGCCTGAACCAGGTCCAAGTGAGGGGTAAAACCAAGGCAGGCTATTCCAGGTATGTCAATGTGCACTTTATACAAGAGGGATCCCCATGGACTTCAATCTATGAGGCCCTCAAGATATAAGAAGGACATGGACCTGTTGGAACAAGTCCAGAGGAGGCCATTAAGATTCTCCAAGGGCTGGAGCACCTCTACTATGGAGACAGGCTGAGAGAGGGTTGTTCAGCCTGGAAAGAAGGCCCCAAGGAGACCTCAGAGCCCCTTCCAGTGCTTAAAGGGGCTCCAAGAGAGATGGAGAGGTACTTTGGACAAAGGACTGGAGTGACAGGACAAGGGGGAATGGCTTCATACTGACAGAGAGCAGGGTTAGATATTAGGAAGAAATTTTTCCCTGTGAGGGTGGGCAGGCCCTGGCACAGGTTGCCCAGAGAAGCTGTGGCTGCCCCAGCCCTGGGAGTGTCCAAGGCCAGGTTGGATGGGGCTTGGAGCAGCCTGGGCTGGTGAAGGTGTCCCTGCCCAAGGCAAGGGGGTGGAACTAGATGGTCTTTTACATCCCTTCCAAGTCTTACCACTCTATGATTCTATGAATGCTGGGATAAACTGGACTCAGGTGGGAGCTGCTTTACTGGTACATTTGTCATGGAAAGCACATCTGCTTTTGGCAGAGTGAAAACACTGCAAAAAGTAGTTGTGTGTCAAAACAACACTGCACTCAGGATAAATATTCTGCTGCAGGCTTGGGCTTAATAATTTGTTTCCCCAGCACCACATAGGTTTCCTTAGGGATTAAATAAGGCAATGTAATACTCTGTTGGCTGGCTCTGGGGAAACCTACTCAGCACTGCCAGGGAACTTAATGCCAGCAGTGAGCTCCTTAGTGCAAAGAAAGGGGGGGAAGAGGTGGGGCCAGAGGCTTGTGGAGTGGGCAGGGACTGGGACCCCCAGTTGCCAGGTAGCTTAGAGTTACAGCTATGCCTCATTTGCCTGAGCAAACATACCCCACAGGACTATATTTACAGAGCACGGCCTTTGCTTCCCATTCCTTTGGGTGGTATAAAAATACTGAGAATTCTTCCTTTGGGAGCTCAGCAACAGTTGTCCTTGTGTTGTTGCTGTTGTCCCTGAAACGTGGCTGTGTTTTTGAGCTGTGGCAGAGTCAGTGCTGGGCTACACAACCGCCGCTTGCTCCAGGCTCATGTTCTGGGGCAGCTACTTCCACTTGTGCTTCACTAATCCCAAGGATATCTGAATATCAAAATGATACCTTGGAGTTACCCCTGGAAAACTAGGCTGGTCCCAGGATAACAAGATTGCAAGTTTGGCAGGGAAAAAATAATGAAATTTACTTCGGTATCTTAGCGGTCGGACATCCCAGCTGCAATTAGCAGAGAAAATTGCATCCTGCATCTAAATCCAAGGGCAGAAAAGTAAAGAAATGGCTTCTCTGAGGGAAGAGAGAATTGGAATTATGCACTGCCTGTACAACATGAATGATTAAACAGGGATATTTTGGTGAAAGAGATACTTGTCAAGAGCCCACAGTACATAGTGTTACTGGGGGGATCCTTCTCTACAGGAAGTTTGGAGAAGGGAGTACCACATGTGATTAGAAGCTGCATAAACATCACTTTAAACATAATAAAGTGGCATTTGTACATTTAGTTTAGTTTATGTTTAGTTCAAGTTGTTTTCCAGCAGCAAGCATAAGAAAACACAGCACAAGAATGCAGTCAGTGCACTCTGTATGAATAGGGTGCCTTTCCACACCAACAAACCCTCCCAGCCACACAGTCCATCTTCACACTGCTGGCAGACACAAGTTAAAACCTACAAACCAGCTACAGATTATTCAGTGTTCAAATGAAGGGAGGAAGATGAGACTTCTCAGAGGGCTGTGACGTCCCCAGGCCTCCCAAGCCCAGAACAGGCACTGGTGTACATTACCTGACCTCCCAAGGAAAGGCCACTGATTACCCTCTTGTCCTGGCAGCTGAAAACTGGCATTCCAGAGGTATAAGTCATAGGCTTGCAAGCACAGGCATGGAAGACTTTAAATAAAACTCTTGATACCACAGCAATTAACAGGTTCATGACCTCCTGCTGTTTAGAGCAGGTCTGAGGAGCTTGTTTTGGGCAGTGCTATCCTAATAGCAAGCAGCTCCCTCCTCCCCAACAGATGTTTTGTAGGTAAGGGATGGGTGTTTGCTATCTTTGGGCAGACACAGAGGTGTGGGCGAGCAGCACATCTATTTTCAACAGTAGAATCATAACAACTTGATAATAGACCATCTGATTCCAAGTTCAGAAAGAACTGGGATTCTATGTAAAGCACACAGATAAAATTGGATTCTTATCAGGTACAGCATATTAGAAATTGCATTTATGGCAGGATGGGAACAGGCCTGTGGGGCTGAGAGGACATGGCAAGGTCTTTAGGCAGCCCTCTGAAAAGCCCAGGCATGGTGACATTTATAAATCAGCGCTAACGTGCAATTTCCAAAGGCCATGAAGCTGCCAAATTGTTTTTGTATGATACCAAAGACTACAAGCTATGGACTCCCACTGACAAACTGGACAGACAAAGGTTGGGAGTCACGGACATCTCACAGCAATTGGAACAAGGCCCACCCTGTCTCGTAAACACCTCATTACAGCCCACTCCCTGCCAGACTCCAGGAGGGGACACCAGCCACAACAGGGAGCAGCACTTCTGGCACAGATGCAAACTCCAAGGGCAGCAGAAAGAGGTAAAATTCTTCAGCAGGGCATTCTGACAGATGCTGGTTTTCCTCGTGGTTCTAAACCTACCCCAACCTTCCCACTTAAGGTTCTGCCAGAGCGTCCCCCTCTTGGGAAGGAGAAACATTAGTCAGCCTCCCCAAAGCTGCACTGTATATCAAAGATATAAGCAGTGACTACACAGCCAGGCAATCTGTACTTGTCTCATCCCAGGCTTTGGCTGTGGTGACTAAGTGGACTGCAGGGCTGCAGAATGTCACTGAGCAAACAAGTTAAAACAGGAACAAGCTCCAGGGACATTGCAAAGGGGAGGAGATGCACAGAAGATGCTCCCACACCAGCCTTCCATGTACCCTTGGATACAGAGAGCCCAACTCCCAGCCTTCAGCCAGCCTGAGCCACTGCACTTCTCTGCCATTAAAATGCAAGGCCTGACAAACATCATCAGTGTGACTTCAGGCCCAGCTATGTCAAAACAGACATTTCTTGGCCATGGGAAGCTGTCTCATAATCCTGCCACCCCTCCAAAAAACCAGCATGTTAACTAGAACCATGCCTTGAACACTTCTCCCTGCCTCACCACAATAATATTCATGGGGAGGTAATTGCTCACGACTGTGTGTGGTTGCTAATTTCTGGAGATACAGAAGGCATATAATCTCAAGTGAAGGAATACAGCTTTTAGGACTTCAGAACAATGAAAGGCAGGGTGACTGCCTGAAGTGCAGAAACTAAAAGCTTTTTCCTTCAGAACAAGAAGAGAATCGAGTAATTGTCGTTTCCAGGGAGATGAGGAACTTCAGGGATCAGAGCTCAATCTGCAGTTAAATGGATTGGAAACAACTCCTTACCAGCTGCAGAAAAAACATGGACAGAATCACACAGGAAAATCCAGAGAGAGCATTTTCCTGGCACTGTGCACATGCCTCCACTTTTAGGAATGGATGGATCAATTATTTAGATGACCCAGGTTATGTATTCATGAATGCTTAGAGAGAAGTATTTCCTGTGTTATCCCTTCCCTCATACATCTCCCTCCCATTAACCTCCCTTCACAGCAAAACCTGACAGGTATTTCAGTTTTCTCCTTTAGAAAAAGAAACCTGAAAATTCTCTCCCACGCTCCCCCGTAAGCGCAATTTTATCAAACCAGGGATTTGAAAAACACCTAAAATAAGGTCTTAAAACACCCTTTTACAAGTAAGGCAGGCCTCTGCCTTGCCACAGAGATGTTTCACTGCTGCCAGAACTGCCAGATTCTGAACTTCTCTCACGTGAAAAGCAAATCCCGTGAGTTGCAAAGGATTTCCCCAAATCCCTGATTATACCTTCGTGAGTGCTGTAGAGGGCTGCAAATGTCACCACGAAGAAGGTGGTGGAATATTTTCCAGCGTTAACCAGATGAAAGGCCCGTTTGTTATCGCGGTAACGGCGCAGGCACTGGATGAATCGCAACCAAGCAGGGATGCACTGGACAACTGCTCTCACTCCGTAGGAGTAGCTGTTACAAATCTGATTATCTGCAAGAAAAAACAGGGTTAAAACTATTACAACAAAAAAGTTAGTAAGTTGAAGACCTACTATTGTCTTCCTTTCTGTGGCATCACTTGATGTGACAGCAATTCCCCACGAACGCTTTGTACTCAGGCACATGCACATCCCAAAAAAGCAAGAAGCCCATCCCCAGAAAGTATCCTGAAGCTCTTTATTTCATCTCTGAGGTATTCAGGTGACGTGACATCAATAACACACCCAGGCAGATAATCATCTAACTCTCTCGCTGCTGCTAATATAACTAACAGGCAAGAATTTCAGAAATAATCTATTTTTAAATGCGTTTCGTGCTGTTGGCAGCACTGTGAATAATCAAATTAAGGATGGAATTACAAAAGGCCTTTGACATCAGACTTTTGTGCATAAATGGGAGAGCATTTAGAAACTCTGCAAGACAGCTCTAAAACACCACTTTGCCCAAGATGTCCTTGACCCATTTTCCTTGTACATTGCAATAGGAAAAAACATATTTCAATATGGGATTGGGTTTCAGTTTTTTCGCTTTGTTTTTTAAAAAGCAAAGCCAGGCCTGTCTTCAAGGACTGGGATGAGACACAGCTACACCACCACACCATTGTGTCACCTCCTTGATGTTTGAAAAGTGTTTTTGTTGAAGGAGTGACCAGGAAACCCCCAGCTCTGCCTGGAACCCCCCCAAGCACTCTGTATTTTTCTACTGTCTCGTTCAGCACATAAACTAAACACCTCCCTGACTAACATTAATTTGTTTCTTATTCACACTAATGGAGACAAGTTATTAATTTATATTTATCCCAAAGCACTGCACCATCATTCCAATGCTTGGATTGGAAGAGGACAAGTTGTTATGCACTCAGTGGCTTTATGTATTTTATTTTTATTTTTAATAAGTAAATATTTAGCTACTTGCAACGCTGTCTTAAAGGGAAGGGAAAGAGAAGACAGATTGGAAGAACAAAGTGAACACTGATGCTTATTGAAGCATACAGCAAATTCTTTCAGCAAGTGTCAAAACCATCAGACAACACAATTTGCCAGCAGTCACTGCTTAAAATGGAAAGACAACAGCCCAGTCCATGAGGAGACAGGTACTGTTTGGCTGCTGGGAAGGCCAGAATCAAAATTCATATTCCAGCTCTGTGGCCCTTCTGGCTAGAAAAATGGGAAGGCAGGGCATGGACAACCCTGACATCACAGCAACAACTCAGATTGGATAAGGGGTGGCACTAAGGAGATCCTCCCATCCTCTCCTCCTTCAGGAGCTGTGATGGAGCCTGTGAGGACCAGGCTACAGCACAGAAAATTGTGGTTAACAGGCTCAGGCAACTTGTTTCCACACTGAGCAACAGGCTAAAGGCAAATACATGGTTAAACTACTATGAAATAAAACAACAATGCCAGGAAAATGGATTTCTCTTTCCAATCAGTAGTGCTGTGTCTAAATTCTTTGATGAATATACACGTCAGGCCAAATGACTGGATTAGGAAATGAACACTGATGTGAAATTCCATTTCTCTGGATGGAAGTAAGAAAGGGGAGAGTGTCTCTAATGCTGTTTTTAGAAGAAACACCAGTGGATTTTAATTTCCTATCTCATTTGTAGCCCTCTTCGAAACAGATAATTATGCAGTTGCCTTGCTCAGTGTTTTTCAGGTCAGTTTGACTGTGTCCGCACGGCTCAACAGCATTACTCTACCTGTATTTGCCAGAAGTCCAGCATTGTCCTCCCACTGAACCTCAAAGCTGTAGAAGCAGATCATGTATTCCAAATCCATGAGTATCACGACCAGGCTGTTGAGCTGATCAGCCAGCCAGAAATCTGCGAAGCCTACCTTGTGGAAGGGAGCAGTGAACACTCGGAACTGTCAGGAAAAAAAAGCAGGAATAATTCATGGCTGTGTCAAAGGCATCTAAATGCAGTGGCAGGACATCACAGCATTGAACAAATATGGGAATAACAGAAATGCCTGAAGATTTATTGCTGACCCTTTGCTTCTGCTGGCAAAAAAGGACAACCATCTCCTCACTTTTAGTACAAAGAACATTCCTGCTTTCCTCCTCCTGTATGCATATACTCCCATGTCCCCTGCTTTTTGTTTTTCACTGGCAGAACAGCCCAGTCTCCTCCAACCAAGCTCTTTCCTAGAAACTTCCAGTCTCCATGCAAGAGCTCTATACAGCTCCATTTCTCCTGTCATTTGGATCAGCTCTTTCTTTCAGGCACTTACATCATGTCTGTTGACATCTTCCACACTTAATGTCAGCTGGATTTAGATCCCCAGCATGGCCATTAGTCTGGTCATGATTTACTAAACTCACTAGTTATTCTTTGGTGTTAGAAGTTGTAAAAGTGAGGATTGTTTCTGGATCTGCCAATGCCTCCAGCAGGGAAGGAGTTAAAGACAGGGCAGAGGAAATCCTATTGACTGGCAGTTGGACTCCCCCTCAATCTCAGTCCACTTTCCCTCTAAGCCTTAACAGCAGTTTGGCTCCTTCCAAACCCGACAGTTTTCATGCTCCATTACCTTTGATTACAACCCTCCCTACCCGGTTAGTTATAGTTACTAATGGTCAATTTCTCACAGAGACGGCACCAGCACCATCCGGTCATTCTGAGATTTATGAACCTTTAAATTAATGAAAGCACAGGCCAGCACTGATCTTTTATATTGCTCTCCTTATTAACCTAAAGGCTGCACAGCTCCAGAAACCCGGGAAAGGACTGACAGGTTCCCATCAGCCTGTAATGCAAATTTAAGGCTCTGCTCCTACATTTCAAAGCCAAATGGGAGACTAAGAGGTAATGGCATAAAGCAGATATGGATCTTGACCCAGAAAGCACAGTGCTTGTGCTGGATGGCACCTATTCCCAAGGCTCAAACAGGGTTAGCCATTAAGGAGGACTCTTTTCAAAGGCACCCAGCTGCAAAACTGCTTCTGCAGAGGTCAGAGACCACACCAGCCTTCCTCTGCAAAAGGTCCTTCCTCCCTTTTCCCAACACTCCCTGATACTCTCTTTATCTGTTTCATTACAGACCTTTTTCTTTTTCATGAACAGAGACTAGCTAAACAAATGAAACATGACAACAGCTTTACAGACAGATCTCCCTGGGGAGGGAAGGATAAAATTCGTGTTGTTATTTAATTTAGGGAGAGGCACTTCAGCCCTGCCAGAGAACAGTGTAAAACTTTTAAGAGAGTAGGAGCTTTCCACCTAAAGGTTATGGCAGACCAGGAGTCAACAGATATGCCCACGACATACCTGGCACTGACATCTTGGGTTAACTATCTTCCTGAGCTGCCATTTGAACCCTCCTAATGCCATGTGGCGGGCACAGTTGGAGCTGCAGCCCAGCTTCCAGAGGGTGCTGGCAGTGGAGGTACCACAGGCATCTCTGCACTTCCCAGCTCAGAAGCATCTGCAACATCTTCCATAGACGAATAAAGTCATAAAACACCAGAACTGAACCTCAACTTCAACAGTCAGTTGCAATCCTGTATCAACAGCTCCACAACCCGAGCACGCACTTCCTGGTGCTGATGG
Organism: Scytalopus superciliaris; assembly: GCA_013400415.1. Classification (NCBI taxonomy): domain Eukaryota; kingdom Metazoa; phylum Chordata; class Aves; order Passeriformes; family Rhinocryptidae; genus Scytalopus; species Scytalopus superciliaris. Next base: position 188,486 of record VXBX01000791.1, on the reverse strand, counting down.
CTGCACTTTTAATCAGTGCTGAGGTGGCAGATATTTGAGCTGGAACTGAACGCTTGCTAGATTTTCACCTCTCTCAGACAGGCTCCCCACACTTGTGTGACCATTCAGCTCCCTGCAGAGAGCGTGGGCACGTGGACACTGTGCCATTCCCTGTGCCCAGATCCGATTCCTCCCGGCGAGCTGCTCTGCTCAGCCCACACAAGTGCACTCATGGGCTTCTCACCCAGCAGCCAAGGGACAAAGAACGCTCACCTCAGCACGTAGGTGAGAAAGAAGAGCCTGGCAGGGAAATTAGATTTACTACAGGCTAAATAACTTTGTTCACTCAGAGGAGGATCAATTCCGATATAACTCACCATCCCTCAGGGATTAGCACAAGAGACCCCACTCAGGAGCAACAACAGGCTGTGATGTTGATCACAGATGGATGCAATAAGCCTCCTAGATCCACCAGGAAATGCTACAGCACACTAAAGTATGTCCTGGATTTGGTTCTAGAAAAATTGAAGGTGCCAGTAATGCTCTGCTACACCTGATATGTCAGACTGCATTTTGGCTGGAAATGAAACACATGGAGCAGTGAAGAAAAATGCTCACTAAATGAAAATTTGTGTGAGCAGCACAGTTCTAAGACTTGCACTATTTAAACCTCCTTTCACCCAGAGAGCTGCTGGTAACTGCAAGGAGAAATAAAATACACCCAGCCAGCCGAGTACATGGAATAAAAGCTGCTCTTTATGTGCTGTTCTGGCCTCTTTTTCCCTCTTCCACATAGCACACAGAAATACTGTGTCATTTCCCACCATTAAGGTGATCCTGCATTTTGATGTAGCTTTTTTTCCCCCCCCAGGAGACCTTGGGATGAATTGCCCTCTGCACACTTAAACGTACTCAATGAACCTTATGGGTCCCTTCCAACTTGAGATATTCCATGATTCTGAGAGAACCTATTTACAGAAACATCTATATCAAACTGAGAGACTATTTACAATGGCATGGACTGACAAGACAGGGGGCAATGGCTTCCTGCTGACAGAGGGCAGGGATGGATGGGATATTGGGAAGAAATCCTTCCCTGTGAGGGTGGGCAGGCCCTGGCACAGGTTTTCCCAGAGAAGCTGTGGCTGCCCCATCCCTGGGAGTGTTCAAGGCCGGGTTGGACAGAGCTTGGAGCAACCTGGTCTAGGTGGAACATGCCCCTGCTCATGACAGAGGGATGGAACAAGATGATCTTAAAGGTCCCTTCCAACCCAGGCCATTCTGTGATTCTACATCTCTGTCCAGACTGCAGCACAGTCTGGAGATCACTGGGACAGAGCAGGTGCTGCAAACTGCCTGCACAGGTCTCTGAACACTGGTAAGGTATTAAGGTAAATTAGCACAGATATTACTCATGTGGCTAAAGCACTTCCAGTGCTTCCCCTCACGCCAGGGGACAGCAGTCAGACTAATGAGGCTTGGGACTAAAGGTACATCTGTGAGGGATGGCTGAATGCTGGAAGGCAAAAAAGAAAAAGCTAAAATAGTAGTAAGGCAGCAAATCAAATAACAAGAGGTTAATTCAATGTGCGTGTACCTGCACACACAGCCTCAAAGCACAATTCTACATTTCATCTTTGCCGTGTTCCAGATAAATTTAATTGTTTTAATTGGCATTAAAACAATTCTATGAAGAACACCAGCCAGCCAAACCCTCTTCCGCCCAAAGCTCTCAGAACAGCTCCAGCAAGAAAAAGCTATCAGGGGAACCAACTTGATTAAAATCAATTTTAAAGGACGTACAGGGTGGGGATGAACATGTGAAAAGGCCATTTGGGAAAAAACTGATGAGTCATCCAACAAGTTTGAAAACTGTTCTTTCAGAGCTCCCACTTATAACTGGAACACTGAAGCAGCACATGTATTTACATTCAATTTACCAGATTTAGTTTACCTGGAAAATAAGACCTGGGTCTAAAATGAGGAGTTTAAGACCACAAAAAGATTAGGTGAAAACAAACCCACCCATGAACAATTTTATAAGCAGTAACATTGCAGGTGTTGTCTCTCCATCAGTGAACCCTGACTGCCAGTTTGGGCTGAGGAGCACCCATGAAGCCTTGCCTTAGAGCACTGGAGCCCTAATCAAACTGTTTTACTACATTAAGGAAGAAACAAGTAAAGAGCATTCCTATATGTGCAAAAGTCTGTATACAGCTGTCTATAGGAAGATTAACAAGTAGAGTGGTACAGGAAGCAGAAGATGCTTCAGCAAACCCATCCTCAAAAACTATTTACAATCAGTACCTGATCAGGTGTGCTCCTTAAAAGCAGTGGTATAATTATCCCAGTATCCCTCACCACTGAAGATTAGTGACACTTGTACATCCTTCACTGCTACTGCTCAGCTATAGCATTTTAAAAAAAAATAAAATTATTTATTTAAACCAGGTTTGAGACTTACCAATAGTTTGAGCAGCCAAAAACGGGACTTGTAATATAAGGTTTTGGTAGGGTTGATGAGGAAAAGCAACATGAAGCCATACAAGATGAGTGGATTCACCTGCATAGGGATGTAGGTGAATTTACCATATATACATGCCAGCAGGCTCAGGCACCACAAAACGCCCAGGAAACCAGCAATCTACAGGAAAAAAAAACACACACAGATACCTCATGAAAATAAAGCTCTGAAAACTACAATGAAGTCTCATTATAAGAAAAGGGAGAGCAGTGCTCAATCCTGTAATCTAATCAGACTTCAGCAACTTCCTCTTCTAATTGTATTAGAGCTCCTTGCCAGGAAACGACGCAGGATTTATCCTCCTGATATGCTGCACAGCTCAGCCACTCCTACGATCCCGCTGTTTACCTCAAAGAGATGTTGATGGGACAAGTTGCTGCGGGGATTGAGTTCGAAGATGAGGACGTGATTGACTCCAGCCTGTCTCCAGCCATATGTGTTGATACCCAGGAGAAAGAGGAATTCTATCAGGAGAAAGCCACCTCGATAGATTCTCACCAGTGGCCACACATTTGGTCCATCTATAAAAGCCACACCTGGCAAAGACAAAAAAGGAAGGACCTTAGGGATAGAGGTCATGTCACATGCACCCCATGGCTTTGTCCTGGTTCTCAGATGAGAGCAAACAGGGTACACAAGCACACCACTGCATATTCCGGCAAGGGGAAGACTTTTTGCCTAGCCTGTCAGAGGATTTAGGAGCATCCTGGGGAAAATTCCCTCTCCAGCTGGTGTAATCGAGTCATTAGCAGCGTCCCTGTCTCACACTACAGGCACAAGGGACAGCACCAGCATAAGTCTGACTTATATGCACTCAAATATTCTGGTTGAATAGAGACGAAATCCCAACAGACAGATACACAAAAACACTTCAGCTCCCCACAAAACCAAGAAGCGCCATTTACAGCATTTAAAACAATGCTAAACTGCGCCTAATCACCCAACTAATGCAATACATATTCATAGCCAGCCACACAACACCCAGCCGCACCCAAAGAGAAATCCCAGCCTAAGGCAGCACTGCTGGAGAGCCTGTTGCTTCCTTTGTTCAGACTTCAGGGGTTTGGAAGCAAATTTGCTTACTTCAAGCAGCAAACTGCCTTATACAGCAGCAACTTTCTCCAGCACAAAGCACCGTCTCCCGGTTGCCTGATACAGGTTTATGAGAAAAGCACCAATAAAATACAGTTATTCAAAGCCTCGATTTTGGTTTCATTGCGAGTTTCCCAGCCACGTGTTTTTGTTTTGTTGGGTTTTTTTAAGAGGTGTTAAAAAACCAACACGCACTTTTACAGAATTGAGGCTGAGAATTTATTCCCACAAACCTGCCCGTCTTAATTACAGCCCCAAGTTCTTCAAATTGTTTTTCAGAGACACCATATCCATAAGGAATTTCACGTGTTCAGCATCTATACTTCATACTACACAAATTATGGAGAAAAAATTGTGAAAGGAACAATGACTCAAGAACTGTTGCTTCAAATTTAAAACTTACAGAGACTATTGGATTCAGACAAAACAGAATCAAACCGAAATTACACACCCCCAAAGTTGAAAGAAATTAGTCTTAAATATGGAATTTTAAAAGCAGCTTTCTAAATTTTCATCCCAAAACCAAGGGAGATCACAGAATCCCAGAATGGATAAGGTTGGAGGAGAACACAGTGGGCCATCTGGTCAAAACTCCAAACAGGGCAGAGTAGCCCCAAAAATCCTGACTAAGAAGTGCCCAGACAGAACAGGACAGGCAGAACACCCAGGCAAATGTTTATCCTGAGGTGAACACCATTCAGTAGGACAGTACAACATATGATTTCCATAGCTAATGCCCACTAATCTTATTTCTGGCCTCTCAGGGTGGTAGAGGACCACAACTGCAGTGTGGAATAGCAGCTGGAGAAAAAGCAGACACTGAGAGATCAACATGCAGAAGTTAAGAGTATTTTTGTATATTCTCTCCTCTGACACCTAGGTATTGTCTAGTTCAGTTTCCACAGTGTAAAGGCTCGATCTGATTCCTTTTTTATGTTTCCAAACCGAATTGAATCCTTTCCTTCCCAACAGCTGAGCAGTTTGATTAGAGACCCTGGAGCACCCCACCTGTAGGGAAGTGCCCAAAGGTGTCCAAGGTGTGAAGCTGTGGTGACCCAGCCCAGGGCTCTGCACTGCAGCCCCAGGACAAAGAGATTTCCCATTCCTATACCCCTTCCACTTAAATCCAACACAAGTGAAGTCACCTCCTACAGCTGGCAGGGATGTGACCCTCAACCAGCTCATCCCCTCAGCCAGCACAGGCTCTGCACAAGGTGCTCAGAGAGGAAAAAATATCCCTGGTGACAAGTTCAACAGATTCACAGCCTAATTCTCTAAAAAGAGCAGGGCACTGCTGCAGCAAGGACTTGAGAGTTTGCATGAAACATTACAGGTTTCTGGTTAATAAAACAAATGTTAGTTTCCATGAACTTTCAGCCTCAATTACACACTAGTTTGGCACCTAGGAAAGGCCATACAGAAACAGCTAGGCCTCAAAATTTGTCATTTTTAGGGTGACACCCTCCTGGGTTTTACCTGCAGCATTTGCAGCCTGTAACAGATCCCAAGTTAGCAGGAAGCCATCGCTGTAAAATGTTGCTGCTTGAGCTTTTAAACCAGGTGACACAGCAGTGGGTTACTAATAGAAGCCGTGTTCTGATGCTGTTTCACAGAGTCTACACAGAGGACACTAAAATCATCCTATCTTAGCTGATCAAATCATGAAAACAATTTGGCTAAAGGAGCTGAGAGGTTAACAAAGTGTTAGCCAATTAAAAGCAAACACTTTGCAGTTAGAATCCAGGTTCTGCCCAGTATCTGCAGTAACACAGAGCTATCAGATCATGCCTGCTGATGCAACACACCTATTACCCACACTGGGTTAGTGACACCTGCTTTACAGATATAATCATTTTTATGAATTCCTTCTCACAACTGTGGCACTTTTTCATTCTTAACACAGAGAGAAAGCAAACACAACTGGCTTCAATCATATTTGCGTCTCAGAGAGATCAAACATGTAAGTAACAGAAATGATGAATAAAGATCAGCTTCTACACATTAAACAGCCCCTTCATGTAGATGGGTCAACTTTCTGCCTCTACCACTGGAAGACCAAATGGGAAGCACTGCAAACAGCTCCTCAAACAGAGGCATTTTATCCCAAGAGATGACTGGATCCAATTACAGAAACATCCGATTAAAAATTCTTTTAAGTCAAAAACACAGACATGGGCTTTCCCTAATGCAAGAGCTCGTAAGTTGATTTGTTAAGCCTTTTCCTTTGTACTGCTTAAGCAAGTTACAACACTGCAGAAATCACACACACAATTAGTAAAGCTGCTTGTGATTAAGCACTGTGTCTGGATCTACAGTACTAACGGGGCTCTTACTCTAATCAGAGGCCAAACTCAGAAGGCACAAAGCAGAATAAAGCCAAAGCCTGAGATATGCAATAATTTATTGTAGCTTTTAAACAATCTTGCCAGCATCTGCCAACAAGAAAAATTCAATTAATTCTATTAATAGGCACCAGGCATTGAAATCCTTGGAATTTTTAGATGAAAATGTCCCGAGGGGCATGTGCTCACATGGCTCTATGTGTAGTCTTGCTCTCTGTAGGGAATTCAGCACCATGCAAAGCTCAAGTTCTACAAGCACCTGCCTCAAGGTGGGCAAGGGCTGTGTGTTCACAGCAGGGAACAGAAATCTGTCTTTCACATGGAAGCTGCACCCTCAGAATAACCAAGAATAAGGAAGAAATCAGGAGAACAAACCATGATGACGTTCAAATTCCAAAATCTGCATATATAACATGAGAAAAAACACAACTTACTACTGAGCAGAACCAGTAACTCACACCAGTGTGATTGGGCTCTGGTTTAACCCAGAACATCCTGACCTGCCCAGCTCAGGTCCAGGCCCTCACTAAGTGATGAGAAAACATCCAGTTTGAGGTATGGCAGGATACCCACCTGAAAGTATGACGGTGACATTCAGTGCAATGAACAACCCACAGAACAATCCAACCCTGAATGTAGTCCAGGCTGGTACAGGCTGTGAACAAAGCAATGGCAGAATTGACATGGGGTAAAACAGGTTATCAGCAAAAGTCAGATAAGTTTGCAGAGTAAATTTAAAATCAGAATTACAACGCCCTGATCCCTGATTGCCCTCTTGCTCTTGAAGTGAGTTTTTTTTAAACTAAAAATGCTGTAGTTGAAACAGAGCTTGGGCATTTCAATGCCCTTTGAAAAACATTCCTGACCACACAAATGCTAAGCATATGTTATTATTAGCACAAATTTCCTTTCACTGTTTCTCATCCCTTCATTACCTGGTCTGCATGCATTAGGAATAGTAACCTATTTCCAAACCTTCCGGAACTAAAGCAGATTATGTGACCGTGCCACCCTCACTGGGTGCGTGAGCACGCTCACATCAATTATTTTCACTGCTTTGTTCAATTGTTGAATTTAATTTGGCACCTTGACAAGCTGGAGGAGCAGCTTTGCTCCACAGCCCAGTCTCTCACCTGAGCTGCTCCTAAGGGTGGAACACGCAAACGTTTCATTGCCTTCTGTCTGTCTCCATCTTCCAACTCGTTGGTCACCACTTCCTAAGGAGATAAAGATACACATCACTGAAGTTCATTAGAATGATGAGCACGTGGTAATGCATTAAAACCAAAAATAATGGTGGGTTTCCATGTCATATGTGAGCCCTGGCCTATTTCTTTAATACGTGGTAACAAAGATGTGAAAAGCTCACTGTGCTGCACCAAGTTCCTACACAACACAAGCTAACACTGCACTAACTGGTCCAAGGGAAAATTACCAGCTGAAGAGAAAATACCCAAATTTACGTAAGGAGTGCCAGAAATTAGTGGCATTTCAAAATCAATTATTAGTCATTCTGGTAGTGAATACAAGCTATAGACAGCACAAGACATTATAGAAATTATAAAATCATAGAACAGTTTGGCTTGGAGGGGACCTTAAAGATCATTGAGTTCTGCCATGAGCAGGGAAACCTTTCACCAGACCAGATTGCTCAGAGCTCCATCCAACCTGGCCTTGAACACTTCCAGAAACCAGCAGTGAATGAAACACCACTGTTTTCTGGTTACCAGAGGAGCAGTGCCCAGAGCAGCATCTTTACCTCTGTTTCAGAGATAAGCTGGTTGATCTTCTTGCAGGTGTAGAAAGGTGCCACCTCCACCTCGGCCACCCTCCACTCCGCCCCCCGCGCCGTCTCCAGGTTCTTGTCATGCTTCTTCAGGATCTTGCGGAACCCAGTGAAGTTCAGGTTCTGCAGACAAGGGAAAAAACATGCTGGTTTTTAACCCCAGTCGGCTTCCAACAAAGCTAAATGGTTCTCTCTCCATTGGCAGCAAGTAAAGGGGTGGTTAATAAGAAGATTCAAAGTGATTGCATCTATTGTCAGGAAGTTCCTGTGTTATTACTTTGTTGTAAGTGATACACATTCCTTGCAAGTAAAATAAAACATATCGGACTCAAGGGCATAAAAAGAGGTAACTTATTTCCAGGGAGCTGCCTGAACCTTTTTATTCCCTGAAGAGCCAGATCACTGCCATTTTCCTCCTTTATGCAGGAAGTGCCAACATTCCTGATGATACCTTGAAGACAAGTAACAAAGGGGTTTTCCCTTCTGAAAAGGCTGAGCTGCCGACTCAAAGTTTCCTTAAACTTTACATTGGTTTCAAATCACGTTCTCCAGATTATAGAAGGGAAATCTTTGTATGAAAATAGTCAATGCTGCAGGTTAAATCCAGACAAGTGCATCCCTACAGCAGCATCCTTTTTCATGGAGTACATCCCACAGTGGCTGCAAAACTAGTTTAAGGCTTGCAGATGTGGGAGATGTAACTCTGTGGTCTGTAGAGATAAGCACACAATGCTTTGCAAGTTATACACAAACCCCAACCCCACACTTTTCTAATGCACAGTACCCAGGACAGGCAAAGCTCATCACTCTGCAGGCAATCACTGCCACATGATGCATTTGCAATCCCGCACTTCATTATGCAAGAAACCCCATTCAGAGACTCAACATTTCATTCAAGCAACAGCAGAAATGCAGACGGATCATGGCAAGATTCACTTCTGAAAAAGGCTTAGAGTAGCTTGGAAAGAAAAACGGAGAAAACAGCAAAATCCAAAGCCCTGCTGAGAGGCATCAACTACTCACTGAAATTATTTTCAATCTAATTATGCTTAGGGTGATTTAATGCCAGACCCCTCCCATCTAGGTGGGGAAATGAGGCTGGCGAGACAGGCTCAGGAAGCCAAAGCATTAACGATCTGCCTTATTGCAGACAAGAGACTTTAATTACTTTCTATTGGAAAAGCCAGCATTCCACCCCAGGGAGAGAAGAAATTTCAAATGAAAAGCTGCAACAAAATGATTATTTTGGTCAGAGATTTTTCTGTGGTCTGAACTAAACGTCCCTTCATCTGCCATGGGTGCAAAACCAGACTAACTCTGGGATGCCTCGGCTGGTTGGGATATGGGTTACACCAGGCACCCTAAAAGCTCTCTGGCTGCACAAATTCTGCAACCCCAAAGTGCATGTTGGTCACGGTGGTGCTTCAGACAAGGAATATGCAGTGATGGAACTGTGAAACTGAACAAAGATCATTTATGCAGTCAGATATTTTGCTATGCTTGCTATTTGTGTTGCTTTCATTTGGCAAGGGGCTTTCTCCAAGCCTGACCTCCATTTCTCTTGGGTAATAATCAAATCCGTTTAAGTGAATCAACTAATGGTATGTTTTGTGAAAATAAACCCCACCACAAAACAACAAACAATACAATTTAGGCAACAATATAATGCAAGTATAATAAAACAGTAGACTCAAAACTCCTTTTTCATACACAAGTGTGTCAGGAAATGCACCAGCAAGGTAGGTTCAGCCTCTATTATTCACCTGATAAATGCACTATATTACAGAAATAATATGTAACTAAATATTATATGCCTAATTTCTCACAATTTGTTTCTCCTAAACCACAGTATTTCAAATACATAGACTTATCTGTGTATACACTCTAGAATATTGTAATACTATCAGCAATAAATTAGTTTTATCAGAAGTTTAATCACTGATAAGTTAAATATGTTAGAGCTGCCCTGGAGACAAGTTACAGTTTCACCTGATGTTTGGTTTGTGTAGCTCAGGAGTGAATACACAAAACTTGTGTCTTGTTCAGTCCTGACAGACTGAGGAATTTGCTTCAGGTGCATTTTCCTTCCTTAGCAACTCAACTGAAGGCACCAGCATTTCATCAAAGCCATGGTTTGATATTTACAATGCTGCTGTTGACTTCACTTTACCTCCTACATGAAGGTCTCAGCTACATCATCTTCCCATCAGGTTATTGTTTTTAATTCTTTCCAAAACTCTTAAGAGCTGGAACATTCCTAGTTCTTATATTCTAAGGTCAAGAATGATTAAGAGTTGTATTCTGGGATTTGGTTTTATGTTTTAGTACTTGCATTTCTTGTCCTTAACTTCAGGACTAATTTGAAGGAATTTTTCCTCATTCTCTCTTTGAAGGTACATTGTAGAAAGCATCTCAGCTGCCTCTGCAAACTGTGACAGCTGTCAAATCCAGATGGGGGTTAGATCAATATTTAGTATACTTATAGTAGATCTGACCTTATGGTAGCAAAAAAACTCCAAAAATAAGTGTGCAGGATGCCTTTCTTCACTGATGAACAGTAGGAAAAGGTTTCCCAAAGGAACAACCTGTCATCCCCTATTTAAATTCTTCATCAAGCCTCGGAAGAGATTTTTGTAAACAAAAGGATGAGCTGTCTTCTTTTAAAAAAGAAAAAATATACAGGTGATAAATCCCTGCAGGTGATACTCTTTCACTCCATTCCTGAAAAGCTGCAGATACTCCACCTTTCCCAGGATTTTGACTTAGGAACTATCACTACTAAAGTTTTATTAAAAAACTCATAAATAATTTCCAGACACACACTCAAAGACATAATATCACTTCAGGAGAGGTACAAACACTCTGAATTTTGGAAGAATAAGTTTTGTTCATACTGCAGAGTGGTATTCAATTTATTCTTGTGGTGAATTTTGTTTAATAAAATTCTCCAGTACAATGCTGCTAAAGATCTAAATACAGATGATGTGAATTTAAGCTCAAGCATTCTTATTTAACAAGCTAAAGCTCCTCATAGTAAGACACTGAAAAGCATTTCAGAGTATTTAACTTCAGAAGAGCTGGCCAAGAAGGAACGATATTAACAGTTTCAGATTTTTATTTCAAGATTTTTGGAACTAGATCAGCATCTGCAATATTTACCATGCCAGAAATCCAAGTACAACTCAAGTTATGATTTTTTTTTTCATACCTCAAGGCCAATGAGCCTGGTATGCTGCAGAAGTAAAAATATTTTTTTAAAAAATTGGATGTTTTAACAAGAAATTCTGATGCAGCAAGGTCACAGCCACTACCATGGCAACGCCAAGAGGAAACAGTACGTTAGGATTTCAAGTTTCACTGCAAATATTAGATAAAAGAGCTTCTTGCCCAGCTTGCCTGCTCCTGCCTTGCAGAGAACAACACACTACAGAAGGAGGAGGTCCCAGTGTGACCTCATGTTCCAGCCACGAGTGCTGGAGTCAGCCAGCCCAGAAAAGGAAGAAAGAAGGTCCTTCTGCAGGGTCAGCTTAGCACTTCCAGCTCAATAAAAAGCAACCAGACAGAGCTGCAAGCTGCTAGGTATCTGCCTTTTCTTTGAAAGCGTTTAGGGGTCTCCCCAAAAACAGGAAGAAATAAACAAAAAACTGTCTTGAGCGAGGCAACTCAAGGATACACAAAACACAGAGACTCTTACAGGCAGGGCTTTGTGAAACCACCTCTTTTTTGCAGGTACCTGATAGTTCTGCAGTAGGATGAGGCTGAGGTAGAGCTCACTGAAGGCCAGTTTCAGATCTCTGATATTCCTGTGCTGGACACGCTCCTCATGGGACAGGTGGAAGACGGGCTTTCTGCGCCGCTGCAGCGTGGAAGCCCCGCTGGCTTCTTTCTGTGCATCCAGAGTCGACTGCAGCTCAGTCCGGAGGGTGGTGAACCTGCGCTGAGCCTCGGCAAGCTTTTCTGTTGGCAAGGGCAGGGAAAGGTCAGGCCAGAGGGTCCCAGTTTGCCTGCCAAGCCCCAGAAAGCACTATGCACCTGTTCCTCCAATAACGTGCCTGTGCCTGGCCTTCCACCATCACACATTAAGTTCAACAGCATATTTGTCATCATATAAAATAGAATCATAGAATGGTTTGGGTTGGACGGGACCTTAAAGCTCATCTGGTTCCAACCCCTTGCCATTAGCAGGGACACCTTCCAAACCCTGTCCAACCTGGCCTTGAACCCTTCCAGGGATGGGGCACCCACAGCTTCTCTGGGTAACCTGTACCAGGACCTGCCCATGCTGACAGGGAAGAATTCCCTACCAATATCCCATCTAACCCTGCTCTCTGTCCATGAGAAGCCATTCTCACTTGTCCTATCACTCCATGCCCTTGTCCAAAGTCCCTCTCCAGCTGTCCTGGAGTCCCTTTAGGCTGTGGAAGGGGCTCTAAGCTCTCCCTGAAGCCTTCTCTACTCCAGGCTGAACACCCCCAACTCTCTCAGCCCGTCCCCATAGCAGAGGTGCTCCAATCCTCAGAGCATCTTCATGGCCTCCTCTGGACCCACTCTGATGGCTCCACGTCCCTGTGCTGGGAGACCCAGACCCAGATGCAGTAGGTCCAGGTGTGGTTTCACAAGGGCAGAGTAGGGGAGGGAGCTTTTTTTCATGAAACCTATGTAAAACATACATGTTCTCAAAATAAAAGGCCTTAATTAATAGGGTCAAAATCAAGGGTCTGTCTCTTCAGCACTGACTAAGGCAGCCCTAGACATGAATTAACACCTCTCAACTTCTACCTCAGCTTCAATTTCTAGACGATGCTCAGTCCAGGACCATACAAACACCTGTCACAGGTGGAAGAAGCCAAACCTATACCTGGGGTCTGCAAACCAGTGCAGGGACACTGGGAGAGGCGTTCCCAACCTGGCAGAGCCCTGGTTGGAGGCAGCCAGGAGATGGGGTCTCATCCAAATTCCAAAGCAGTGACCACACGTCTACTCTGAGCTCAAAAGAAAGCTGCTCGTCTTTCTCAAATAAATCAAGTGCACAAGAAGCATTAGGGAAAAAAAAAACACCTGCTTAGACAATATTATGAAGCTTGACAGAAAGCAAAGCAGTCTTCATATCTGTGCACCCACTACTGACTACGTGTTTACTCTCTCTTTATGTGACAGTAAGGAAATCAAAGAAGAAAAACTCCCCACTTCAAATGTGACACTGAATTTTGTTGCTCAGAGAGCAACCCAACCCCTCTGCCAAGCTCCCAGTGACAGGCACACACAGCTCTGCTTTGATCAGGAGTTACAACACTACTTGCTGCTGTACATGATCCGCTGTAATAATTTATCCCTCTTTTCCTCAGTTTAGAAGCACTGCCTCGTTATTTACTGGTTAAAGAGACAGTCAGCCTGCATTTAAATATCATTTTGATGTGTTTTCAGAACAAGTCGGTCTCTCTGCCTCACGCCTCAAGTATGAAAGAGGTGTTCCTTTTAACATGCTGCTTTATGTACTTTCAGAAAATAATATTTTTGGCTGAATAACAATCTTCTAAAGCTAAAAACAGCACAACTAACACCATTATCATTCTCTTTGTTCTGAACAACTGGTTCCTTCCAGGCTTTTTCCCCCTGCTATGGCTTCAGTCACAGCTTTGGCATGTGTGTTGATAAGCACATCACAGGCCATGGGTGTTGGTGTTGGGCAGGAAGGTCCTGAGCAGCTTCAGGGTGTCGGAGCTGGAGCCCCCTCCAGCCAGCAGGACACACACAGCACTGCACCAGAAATCAGAGCCACAAGGTCCCTCTGCTACCCAAAGCTCTGCTGGACAGCCTCCTGGCTGTCAGTTTAATTCCTTTCAGTATCTTAAATAACAACTTAATGAGAATTCTCTATTGCTCCCCACTCAGACATAAGATTTACTCTTTGTTGTATCCAATTCCTCTAAATTTTAGGGGCAAAACTACTCCATAAATAATTTTACAGTGCTCAACATTCCAGAAGGGGAATGCCTTTCCAAACAGAAAATGGGGATCAATGTAGAAAAATGGAGTATTGAAAAGCCTGAAACTCTCTCTAACTTTTTTGCTTATAATATTAAAGCAGAAGATTTTAAATGTAGGAAAGGGCAACTCCTCTCCGACAACTTCCACAGCTGCAAGGACTCCACTGAGCAGAGGCAATGGAGCCCAAGTGAGAATTGTCTGCCAGCAGCCTACAACCACATAATATTTAGCACACACAAGGACAGACTGCAAAAACAATAATCTTTCCCCACTTTGGGAACTCTATCAGGCAGAAGTAACAGATATCTGTTCAAATCAAAAGCCTTCATTAAAAATAAAACTCACAAGTTCACTCTCTATATTCAAAACGTCTATTAAACCATCTGTGATACACAGATTTCTTTTGGATCAAATTAGTAAATATGGAAGAGTTTAAATTTTCGTCTCACAACTGAAAGCACTGTGCTGTTTTCTCTATGTCCAGAAAAATCTTCAAATCCATCAGCCTAATAATACAATATTTAAAGCAAAGGCAGTGTTTTGAAATAGCTATGGAACTGCTGCTGCAAGTTTCCTGTTTGCAAAGCTACATCCATAAGAAAGCATTATCTGCAAATACCAACATTTTTATTAATTAAGCACAGTTGGAGAGAGTCACTGCTGTCTTCTCTACAGCCCCCTCCATCCATAGGGGAGGACCATGGTCCTCTGAGGATGAGGCTTTAAAGGCAACTGACCCAGTCCCAAAATGACTTGCCATCGTGTCACCATCTTGCACTGACTCCAGTTTATCCAGTCCACAAATCATTTCATCTTATTAAGATAATATTTTTATTGTAAAGATTCAATGCAGAAGCAAAACAAGACAAAGTGTGTGCTCTTATTCTTAAAACCTCCACGGGAATCGCCTCGGGAAACGGGAAAGCAAAATAGAAATTAATTTCTCAGTTTGCAACATACTCTGAAATAATTGAAAAGACATTCGGCACTATCACTAATTTAGCACTATCCACTACCAGCATTAATTTAGCACTCCAAAAAGTGACTTAAAAAGAGTTATCACTCAAGAGAATTAGAAAAAAGCTTAGAACTGGTACCGCTCTTGTCATTTTGCAAGATTCCCACCGAGCCCTCAGCTCAAGTTTAATTTCATGGCAAAGGCCACAGAGAAATCCAAAACCTATAGAGGCAGACTTCAACAAAAGTGCTTGCAATAAAGAAGCAGCTTTACTGTTTCTAGATCCTGACTAAAAGAGTCTTTGGAGTTACTGAGTTATCATCTCAACTATGCGATTCCGGGTAGGGTTTTGACTCCTTTTTCCAAGTTCAAACAAAACTTCACACATAAGTATGATGGGGGAAAGAAACCTATTACATCAAGGAATCAGTAAAATCTCCCCCCAGGTTGCAGTTTAAATGGTCATGGTTGTGATCAAAACCTGCTTCACCAGGCAGGAGGTGATCAAACAGCCTGTACCTCCTCACAGTTCCCCAGCTCCGGGCATTTTAGGCAGGCTCTTTAGGACTCCTTCCCTTCCCTACTTGTACATATTATGTTCAATACTTTGCCTACCAAGTTAAAGCCATTGTTTCCTACAAATAGTAAGACCATTCCTAAATTAGCCACAAAAATGTTACTGGCTACTGTTTAGCCAGATCCTGATGATGCTAATTTAAAATATAACAAACCTGCCATCTAGAAAATCCAAAAGGCAAACCAGAATTGGCCACAAATAAAGCTTCGGCACTTGAACAGGCATTCCTTTGCTGGAACCATCTGAAAATTGTACTGCCACTCTTTTTTCTTTCAGTTAAAGATAGATCTTCTTGAGCATAGTTCAAATAATCACAAATTCTTTATCAAATCTCATTTAGTTAATGGCAGTTTTCCTTTCTAATGAGCTGGGATAATGGTCTTGGGGAATTAAGGTGATGTTTGATGGGAGCTGACAAGCTGAGCACAGGGAAAGGCAAAGGAATTTTGCAGTTGCCATTCCAGCCCTGAGTGCTCCATGGAGGAGCTGGAGTCCAAGAGCAGCCCACCCTGAGAGGATGAGGTTGTTCATGTTGTGGCAATCCCAGGTTATGCTCACTAAGGATTCCTCAGAATGGGGAAGGATGATGAGGAAATGAAGCAGGGATCAACAAAACCCTTGGCTTTCTTGAGAATGAACAATATTTACAGTTGTAAAGACAGGCCTATAATAAGCCATAGAATAAGCCTATAATAAATAGGATGTACCAGGTCATAATCCAAGCCAACACATGCCTGGAGTTACAATGGGGTCCTACACGACACGTTTCTGACATGATCATGAAGAGGAACCACTGATGGAACATTTCTTGCTGCAGCTTAACGTTAATAACCCTAATAATGGGTTTCCATTCTATGAAAATCACGTCACTCTTCTGCAAATAAAAGACTTACTTTTATCACAAGAGATTTTCAAATTACATGTATTCTCTCCTAGAAGTTTCTGAAATGACAGCTAGTCAAGGGGGGAAAAAACACCCTACCCTATATTATTAATGCCATTTGAAACAGTGCTGGAATGGGTGTGTACATATGGGTGCACGTGTCCCAGCAGGTCCTCATTAGGGAAAATTATAATCTGTATTGTGCATCTAAATTGACAGAACTTCCTCCACAGAGTCTATCAGTGCACGGGATCTGATACAATACAAAAAGGAAGACAAGTTTCTGAGCATAAAAGCCTCAGACCTGTGATAGAAACAGAAGACCTCCCAGGGAAACAAAACACTGCTCTGAGTTAGGCACGTGTGAACTGCATGCAGAAAAATGCCTATGAAGTGTAAAACCCAGCTGGGCTAAGAAAACATATCGATTCAGCCAACAAACTGCCTCTTGTCCTGACACTCACCCTGCTCCAGGGAGCTCGGAGAGCAGGCACAGCCATCCCAAAAGAGAGTTACTTCCCTAGATGGAAGCTGAACATGCTCAGCTACTGCATCTATCATGCTTTCAGCTACTCTCATGTTCACAGCCCAGAGTCTGCTGGCAATAAAACAGCCAGCAATAAAGTCATCACCCCGTGGTTATGAAAATATTTTGCACAATTCAACTTTGTCTTTGTTATCAGATTAAAATCAGAACTAGAAAATGCTACTATATTGTGCTGCACATCCTGTTTACAGCACCAAGTCAATAAATCAACATGTTAAGAGGGAGTATAGAAGCCAATACATCATTGTATCCATATTTAAATGCTTTCCCGGTTGAAAATCCATTTTAAACCTCACCAAATGAGGCCGAAAACCAGCTGAAGTGTAATGCTGGGTGGAACTGGTGCATGTTAAGCCTCTTCTAGCAATATTACAGGGTGAATTTCCAATTATCCACTTCTAAAGTTTTTATTTTCAAAACACAGGGTGGGAAAGCAAACTTTCTCCGGGAAAACAACAAACATCAGTACTTGATATATGACCCCTGGCAATCCCGACTCTTGCCATCATGACATTTTTACTCAAACAAGATTTTATACAGAGCCAATGACAAATTGCTACTGGCTGATGCACTCCAGAAAGCAACAAGAGTTTAGGCAAAGGTTAAGCGTTTAAAAACTTGTTGGACACCTCAAGATGGTCACGCTACCACACACAGGCAAGCCCATGAGAGCTATTCCTGCAGAAGCTCAGGAAACACCAGCTAGGGAATTTAGCACACCTAAAACGTGCCCAGGAGACTGTCAGCATGGTTAAACTGAGACACTGTGCCCTGAATGTAACCTACTCCTTCAGGCAGAGCAATGAAATCACCTGCCCTTCATTCTGCCTCCATCCAAATAGCATAGTTTAGCCCCACATCTGTGATTAAAGCAGAACACTTTTGTGTCCAAACCCACCCTCTAATCACCTGATGGCAGACCTGCATCACCACTGTGGTTATTCTGAAAGCTTGGGAACTTCAGGCTCTTTTTCTGTTGCTGGATTTTCCACAAATACACACAAATAAGTACCTTACCTGAATAGAAAATGTTGATTTTGGCAAGTTCTTTCTCACAGGTTTGGAAGAATTTCTCTTCAAACGTGGCAAAACACCTTTTCACCGTGTCCTCATCTGTGTCTATAAAACAAAACAGAAAACCAAAGCAGCTGTAACAGAAGAATACAGGACCAATTTTAGAAGTAGCTGCCATGGAAATAGTTCTTCAGAGTAAATCCACCATCTTTGCCATGCAGAGAAAGAACAAGCAAGTCCAAAGGGCTTGGGGGAACAAAGGAATTGCACCGAGACAGAGAGGGAAACACTCACATAAGCAGTAACAGCACCTTGACCAAAGTTCCCATCATCTTTTCTGATCCTTCAGGTGCTAGTGCAGATCTCACAAGCCCCATTTCCACTTCCTAACCCAGCCTGTGTTTGAAGACCAAAGCTGGTCACAGAAATATTCACTCCAGCTTAGCAAACAACTGCATTTAGAAGGAAAGCACCAAGTTTTTGACTGAAGGCTTCATCTGACCTTTCAGGAGGACTCACTGGCTTCACCCACCTTTCCCACCTTCTCACCACTGTAATCCTTCAAAAAGATACCATGCAGAGTCTCAAAGACAGAGTGCATTTTCTAATAATTAAGAAATTAGTTTAATGAATAAAAAGTTAAAGACACAGCATAATTACCAGTTTCAGTACTGTCAGAAACCAAATGTTCCTAATGCTGAAGTGAAACAGACTCTTCATACCCCTCCACAGTTACAGTCCCTGAATTGTCATGCAGTCTTACAGACTGAAAAAGTCAGTGTTAATACAAACAAAAAGGAAAATTAAAGTGTTATTATGGTCTTGAGAGTGTTGAGAAATAGATCATAGAACCACAGAAGCAGGTCAGAAAGGAACTCTAGGATCAAGTCCAACCATTAACCCAGAACTGCCATGCTGACCACTAAACCATGCCCTCAAGTGACACATCCACACATTTTTTGAACACTTCCAGGGATGGCGATTCCACCACTTCCCTGGGGTGAACAGATTCAAACAGATGTTGAAATACATGTTATTAAATTGAGAAGACAAGTGACTACAGAAAAGCTTCACTCACTAGCAGATACATATACTAGCCAAGAAGTCTTGAGCATTAAATTCTAGGTAAAAACAACCTCAAAGTAGCATCAATCAAGAGGATATTTAGATATAAGACTTTCAGCACTTAGAATTTTCTGGGGTTTATGCTTGTAGCCCTGATAAGCACCACAAACCTATGTACACTTCAGTAATATTTTTAGGGAATAATACAGAAAGAGCAAAGAACACAACACAAAAACTGCAGTGCAGGGCCAACTTTGGAAGGAGTCTGTCTTCTTTTGGAGTTTGATGATGCCTTAAAGAGTAAACAGAGAGAAAATAACCAGTTCTGCAGTTTGGTGCCTGGTGTTTACAACTCCACCACCCAAGGGCTTGTAGAGAAGAATTCTCAAGGGCTCCAAAGGCTGTTCCAAGCTCCAAGTTTTGGCTCCCAGGGTTCCTTTATTATCCAATCATTATAGTTGCAGATCTGTGGCTACTCCCAAGGATGAGGCCTCCCCTCCCTTGTGCAAACAAACCCTGGAATGACAGGGCTTGGGCTCCTCTGTGCTGAGGAGAAGCCGCAGCAGCCCCGAGGTGTCATTACAGCCCTGCCTGAGGTCCCTGGCCCTGCAGAATCAAAGATGCACATGCCCCAAGCAATCCCACTCCACACGGACCGCTCCTTGAGGGCTGCCTAAAACACCAGGAGGACAGAAAATTACTCTGCTTCAGGGCTGGGAACTTCAACAGCAGAGTCACAGCAGTTTGCAACACCCTACCCTGGGGCCCTCCCAGTAAGGCCAATCTGAACTTGCCTTCAAGAGCTCGAAATCCTTGACCCAACAGCAGACAAAGCATAAACAGGCGGGTGAAGCAACAGAAATTACTATGCAATGTTTAAAAAGTGCAGAGATTTTATTCACCAGCTGCCTGAAAGTTTTCAAGTAACAGCAATCAGGCAGTAACAAACCAGAGCTGACTCTTAAGGATGGACCTGAAAGGCAAATTCTTCAGCCCACCCATGTCGAGCAGCAAAGCTTACCTATAGATGCTTTCTGACATGGGAGAACCACCCTCTTCTGCTTTTAAAAATAAGTCCTATGGAAATAAAAGCACACAGGCTCACTGCTTTCCTGCCTCTGAAACACCAAACCTCTTCTGCCATCGCTTGTTTCAGTACATTCACAAAAATAACAGGAAGACCAAGCAAGTTTTTAAACTTCAGTCACTGGAACTATCAAAGAATAAAGGGGATAAAAATCTCATCAGGAGTGAGCTATACTTTCTGCCCATAAAGCCAAGCATGAATATTTCTATGCAACCAAAACATCACCTTTTAAGATAGCAAAAAGCTCAGTAAAGCAACACAGTGTTAAACATAACATAATCAGGGCCAAATAAATCAATAAATATCTTGTTTCATAGATTACTGATCACTTCAGGAAATGATAAATAAGGGTGTTGAACAGTTTGACTGTAACCTGAAGTTTAGACAAGGAAAATGGGCTTTAAAATACAAACCAACTGCTACTGGAAGCCCTTCCAAAAACCTTGAGATTAGGAATTCAGGTCTCTATTTCAAGCCCAAAACAGTGCTGACTCAGAGGAAATCAAGTTCTACATCAACCATTCAAAATCCTTCTCCAAATGTCAAATGCTGCCTTATAAAAGATATTTTGCAGACCAGGGTGGATGCCAGCCTTAAAAAAAACAAATAATCAGGATCCTCTGTGAAGAAAGGGTTTCCCTTTGGTCCCGTTCCCACTGCAGTTCAGTCATTTAGCTGCAATAATAGACCAGTACTGCCAAGGCTACTGCCTTTATTTATTTATTCCCCCCCCAAGGCTGGGACAGGACAACACGTTTTGCCATGAGAAAATCGCGGTGCCAGAAACCCGGCCTTGGATTCGGAAGCTCCATGACAACAGGGGCTGTTTTTAAAAGGCATCCAGCTCTTGCTGCCAAGAAGGGCCAGCAGTAACCTTCCTTTTGTTCTATTTCTATAGCCCTAATACTCCATTTACCCTCAGCTCCACGGAGTTGCCACGGACAAGGCTGCCAAGAAGAGAGTCTGATCAATATTGCAGCTTCCCGACCTCATCTTCCTATGGATTGCCTGTCCTGAATAAAACAACACAGGAAGCCTGAAAGGCTCTTGCTTTTACTTGCAAAGCCCAAAGCAGCAGCAGTCTGGATGTGCTCCCCCCTGCCCCACGTTTTCTGGTTTGCAGAGAGCTCAGATGTTGGCACACCTAAAACAGAACCTGAAGTTGAAAAATTAACATCCAAATTACATCCCCGTGCTGTCCCAAACACTCATTTCTCAGTGTTTCTCTCAACTGCTCGTTTCATTTCTCATTTTTTGCAGCTGTAGTATATAAGCAAATGATCAGCATCCCTGTTTATTCATTCAGGCACCTCTGTTTATTCATTCCCTTGCAAGAACATACAGGGTAAAAAGTTTTCTTTGTTAGAGCAGTGCCCTCTAAAAGTAATCACTTTTTAAAAAATCCTTTATTCTTAATCATGCTGAATTTTAAAGGGCATTTAATTAAAAAACATTAATTAGCTTTGTTATGAGATCAACACAGGTGTAGTTCTCTGAATCACCTTCTGTTTGCCACAAAGCAGCTTTATCTGAGTAATGTTATTTCAACACTTCAGAAGAGGCAATTTCATTTATGAGTAGGGCTCTGAACACTAGTCAGTGAAATAAAAATAAAAATCAAGCTCAGCACTGGCATTAAACACCTCAAATTATAACTGAACAGATGATCACAAGTTTAACATCAGCACCACAGTAAATTTTTAACAATTCCCACACTCTGTACCCAGGGCTTAACTAAGTCTACAACAACAGAACAGCGCTCTGAAAAATTAACAGGATTTAAAAGACAATTTTCTTGTTTCCAGGTTTATAAAGACAGTCACTGCTTAAACTTCCAGGCCCAGTGGCACATTAGGGAAAAGGAAGAAAGAAAGGGCCACTTCTTATTACCACTCAAAAATCTTCAAAAGTGGGGCACTATAATGAAAATGTGTCTGCCTCCAAAATCCCACCAGCTTTGTCTGTCACTCAACCATCACAATTTTCTAACACCCTTGACAGTTCTGTGACTGTGGTTCCCCAACCTTTTACACAGTGAAATTTTACAGCTAAAAATCAAACTGTGTAGCTCATAAATGCAAGGACTAAGATTACCTTTACCCTCCTAATGAGTCATCCTTGTGTTTGTTGGGGTATTTTTCCAGAGGAAAGTTTCTTCCACAAGGCAACTCCCTCACACCAGAAAGCCACACTTGGATCAGCTGCAAATTGGATCAGTCACTGAAACTTCCAATGAATTAATTACTCACCACGTACTTTCATGTCCAATCTTGTGGCAAACAGAAATTTCCAGGTACATAATTTTAAGTGCTTTAAGTACAAATATAGAAATTTCTTCCTAGGATGTACTTTGCTAAAGGAAGAGGAAGAAAGACACCTCTGCTTGCAAATTTATGTTTATGCTATTCCACCTTAACATCTGAGCTGCAAATTGTACATGCAATGGTGTACATCTCTCTCTGAATTTATTCCATCAGATGAAAGTGGACCTCAGACTAAAATACTATAAAATCAGCAGGAAAGAAGCTTCATGCACTATATAAAATGTTAGAGAAAAATCATAGCAGGCTATATGTGCTTTTCTGAACCATCACAGATGAGCTGATCAGCTCTCCATTTAATTAATGTTTTAGCCCAAATTAGATTTGGTTATTAAATTATTTCCCTAAATCTGGCAACAAAAAATGACCACTCAGGTAGCAAATAAGGTTGGTATTGCCTGCACATGCAGGGTTTATGTGTGGGCAGGGGAAGGAGGAGGCAAGAACTACTGCAGGACACCAACACAAGTTCTCTCAGGTTTTGGTTCACCATTTTGTTTTTACCAACTAACCCAGAACGAACGAAATCTATTTCAAAATACCTTTAAAAATTGTGATTTTTCTCAGGTCAGTAAAAATTCTGCTTCCTTATTTTTAAAATTGTAGCACTGAAATCCTACGAGGAAACCAGCCAGAATTTTGTAGCTGGTTTATTTAGCTGGAAAGAAAAAGCAAGCTCCACAACATGCCTACAAGCCAGACATCCAACCAAGTGTCTACTATAAATTATTTATATTTGTGACTCTGTAAACATAGATTCTAAAGCAATGGCAGCATCCTGGGATGAACTTCAAGTGCAGAAAAACCAGGCAGTGCAGTAGCCAGATGTGAGGAGACAGCTGTTGTCCAGCTGGCTGCTATGAGCTTTGTGTCAGGTTTTGTGGTCTGTAGGGCAGCTGCACAGCTGTTCTACAGGTTCACCTCCTTAAACAAGCACCCAGCACTCATAAGAAGTGTTTTTGCAAGTAAGGAAGGTGGCACTACTCTTTGTCAGCTATATGTGACCATGATGCTTAAACACCTTTATGATGCTTCATTTTGATACCATTAGGAGAATCAACATTCCCAGTAGAATTACAAAACCTGTGTGGCACCTCAGATTTGAGGGACAACTAGGCAGAAACTTGTGACAGAAAAATAAATAAGAAAATAAAAAGAGAAGCAGCACAAATGCCTAATAATATTTCAAAACCTACCACAAAAATATTGATAATACAGGATGACAGACGTGGAGCCAGGTCCTGACAGCCAGGAAACATCACACAGGGACAGCACTCTAAATACCTGCTTTCCCTGGTTAACAACAACCTTCAAATTCTTCTGTTTCCATGAAGGAAAGTAAAGAATCAGTATGTGTTTTTGCAAACATCTCCCAGTAAGCTTGATCAGAAACACTGCCACGTGCTTCAGGGTGAAGCAAAGACAGCCAACAGGAACTCAGAGTCCAGATGACATTTCACCATTCCCAGACTCCAAGCCAAAGAATGGAGAGCACGAGGGTTGAATTACTCAGTTGGTGCCTACTAGAACCTGTCTGGGCCATGAATGCTCAGTTTGAACAAGTAACCAGCATTGCAAACAGAGGTTTCACAGCTTGTGGAATTACCAGGATCACACCGGGACATTCCCTACTTACACAACGCACCTGCACGTTCCTCAAGCTGCTCATCTGCTGCCTCGAGTCCTGGCTTTCATTAAAACAGGGCAAGACAGCAGCAATTATGGTTGCACAAAAAGCCACACCACAGTTGACACCTGGAGGTCAAGCAAAGCAGAGATACTCCAGCCTCTGAGGGGCAAGGGATCTGAAGTGCTCTGGCTGATGCTACAGGAGACACTGCCACCCATTCCCTCTATCAAGAGAGCTCTTCGTTAGCCTTTTATGTGAGATGATAGTTTTTCCTCCAAACTAAAAACTGTTCATGCTTTTAAGATCCTCTGAATGGACCTCAAATGAAATAGTACAGCTGTGTTTTACAAAGCTACAAAACAATCTGAAAAACCTTCCCTGTGCTAAATCACATGGATGGAAATAGGGACACTTCCCTAAGTCGCCCAATTTGGTCCTTAAACCAAGAAGATAAATACAAAACAAAAGCACAGAGCAGCATGGAAAACCAAGACCAGAACTGCTGATAGCAAATCAGGGACTCAGAGTTCAAACTGAAGTTTTTCCTAATATTCACCTTCCCCACCTTGCCCTTCAGCATGGCAAAACTCAAAGAACTCAGCAAACCCTCTGCTGATTATTAGGACAAGTACTAGAGCTCCTGACATTTTAGCCAAGCATCATTTAAACAAATACATGTGTAGGCTCTGGAAAAAGGAAGGGAAGATGACCCCCAGTTGTGCAGATCTGTGCCAGCCCTCAAAGAACACTGGGGACTTCCATGGGAGACCACGAGGGCAAAGGAAATTCAAATACTCCAGTGCTGAACACAGCAGAGATCCCTCATCCTAAACCCCACAAATGCTGTTTTCCCTGCCCCATCTCCTGAATGAGGGTCGTATTTCACAGCGTGGAAAGAGAAATAGGAGGAAACTTTTTAATCTTTTTTTAATGTGCATTCATACTTATCAAGAAAGATGTAAATTTGATATTGCAAATGTTTTAATCAAGCAAAAAAGGTTTCTGTGAGGAGATGAAGCTTCATAATAAAGTGACTGTTTATGTTCCTTTTATTGAGCCTCCAGTTTTAGTAGTTTTATTTCCGGAATTTTACTGAGCAATAACAATTACCTTCTCATTAAAACTGCACAAAACCCATCAGAACATCCGACATAACAAAAAAACAAGACAGAAATTAAAATAAAACTGAAATTACAGCCAGTTAAAGGGATGTTGATAGAGTGCACTTTTAAGTCCTGTATTGTTAGATAAAGATTTTCCTTCCTAGGAAAATTGCATGGAGATGGAGTGATGGGGAGTTTCAGCAACAGTTTTGCCTGAGAGAGGACATAAAGGACAGCCACACACATGATGTCCTTTCCTTGCTCTGGTACTGCTGCTCATCCAAGCCCACAGTGAACCAGTTCAAGAAGTTAATCTGGTATTTAGAGAACTACTCAGCATTAGTATTAAAAAGCATTAAAAACCTAATTGATCAATAAACTAGTTTCCTGTGGTTTAGTCCTCTCAAAGAGCTCCTTGCACGGAGGGAGGAGGCAGGGAGAGGGGAGATTCCCCCTCTGGCAGCAGATACCTGTTAGACTGATTTAACTGGAATAACAAATCACCCTCTTGGACTCACATCTATCCTGTGCTGAGAGATGACTAAAGGCATTACCCCAGAGCTCAGCTGACAAGGAGACGGTGGGGAAGCCAACACAGCTCGCTGGAGTTGGGATCACGTGCCTGTACCCTTGATAAGAACACAGTAAATGTCTCAATTACTTGTTAAACAGATTGAACATGTTCAAGCTTTGGTCTTTTTCTCAGCAGCCCCTGAGCTCCTGCCAACGCTCCGGCAGCTCGTGTGCCTCCAGCCTGCCCTTCTCAAACTCTCCCATGGGGAAAAGCCATCCCTGTCTTGGATGCAAACTGTGTACCACAGCACAACTGATCCCAAAACATTTCTGAGACATTTTAGCATGCTTCTAGCTATTTTGAAGAGAAATAGAAATCACAGAATTGCAGAGCAGTTTGGGTTTGGAAGGCACATTTAAAGTCCTTCCAGTCCAATCCCCTTGCGACGAGCAGGGGCATCTTTAACTAGACCGGGTTGCTCCATCAAATAGATATTTTTATTGTAAAAATGTAAAGTGCTTAAAAGAAGAAATACTTTGGGAAACAAAGTAAACTAAGAATTCACTGCCACATGGCGTTACGCCAGTGATTGCAGCAACATTTGTCTTGCCTGCATCAAAGGTGCTCTGCACATGACTCACTATGCACCAGGTCCAAGCTTCCATATAATCCCTTAGGGACATTTTCCTTTGCCCACAGCCCCCACAGTGCAGGTGATATTTGGTATGACAGTGATGTACAGAGTAAAAAGAAAATCTCCCCAGAAAAGGACTAAAAAGGTTGAACACAGTTCATATATACATGCCATGACAGACTTAACCTGTCACCAACATATCTGACAAACAAGATAAAGGCAGGGCAGAATCACTGTGGAATGGAATTTTAGTCTTGTTCTTTCAGTGCTTCCTCCCCCAGTCTTTTCCTCTCTCCACCAAATATCGCTTTTTTACACTGTATATACCCGTATTTTATTTTTCTTTTTAAACTGCTGGCAAAAATCAGGTCCTGCACGAGCAAGTCCAACAAGAAAGGTGCTAATTTATGCTGAAACGAGAGACCTAGATGCTATCAACATCTCCCCAGGGATGAAGCCATCCCTGCAAATGCAGCCTGACAAGCAGATCACCTGTGCTGCACCACCACCCACTGCACCCTGACCACACTCACCCAAACTGAGACACGTACAGCCTAAGCAGTTCTGCTCTTCGTCAGGATTTGCAGGTGGCCACCAGCAGGATACACACTCCAAGACCTTTAGGAAATGCCACTTTTCATCACTAAAACCATGCCCTGTTCAGGTGCTGCAGGACCAAGCCCAGCAGTCCATCAGGCTGCTTTCCTTGGGGAGGGCTTAAATACCTGCACAAACCTGACCCACATCAACCCTTCTGGACTGATAAGAAACAGAAGTAGAGGCATCAAATTAGTTTTTACAAAACCTCACTTTGGAGTCAAGCACTTTTCTGAGTCCCTGCAATCTCAGATGCTCCGGTGCAACTGCCCAAACACAAAATGATGTGCTGGAAAAGGTCAGCCCCAACCTCCTCGGTTCCTTGATGGATTCTGTTAGGCAGGGAGCATGAATCAGTGGCCAAGAATAGGCCTAAAACAAGCAGCAAGCTCAGTTTAAGGCAGAACAGGGAGAAAAATTGTGCTACAGAGGTGGTGTTTAGAGGGCTTCAAAATATTTCTTATGAAGGATAAAGGTATTTATATCCGGAGTTATTTCATCCTGCTGCAGATAATTCAGTAATTCATTAGCAAACCAGAGTCAGCACTGGTTTTGAAGAAGGGAATCTCCATATGAGGCAGAAAGGCAAGGATCTCTTCTCTGCATTACCTAAGCAAACACCATCCACATGGCTTCAAATGCTTTCAATAAAGCCTCCATATGAAAAGCCTCCACATGACAACTATTTCTGTCAGGAAACTCCTCTGCTTTCTCCTTGTTGTCCTCTGTCACTGCACATCACCATCATGGAATAGTTCGGGTTAGAAGGGCTCTGGAAGACCATCTTGTTCCAACCCCTCTGCCATGGGCAGGGACACCTTCCACTAGACCTGGAGGTGGAAACCTCAGAGCCAGAACTGTCTCAAGGCTTATAGGAACATTTTAGTCAGTTCCTGGCAACTGTTCTCTGCAAAGGCATCACAGAAATTACCCTTTCACATTTAGCCATCACATTAGTCCATCTAAAAAAGCATCTTGCCTTGGCAGTTATCAGTACTGTGAAAAGCCCTTTATTACCTGCTATGGTTTTGCAAAATAAGGGATAAGCTCAAGGAAAAGGACCAGGACAGTCCTTTGTTTCCATTGCCACTGGCAAAATTGTGAGAACCTCAAGATGGAGCAAGCACCTCCTTTAAGTTGCCAGCAGTGAAAACCTTTAGGGAAGTGGTGTGATGAAGAGTATTTTAACTCTTTAAAAACACAAGTAGCGGAGTGTGCTTCCTGATCCTAACGCTCCCGGGACAGGATGAGATGTAGAAGCAAAAGGGCTGCTCCTGCACAGCACATCGGTGTCCCCAGAGAGACCCTGCTCAGCTGTGTTTGTCTGGGGGGAGGCAGGGAAGGGAATTACAGCTAATTGAAAACATTTTGCGTAATTGGAGCTGATAAGAGACCTGTACCCATCACTCCAGGAAACTATTTGCATCCTTATGACAATTACAGCGCATACAAAATTCAGAAGTTAAGCAAAGAAATAGAAACACAAATACTGATGGCAAAAAAACCCAAACAAACAGGTGAATAAATGGACCATCAACATCACAAAAACAACAATGGTACTTTAAAAGCTCTTTTCAGACACAGGAGAGCGTGTTCACTGGGGATATTGGGGGCTGGGGGAGGAGGGAAATGACAAAAGGAAGATTAACAGAACTGTGTCTTGGGAAAGACTTCAATTAATATTAAGAGCAACCAGAAAGACAAAACAAATGACGCAGAACCAACAACAGGTTCCCCATATGGAGTACAGTGAACGCCGGGTACAAAGACAAACCTACTTCAAACGTGCTATCAGTGGTTTAATTTCCCCCCAGGGAGCCAACACTATTCAAATTCATTTCTCCTTTTTTTTATTTATTTTACTAGTTAATAAGAGCAAACAGTTAGCAAGAAAATAAGCAATTATCAGATGAAGAAAAAATATGGTTTTCAGGTCTCTCAGAGAAATAGCACAAAGCTCAAGAGCGGCTCTGTGCAGTATTTTACCAGGGCACCCTTACAGTCAGACCACATTCAGGAACAGAACAGATTGAAAATTCTCATAAATGTTTTACAGCAGCGTCTTCCTAAATGTTTTGCCCAATTTAAAACAACATTTTTCTTTTTAAATTATATAAGTCTAACTAAAACACCAGCAAATGCACAATTAAGGTACTGCTTTCTCCACTCAAGGCAGTAATTCTTCTGCTTTAATTCTTACATTATTACAGCAACAGATGTTGCAGGATCCTCACCACAACATTACAAAGCCTACCCAAGGTTATATTCCTCCTTGCTCACACAGTGCACAGCCACCCAGCTGAGCCCTACCCTGCTCTGTTCATTAAAACCCATGGATTGAAGCATTCCCGGAGACACTGCGGTAAATTCAAGATAACCACAACTACCACAGTGCAGGTCCCCACGAGCTGGGAGTTGTTTTCTTCTAAACACGCTTTCCGGGGAGCATCCCTTGCCCTCCTTTCCCCTCTCAATCCTGCACTTAAAGGGCTGGTTTAAAACCAGTTTAAGTAAAAGCAGCATTCCTCAGACACCGCTTTGCTTTGGTTTAAGTACACAGAATAAACTGCAGCCCAAAAACGTCCTTCCTTCAAGGGGAGAGAAGATGGTCTTTCAAGGGGATTGATTTGAAAGTCTATGCCCACTTCAACTCCTCAACAGAGCTACTGTGTTGCAGGGGTAATTTTAGTTTAAGCTTAAAATGCAGCAGAGAGCAGGACTGCACTTGTTTGTGTTTGTCTTCCAAGCTAATGGCTTTCATTTCGCAGAGCACAAGCCCCAAGCCAGAAACCACACGGGTATCTCCTCTTGGAGCATCCCTGCCAGACTGGAACTGGAATGAATCCTTTTGAAAAGGATTTTTGCACCCCAAATAAGAAAAAAAAGATTGAGAGGCATGTGATTTCCACCCCGTTTCCCTCAGGTTCAATGCACAGCACTGCTGGCACTTGGTAAATAAAAAGGCAAAAGGAAGCATTCAGTGATTTCTATTGCTTCCCGAACAAAACCTGGCGGGAAGGGAATACACCAACTGCAGAAGTAACTGCCAACAGAAAGGTCTTGCATCCAAACACAAACTCAGAGTATGTTGAGGGTAAACAACTCAATGCCTTGACTTCCTAAGTCGCCTCTTATTTACATTTCAAAGACCATGTTATAGAGCCACTACATTTAATTCCATTTTACCCCTTTTTGTGGCAGTGGCAAAAAGCCTGAATTTAAGTCCCAGTTGCAGACTCAGCTTTGCAAATGCACAGAACAATAGTATTTTCAATAAACTTGAATAAATCATCTATGGATATCTTCCCAGAGAAACCTGTGTGCTGGACACAACTTTGCCAAGCATCAGTGAACAAGATACTGCCTACTTTGAAGCTATGGTTGACTTGAAACCTTCTTTGCAAAACCTGTTAAATTAAAGGCTGATCCTTATTTAAAGTACAGGTGATACAACCAGAATGGAGATAAAACAAGCAGCAGCAAGCAGGGAGGAGCTCAGAGCTCTGTCCACCAAAAAGTCTGAAGCTTTTCCCATGCTCCAGGAAACCTGGACCCAGCAATGCACCTTCCAGCCAAACTCCCTATAAGAGCAAAGCCCATAATGGTTATTCCCACTGCCCTAAGAGTGCCTTTAGCTTTGTGGCTGTGTCCTCACAGAAGAATTCGACAGCAACAGATGACCCCAGCATCCAAAGCACTGCTCATGTAGCCGGCGTGCTGCTGATCAGCAGCCACAGCAGATGGAATGCAAATCTCCCAGCGAGGGGGGACTGGGAGGCTGTCACCATCCTGCTCCGGGAATGCAAACGAGCTATTACCCATTAGGAGCTAAATTCAGACAGAATTTTGGTGAAAGGCAACACTTCAAGGTGTTTGTGGGGAAATCCATCTGCACTGTCTAAAAAAATCCACCGCGTGCTGCGAGGTTATTCTGTGCTGTTTCATTCGTGCATCGGCACAAGTGGTCGTTGTCCTGATTTTGTGTCCTACAAGGATTTTAATTTAGGCTTTAGGCAAATTAATTCACTAACTACAAGTAAGGTGAGGATGGCCTTAACGGCAACGTTATTTTTTCTCCTGACCAGAATAGAATTTTTTTATTTTGGGCAAACATTTCAGAGGCTGGAATCAGCTCCTCTTCAACAGCAGAAGACAGGAGAGTGGAAAAAGCATCACCTAAAAGTCACTTAGAAGTGAAGTTTTGGTACAGTCATACTGGTCTGTACCAGCAAGCCACAAAGAACCAACACCAACAGACTTGGAGGTTAATCATACAAGGTTTGAGGGTTGGTCCTTCAGCATATTCAGCACAAGCAGCACTGAAGGTGCCCCGGTTCATTCACCCAATTGATTCACCAACTGTTCTGAAACATGAATAAATATGTAAGTGGCTACTCTGCTCTAATTAGTGACATTCAGTGAATCTTCCTAGAGAGCTCAGACCTTCAGCCCTTGCATTTAGCTTCCAGTGCCTCTCCCTTGGGAACTGAATAGCAATCAGGTATGTAATGCAGGGATAGTTGCTTTTTTCTTCACATTTCGGGTGGAAAATAAGGGGGGCAGGGCACAGAGAATGGATAAAATAATTAAATCCTGAAACCCAGGAAAAAGGTGTAAACATGCTTAAAGAACTGTTCTGTGGGAGGAAAAATTAGAGAAGAGGGAGAACAAATAAAGGAAAAATAAAACTCAGTGCAATTGCAGAAAACATGAAGCAGATGATGCATTTCCTATGTGATAGCTTAAACAAGTCCCAAGGCACACCTCCTCAGTCCATCAAACACCACATTTACATAAAATCATTAATTCATTACAGAAGTGAAAGAAAAGAGGGATGGGTTAGAAGGGACAGGATGGAATAAATGAAGTGAAAATTGAAGCCAGAGACACAAGAAAAATGTCCATATCTGTGCACACCGAGCTTCCTGGGGCAGAGAGAGACACAACTAACCCCGAAGAAACGTCTCAAACTGAGAAACCTTCATGTTTGCCAACACTGGCAAACCACCCTGGCTTTGAATATACAGACCAATGTACACATGATAGCAATACCACTTGTGTGCCTGCCCTCTGTGGCGACAAAGGAGGAAGCTGCTGATGCTGCACTTGGTCCTGCTTCTGGTTTGGTCTCCACCACCCTCGATTAGAAACACAGCCCCCAGGGTCTCAGCCACCCCTTTGCACTCACTGGAGTCAACTCAGCTTTTCATGAAACTTCTGAAATAATGGTAAGTTTTAACCAAAAAGTAATCCAAAAGATTAACGCCCCCCCCCCTCCTTTTCCCCTGCAAACTCACATCGAACATATGAATTAATTTTCAGGTTTCTTGGCTGTTTTATGAGTCGAGTCACACACACACAGCCCGAATCTGCAGTTCTGTAGCTATCAATCTGCCTCCAGAGACAGTGTTAGCACGGCAATCCCCCCACACAACACAAGTGGTCCTACAGACGGCGGCACTATTTTTAAAGCAGAACATGGATGTATTTTCCTCTCCTTTGCCAAACAAGTATATGAAATGTGCCACATGGCAGGTAGCATGCAGATGACAAAACAGTCAGAATTCAGCAGAAATACAAGATGGGGCTGCCAGAAGGATTCCAACAACTCTTTGTAAAAAAAATATTATTAATAAAATAAAAAAATAATCAAACTATACTGATAGGTGCTCCCCAAAAAGCTTTGGCACATCTTTGCCCTCCGTGGGTGAGAACTTCCACTACTGTTGTCATCCCAAACTCAGTTGGATAAAGGACAACTGAGTTTAAGACCAAAGGAGTGTCCTGGGTCTTGGATGTGAACTTACCCAAGTATCCGTCAATGTGCCTGTCTGAACCTCTGAGATGCAGAAGGAAGTCACCACGAATTTTGAGACTATTACAAGAGGAACTACTGACACAAAGGAAATAGCCAAGACAGCATGTTTTCTGTAAGGGACAGAGTTCATTCTGGGGAAGGAGTTTCCAGCTTTGGAGAAGAATCTCCAACCTTAGAGCTTACCTGACAAGCACTTACAGGCTGTCACATACACAACACTGGACAGAGCAGAAGTGAGTCTGAAAAAACTCTCTGGGAAGAAATTCAAGTCTTCACAGAGAAAAAGGGTCTCAACAACATTTGAAATTTGTAGCCAGAACCAAGCTGAGCATTCATTATAATCACTGATATCTGATAGGTCCAGCGTTATTACACTCAACAGCCATAAAGCAAAGATACTGATGAGACCTGCAGGGTTTGTATGGCATGAGAACATGAGAGCAGATCAACAAAAGGTATCAAAGGCAGTAAGAAAAACAGATCACAACGAAATGTAAATTAGAGGGAACTGTAATAATTTCTTGGGGAGAAAAATAGCTTTCCCATCTTTATAGATGTCACATCTATCCCAGAATCCCAAGTCCTCCATCGGCAGCATTGGAGCAGCCTGGGTGCTCCAGCCATGGATCACACTGCTCAGCTGACACTATCAGTTACACAGGATTGTTTGGAGGGACAGGAGAACACCCACAAGGCACAAAACACAACTACACACGGGCAGCCTCTACACAAAAAGTCACTGAACATTAAATCAATCTTGCCTTTTTAAGAATGAGCTTGAAAAGGCCAAGCTGAGTTGCTGCTGCTGCTGAACGAATGGATATCGTTTGCTTTTGTGTTTATTGTAGAAGAGCAAATTTAGGAAATTTATACCAACTGACATTTTATACAAAAGTATTTTTGCAGCTAGCTGTAAAGAATTTATGGCTTGCTTCTGCTCTTGGAAATTAAAAGATTCACTAACACATCCACCTAGCGTGCCTTATTAGCATGTTGTTTAATACCACTTAAGAAGTGACCTGTGAAATGCTCTTTGCATACTCACAAACTATGTATCTCTTCTCATTAGCAGCTTCATTAGCACTGAAAGATGAAAAATACACTCTTTCCCTGCAAATGTAGTATAAATACACACCACCTCGACAACCAGCAGCAAAGATTCAGCAGCAAGTGCCCATGGTAAAATATTCACCACAAAGTTTCAAGCAGGCAAATCTGACAAGGATTAAATGATGTTCCATAGAGGTGATGGTTATTGAGACAAGTTATACACATTTAGGAATGCTGCCAGTGCTTTAAAAAGGGTTTGCAACATTGTGCAAAAAGAGATTTTATAATTTTAAATAACTGCTTTTTATTTTGAGCCATAAAATCTTTGCCAAAGCAAGTGTTTTTATGAACCATACCCTACTGCCCTGGATTCCTCTTTGAAAATTGTAATTATTTTATTATAGTAAAATAGTTACATCATTTCCAGAGCCTGAAATGGTAACGCTGTCAAAAGACATATGCTGACAGATATTCCCGTGCCATTAGCTACGAAACCTGACTTCCTTTAACAAGTCTTTAACAAAGTCTCAATGAACCAACTTCTGCATCACTGCAAGTGTTCATTAACGAGATGGATGGAGTGAGCTGCTCCTAAAGCTGCTGAAACACAAAAACAGCCCTGAGCAGTTGTGGTGGGAGCATTTGCATCAGTTTTCTTTCCTGCTGCCCACAAACCTATGGGTAACCACAGAGCTCACACAATTCTCAGCCCTTGTTTCATCAGAGGTCAGGAAAATAGCCAGTGGAGCAAAGGCAAGCACTGATGCTATGGGGAAACTGGAAGACTGAAGCCACCACAGGCTTTACCTGACAGACAGCTGCCAGATGCCAGCAGCAGATGGATTCAGATGCACTTGGATCTGTCTGCTAGCTGGGAACCCCTCACTGCTGTTATCCATGGACACAAAATCTATGTGAGAAGTAAACAGCAGAAAAGTCATAAATGAAAAGTCATAAATGAGAACTTAGAAACACGTTACACGTCAGACTAAGCATTACAGCCTTACGATTCTGTGCTCCAGTCTGAGAGAAACACCAAATAAGAGACATACAAACACATCCCCAAATATTTATCATAGCACTCTACTGTGCGCAGGCATGAGGCAAACCTCTCCACTTCTACATTGAGTCTGAGATGAAGGAAAAAACCTTTTCCAAGCAGTGGGAAGGAGAAATCATGGAGGTGGACCGTCTATTTACATGAGTTTAAAGTAATCTTCACAGATAAATTAGCTTCTAAATAACCAGAAACAGTCTCACTTTCCAACAGCCAGAAATGAGGTTCTTGCAAACTCTTTTTTTTCTTTTTTGCATATGCAGCATCATTAAAGGATTCTCCATCTGCACTCACAATTGCTCTTAACATTTGCACAGCCCGAGACAAAGATGTTCTGGGTGAGCCACAGCCTCTTCTGACAACTGTCACAAACGAAACGCCAAATCAGTCTGGTGACGTCTCTGACCCATGAGAACACTGTGGCTTCTTGGAAGGAAATTCCTGGAAGAAATCGATACAGTGCTATAAAACCCTGTCAGTTTTGCTATCACTCAAAAGGAGGACTGCATCAGCAAGACAAAGGCGACAGAAAATGCAGTCCCAGGATATGGGGTAGTGTGGAAAAGGCTGGGCTGTTACAGCTGCGTGAGTGGTGGTGGCTTCAGGAATACAACCCCAGTGGCACCAGCAGCAAACATGCTATGTAAGAGGAGACAGCAAGGCAAGTTCTGCTCCTGAATCTCCTGAATTCCCGCAGCTGGGAAACTGGAAAAGCCTTATTTTGCAAAAGAAAATGCTGTAAATAAATAAATAAATGGAATCACTCTCCTCTCTTCCTTTGCTTGCACATCCTTGCACTGATGGTGGATAATTCCCTTTTAAACTCAGGACACAAAAATAGGGCTGGTTAAACGGAGAAGACTTTCTAACAAAGAACACTCTCCCATCTGTGGGACTGGGGATACTTTACTATCATTCCCATCAAAACAATGCACTCACTACACAATGTCCCCGTGGGCTGCACTCAGCTCACGCGAAGATGCTCAGCGCGCAGGGCAGCCACATGAGGAGCAGCACGCAGCCCAGGAGCCCTGATAGAGCATTCCCCCCTCTTCCCTTTCAATGTTAATCCACATTGGCACGTCCTGACTTCTGTCAGTTTGGGAAAGCTGCTCATAGCTTCTGTGAGACATTGTTAGGAGGGCTGCAGGCATCCTCCCCACGCTACCAGCAGCACGACGCGCTCACAAGTCCTCCAGTGCTCACTATTGTCTCTGCTCCCACTTGTTTAAAATTCCTACGGGATACTGACATATCTCAATAGGGCTTTAATAATAGCCTAATAATTGCTCCAGACAATAACTTACATTGTATTGAGAGCTCGCCTGTTGGGGGGTGGGTAGAAGGGTTGCCTTGGTAACAATGAAAAAATCATATGGCAAATAGAGACATGAAAGGACACAATCTGATCCGTTTGCTCCATGCTCAGAAATCCGTGGGAAACAGTGACATTGGCACGAAAGTAAGGCTCTTCTGGTCAGAATGTGTAAATAGCACTAAAACCCAACTTATCAGGAGGTTTAATTAAGGCTTAGGTAAAGAACACTCTATGAATTATGCAGTAAGGGCCAGAGGTAGCAGACACCACCATTTCAGTGTGCTATCAAAGCTGGTTCTCAGCCTCAGGAAGATGGAATTTTGTCATCTAAACAGCTTAATTTAAAGTGCTGAAGACAAGGTAATGAGGTCAGTAAACTCAAATGCTCCAAGCTTGTGTTTTCTCTCTGCTCTGCTTTGATCAGCTTTCTCTGGCAGTTTTCTTTGAAAGACATCAATATTGTAGTACATAGCAACTCAGAGTC
Source organism: Scytalopus superciliaris (assembly GCA_013400415.1). Lineage (NCBI taxonomy): Eukaryota > Metazoa > Chordata > Aves > Passeriformes > Rhinocryptidae > Scytalopus > Scytalopus superciliaris. The sequence continues at coordinate 152,118 of VXBX01000791.1, read as the reverse complement.
AGTTTTTAAAACATGGCAAGGACTGCTGCTGTACTGCTGAAAATAAACACGTACAGACTACACATTGCTGCATTTGTCCTACAGAGCAGGAAAAAATACCTCCTGCGAGTGTGAGCCACCTCCTTCATCCCTCCCTTCCATCCTCCGAGCCTGCAGAAACAGTGGCTGCTCACCAGGAAAAAAAGCATTCAAAGAGGCCTGTGGTTATTAGTGCCATAATGGCTCACAGGTTCGTGCTCTGCACCGGGAAGTGACAGCAGCAGACAGAGCAGACTGGCAGCCAGGAGCTCGCTCCGACCAAGAGGAGTCACTTTAATGGATGTATTAAGACCAACCTGCCCAGCAAATGGCAGAGGCACAGCCGCAGCAAAGCCGCCACGGGAAAGGCTCCCCTACCACTTTCTCATTAGTTATCTCAAATTAAATTAATTTTCCAAAGCGCAAGAACGATAACTAATAAAATTCCGGTCCCATGATGCCATTTTATGCCCATCTGTTTCTGGGAAGCCGGCGATGTCTGGACATGCTTACATGTACCATCAACATCTACGGGGGGGAAGCTGTGAATTCACACAGCTCTTCATCATGGAATCATGGAACTGTTTCGGATGGAAAAGACCTCCGAGATCGAGTCCAATCATTAACCCAGCACTGCCAAGCCCCCAATTAGAGCACCACATACATGTCTTTCAAATCCCTCCCAGGGCTGGTGACTCTGCCACTTCCCTGGGCAGCCTGTTCCAGTGCCTGACAACACTCCTGATGAGGACGTTTTTCCTAATATCCAGCCTAAACCTCCTCTGGCACAACTTGAGGCTGTTCTCCCATGTAATAACTGATAGGACAAGAGGGAAGAGGCCAAACCCACCTGGCTACACCCTCCCATCAGGGAGTTGTAGAGAGCAAAAAAGGTCCCCCCCATGAGCCTCCTTTTCTCCAGGCTGAGCCTCCCCACCTCCTTCAGCTGCTCCTCATCAGACTTGTACTCCAGACCCTTCCCTGGACTCACTGCAGCACCTCAATGTCCTTCTCGTCTGGTGATCACACAAAAGGTCATTAGAGAGAATCGGGGCTGGCAAAGGAGAACCAGGGACGTCGTTCCTCTGCCTGTGATCATGGCTGGTGCACCATTAGGCAAAGATGACCCATCCCTGCAAATGAAGAGGCTCTGAACATTGAATAAGGGGGGATGGAGAGCAGGCAGGAGCAGGGAGTGCTCCTGTGTGCCAGAGGGAGGAGGGAGCTACTGAAGGCAGGGACACAATAGGCAAGAAACCTCGCTCGTGGGAGGGAGGCTCTCAGAAAGGCAAAGGACAAAGAGCTCCTCTTCAAAGGAAAAGGGCACAAGCTGATAAGATGGATTCCTTCCAGCACGGCGCTTTCTCCCCAGCAGCCAAGTAAAGGGGCTGGGCTTTCTTAGCATTGCCTTTGGAAACGGGATGAGAATACAGATATTTAAAAGCATGTTCTGGCACAGGTCCAGTTTCTTTGCCAGCAAGATTTTCAACCTTTAACACCGAGCAAAATCCTACTAATTGCAGAATTGTTCTTTCTTCAAAGAGTCATTCCTACAAAGCTTCACAACACCAACGACAGCAGATGAGGCCCGTACTACTTGTTTATTCTGTAAAATACTTCATGGCAGAAATTTAAACCTACAGGGAGGAGAAAAGAAGCAACATTCTGTACTAGCTCTAGAGACCTCATTTCATTTTGAATTTCATATTGCAAGCTGCCTGCAGAAAGCTGAAAGAGAAGCTGTTAGCTTCCACCATGAGCTGGAAATACAGCACCTCCAGAGGAGAAAAGGAAAATGGGGGATTGGGAAAGGGCTGGAAAGGTGAAAATCCCCTGCGACATCCTAATCATGTTTTGCTGCACATCACAGGATACCAGAACCCCTCAAAAATGGAAGTGACAGCCTCCTCTGCTATCAGGAGTATTTATCCAATGCATTCATCCAATGCATTCCCAAAGCTGGGAAGAAAGCAGACTGATGATACTGCAATTCAGTTCAGCCATCCAAATTGACTAACCGAATCTACAGATATGACTAAAAAGCCTAGTTTATCTACAGCAACTATGTGCAGACTTTCTCCTGCTAGAAACATGGAGAAAAGCCCTACAACAGTCTTGTCATCCATGTTCCAAGATAAGTACTTAAGCCAGTCATCTCTATCTTTGACACCTGTACTCTTAAATCACAGATGCAAGTGTGAGAGTCCCAGAGGAAACAGGTATTTCTTCAGTTAAATAGGTTTTATTTCAAAATAAGCCAAATCATATTTTTGATACCATGCAATATCCTTTTGGCATCCAAATCAGGAAAACTTATGAGGAGTAAAAGACCACTTAGAATAAATCCCTAAAGATAGACAGATACACTCACAGATTTAAAACACTATTTTGGTTTTTTTTTTTAAAAAAAAACCTAAGAACTCTGAGAATGGTTTAGACCAATTCTCAAAGGAAGAGAAAAGATGAGAGACATCAGTGCTACAAGACAGCATCATGGACACTGAGCATATACTAACATCACAGCGAGGGGAGAAAAGGTTAAAAACAAAGCAACACAATCTCGTAATAGGTTCAAGGCTAAGTTGGCATTACTAAGCATATTAAACAATAAAAAACCAAAACATTAGACTATAGGAGTATTAAGGGTAGGATTAGCCAATTATGATGCTTTTGCAACAAGAACAAAGCATGCTGCAAGGCAGTCTGAGGCAAAACCAGGACCCCCTAGGAAGCAACAGCACATGAATATTAAGCCATGGAGGAAAATGGACACAGGGACAGAAAAGCCTGTTTAGGAAAGAATTTATGCTAGAGCAGGTCTTTTCCATGGCAGTGCTGTAAATGGAAAAATGATGAACAACTGGCAGCCAATTGATTCAGTTATGAAATTTAATATGATTTGCCTTGAGGAGTTGTTTTTGTTTTGTTAAAACAGTATTATTGAAGGTCAGGTGCTCAAAGAAATTAAGATCTGGCTTTAAAAAAAGTAATAAGAAAAATAATAATTAAAAAAAAAGATCACAGTGTTCTGAGCTCTTGAATGTGCCATTAGCAAATACTGGAATTCCCACACCTTGTTTGCAAATAAACCTGGGTTATAAAGAGTTGAGGCAAATATAATTAACAACAGAACTGGCAAAGGAACAGGCAGATCTCTGAACTGGTTAGTTCTGAGAATGCCACCATTACAAAGAAGCTGGTAAAACCACCTTTTGGACTTTCCTGCCTCTATGCTCCATCACTTTGCCCCAGTCCAGCATCTGCCCATGTTATTTCAGCCCAATTATTTGCAGGGCTGAGCTTTGAATGAGAGAACGGACCGAGCTTGAGGAAAGTGAGCAAATACCACCCTTGTGCTTCTCCTTCCCCTCCTCCCCACATCCTGCAGAGAAAAATTCAAAACCAGAACTACTGCCTTTTTTAAGAAAAGGTTTTAAGCCAGATCCAATCCACTTGTCCCCACACAGCAGTGGGAATAACCAGACTTAGGGAGAGATGGAAAAGCTTTCCTGAAGCCAGTGTTGCTGTTGCTTTGTTCTGGGAAACTGTGGCTCCATCTTCCAGTGCCTGCAGTGAAAATGGGCCCTCTGATGGCAAATGGATCAGACCAGGCAAGGCATCTTTAAATACTTGGGTTTTCTTAAGCCCACACAAACAGGGACCCACATGCCAGCAACTGGAGTCACTTGAGGTGCTGTCCAGTTCCCTAACAAATAAATAAGCATCCTCACCCTGTCAGGAGAAAATAAAGAAGATATTTTGGGTATTTAAACCCCTTCCCTTTACTTCTGACAGATATATTAATATACAGCCAAACCCATATAAGTCTGTGAAAAAAAAATGCCTGGGAGCTCAGTGAGTTCCTCCTGAGTTGGACTTGTTTACAAACGATGCAAGACAAGGTATCCAACACATGCAAAGGAAAACTGTTGAGACTTGTAACCTGGAGCAAGTGAGAGAAGTCCCAGCAGTCTTTTGCTGAGTGGCACTATTGCAGTCAGTGGTTCCTTTCACCTTGGAAAGCAAGAAAGCAGCTGAAGGGCCAGAAGTCCTCTAGGATCAGCTGCTTCTCTTACAAAAATATCCAGGTGAGAGAAACTAAGAGGCTTGGGTTTCTTCAGTATTGAGATGATGAATGATGAAGTTTTACTGCTGGGGAGAGGATGGAACCAGACTCTTCAGTGATAGCTGAGCACTGAGTGAGAGTCCAGAGAGCTGGTGGCAGCTTCATCCTTGGAGATAATCAAAGCTCTGTTGGGTGAGGCCCTCACCAACTTCATCTAGGCTGAGCTGCTTTGAGAGTGGCCTTGGACCAAAGACTTCCAGAGTAAGAAAAAAGAGTATTGTTTGAGAGAACTCAAAAATACTTAAAGCAAAAAGGAGAACCATATATTCCTTTTCCCCCATCTCTCCCCCATGGAAGCTTTTCCAGACTCTGTAGCACAGCAGAACAAAAGCAGGAAACCACCTTTCAAGTGTCATTCTACTTACCAGAAAAGAATCTGGAGTACTGCTGCAGTCATGAACAGTATGTTAGTGTTTTCAAAGCTAAATTGCCTTTGCTTGACTTCAAATTGCCTCATCCAAATAGGAGAATACCACAGGGGAAGAAAAATAGGTTCATTTAGGATCAAAACTTCTAGTTCAGAAATTTAAGCTGAAGGTTTTAAGTCATAATCAGTCTAATTATTTGAGAATGATTATCTCCATTGTAAAGAAAAAAGCCAGTGTTAGCAGAGCACGTGACCAGGCTCCTGCTGAATTCCCACTGCCCACGGATCTCCAGGACAGAAAAGCTTTGCCATGACACTGAAATAACACACGAGGTGTTGGGATTAGTGTGCATGGAACTGGACAGGCTTTACCAGCCTACTTGCAAGGCTGTGCAGAAAGTCACAATCTAATTGCTTTAGAACACATGGGGGATTTATTTCTGTGAATTAAAGTAATTATCTAGAGGCATGATCATGAAATACATTATTATCCTTAAGCCTACATTTATAGTAGTCTTAAAACAGTACCTCTGGCAGTCCTGGCTAAGTCCATCTCTCAAAACCTAAAATTACAGCCCTGCCTCTGCCCAGGGCTGAGGGTGAATCCCTGGATGCACATGAACCCAATGCTGCACAGAACAGCTGATCCAGCTCAGCACATCACACCCCTCTCCACCCAAAACTCCATTTCCAAGTTATTTTTCTGTTACAAAATGAGGTCAATTAGGGGCAATCTGTTTTATTAACTGAAATTTTGGCTCAAGTCCCACCAAGAGGAATGAGGAATATGTCTCTCTCTCTCCCCCTTTAGCCTGTGGCTACCCAGTAGTATGGGCTATCTCCAAAATATCCCTCAACTTCCATGTAGAATTGGAAGCAGCAGGTCAGTCCACATTTCAGAAGTGGGCAAAGCCACCTCCCCAGCAGGGTTAGAAAGCTGTGCTTGGAAGGTGGGTGTCAGCATTGCTTCAGCACAGAGTGGCAACTCATCAGGGGCCACTCTACTATCCTTGGGGGCAATAAAGGTTTTTTCCAAACTACAAAGTCACTGGTGGAAGCCAGAAAAGGGAGGAAATCCTGTCCCTGACCTCTCCTTCATTTTCTAAAAAAGTTTGAGTAGCAACATGTTTGATGAAAAAAAACCTGTAAATCAATTCCACGCTTATTGGTCTCAAACCTGATTAGTCTTTCACAAGTTGCCTGAGGTTTGCCATTGCCAAAGTAATCCTTACGTTGGGCATTTCAGTGCATTTATTACCCACTCATGATGAACTGTTCTGCTGGTGCAGACACCAACAAGACACAGAGGGCTGGAGGTTCTGGGGGCAGAAGAAAGTGCAAGTCATCTGGTGCCACCAATGCCACAACCAAAGAGCAGACTGACAATTAAATCTGGACCACAAGACGGGCACTTCCATCTCCTGGCCACCTTGTGACCTCCATCTGCCCCCTACCCACCACTGAGAAAATGCTCCACGCTTCCACTAGGAAAACTGAGGCATTTCTGGAGTTAATTTTTACACCTTGAACCCATGAGGTCTTTAATTTTGGGGGGAAAAAATGGCATCCCATTTGCCTGAAGGTGAGGTAGAAGAAGAGAAAGAAGCAGAGGTGAGTTGAGGGCCTCAGTCATGGAGAGAAAGACACCTCCAGAGATCACTGAAGGAGCAAAAAAATACATGACCAGGCAAGTATTAATGCAAAAATTATGTTGGAGTCTTGCAAATTTCTAAAGCAAGAACTATTTATCCCTTGTGGTTAACAAGGCACAACAAGGCTACAAAAACTGAATATAAACCCCCCAACATTTTAATGTGTGTGAGGAGCAGCACTAAAGGTCTGGACTGCAAGCAGAGGAAACTCTGCCAAGAATTCATGTGCCATATGAAGGCTGTAACATTCAAGAGCCCCTAAAAACCACAAAGGAAGATGGGAAGGAGAAGGTTTAGCCAAAGCAGTACATTTTAAAGCTGTCATCTTATTATCACAATGTCATGAGTTGGAAAAATATATGTGTTTGAGGCATACTGGAAACTATGGGTTTAATTAAGTATATTTATGGAAGATACTTCTGAGGTTTCCAGGGTACTTTTTATAGTCCTAATGCTGTTGGCAACACAGGAAGTGATATTCACATCAAAGACTGCACCCCATACACACAAACACCACTCAGTGTTTGTGTTTGAACAGTAGGATGACCCACGTTAGGAGTCAAAGTAGAAGAAAGAATTAGAATTTGTCTGAAGTGCAGTAAGGAGGAAGAGCAAAACAGAATAAAAATTCCCACGTAGAAGGAGCAAGGTAAGGGCTAGGTCCTCCTGGAATGTAAAAGTCACCACCACCTTCTCACCCACCCTTGGTTTGGCCTTTTACACGTTGATTCAAACCTGCAGTGATTTTAATAATCATTGCTGCTCTTTTAACCACAGAATCATGCAAAAGTTTGGATTGGAAGGGACCTTAAAGATCATCTGGTTCCAACCCCCTGCCATGGGCAGGGACACATTCTGCTAGATCAGGTTGCTCCAAGTCCTTTCCAACCTGGCCTTGAACAATTCCAGAGATGGAAAGTTTCTCTGGGCAGCCTGTGCCAGGGCCTCAGTACCCTCACAGGGAAGAACTTCTTCACAATATCTGATCTAAAACTGCCCTCTCTGTCAGTGGGAAGCCATTCCCCCTCATCCTGTCACTCCATGCTCCTCCCTGAAGTTCCTCTCTGGCTCTCCTGGAGCCCCTTTAGGTACTGGAAGGGGCTCATGTGTGCATGCCCAGAGAGTCCTTTCCTCCAGAATCCAGTGCCAAGCTGGAATGAATCATAGGACAACACGAGCAGGGTCTTTTCCTGGCCAACCTGTCAGCTGCACCATATGCAGTACTTGTGCACTTGAAAAGAAGAACACAAAACTTGGGGAGTGCCTTGAAAACTGAAGTTACACAAGCCACCTACCTAAGCCATAGAAGTTCACCAGTTAAAATATCTGCTCTCACAGAAAAAAGATGCAACCCAAAAAAAGAGCATCACGTGACTAGGTACAGAGGTTGTTCCAGAACCAGTTCCATACTGAGAGCAAGCAGAAACACCTCACTTCACATTTTGTTATAAAAGTATGTAATGTAAAATGGGGTCTCATTATCAAGGTAGTAAGGATTAAAACCTGGATACCCACAAACTCACATTACAAACACATACAATGATTCAGCAAACTAACTAACAGCACCAAAATGGTACAGGTGTGCACTGGGAATACACCAACTTAGTTTGGTATTTTTCTAAAACAAACAAAAATAATGCAAGAAGGGTATTGGTGCAAGATGTTCCCACATCCTTAAATATGCAGCATGTGGGGACTTCTACCAACCCCAGAAATAGCTGAGAGCTTTAATAATTAATACTCATCAAGGAAAAATTCAGATCTGCTTACTTGTGACACTCAGGAGTGGAAACTCTTTGAATATGTAACAACATTGCTGTTTAGACACTGTACAGTTGCATCCTAAGGACTAAAAGACTAAAGCTTTGATTCCTTCAATCGTATTTTTCCAAGGCAAGCATCCAGTTCCCGGGGTGAGCTGTGTTTATTTTGATTAGAACTGCCACATGGAGTCAATACTACAAAACCACCACATCAGTTGAGATTCTCAGTTGGCAAGCCACAACTTTCTGTTGAGTTTCCACTTCTTCTGAACCAAGGTTAATGCTGAACTTTGGCCAAGAAAGAGGAAATCAGTCAGAAAAAGACACTGAATGCTGCTTCTGTAGGAAAAAGACAAATATTTTCCAAGAAGAGGTAAGCTGTGCTGTAGCACACACTGTGTTAGGTAAGACATACCTAAAAGCCACAGCTTTCAGTTTCCCACCACCTCTTAAACAAATAGTTACATGTTTTAGTTTTTCATTGAATTTGTTTCAAGGTAAGGAAGTTAGAAATAAGAAACAGCTCAAATAACTTGGCTTCTTTAAAAGCCTGTAGCAGCTTGGAGTTTGGCTTATTCCTGAGTACACAAAGTCTTTACTTGGGCCATTCATCTTTTAGATGAATTAAATGTCACTTGCCATGCATCTTTTGTGTAAGGAGATACAATTCAGAAGGGAAAACACGAGCATGACTTTAACAGCTGTTGGAAATATCACCAGTTTGATGCTGAGTTAGAAATTTAAAGCTAAACAAACATCTTGAGGTGCACTGTGTTACCTAAATAAGAGTTCTCAGCAGACTGTTAAAGGGAAGAAGAGCAAATGCATCAAAGCACAAATCACTGGCAGTAGCAAACAGCTATCTAACAGCAAGGAAAAAAATATATATACATTAACATTTCAAAACCTCCCCTGGGCTTAGCTAATTGCTATGATCAATTCTGGTTTGTTCACAAAAGCTTGGACAGCTAGCCAGAGGGGGGGCAAGGAGGGAGCTAGGAACAGGAGATGCAATTTTAATGAGCTTTTAAACAGTAGGACAACATCCCAATGGACATGCAGGTGCAGTGCAGCCCTGGGAATCATCTCACCGAGCACAGCTCCCCACCTGACAACAGCTGCCAAGGGCCAAGGCACGAGATGTGAGCACGCATTAATCTCTCTGTGCCAGCACTGCTGAATTACAACCACCTCATTCATACCACTCAGCATCAAGAAAGATGCTCCCCAAAGCCAGCCCTGCTGCCCTGATTGCAGTCAGCTTCTGAACAGGGGACTGATTAGGCAAGCCAGCAGCACCCAGGCTTACAGCATTAAAATAGAGAGTCATCACGGCTGTTCAGGACAAACTGGAATATTTAAAGTCAGGCATCCCATCTCACCTACACTTAAGCCCAGCACATTAAGACAGAGCTTTTGTATCATCAGATTTGTATAATCAGCAGACAGAGTACCAGGAGCTGTTGGGTGTTCAAGCACCTTAGAAGATGACACGTGGAACAACTGGCTGGTGAGACCTGCTCCGGGGATGGAAAGGAGCTGGAGAGCCTGTTAAGATAACAGTGCTGTGTCAAGTGATGGAGAATGTTTCCCTTACCAGATGCTGTATAGTAATATAATAACTCACTGTTCTGCAGAAGGAAAGAACTTCCAACAGCACTTATTAAACAACTCCTAAAATACTGGGATTTATTTGAGGAAACGGGTGTATTTGATTTCCAGACAGTATTTACACAGATGAGGAAACAACAACCCACATGGACATGTTCTTTTCAGTACAGATTACACAAGAGATATAATCCTCTTAAGAAGTAGCTGTTGAAAAGCACGGGGAAAGGTTCATGGCTTTACAAGTGTCCTTGTTGTTTTCTTCACACACAATCTGTGTCAACCCAAAACCAAGGGAGTAAAGTGCTACCTACACACTGTTCACTGCCACCTCTCACTGCTGACCAGCATCCTCGTGCCAGGATCATATTTGGGCAATCACAAGGACTGCCAAATTTCATATATCCTTAGGCAAGAAAGCTTGTCATGTCAAGTGACCTTTACCACACCAGAGAGTTTCTACAGTATTTAATATACCTTTTTTAATATGTGATTTCTTGTTTCTGATTGCAGAAGGCACACTAAATGCAGACTACAAACCACCCCAGAGTAAAACCTCACTGTGTCTGCAGACAGATCCTGTGCCTTTATGGTACTTGGCTGCTTTGCCAAAAGACTGAGTAAAATTAATGCACCACTCACAGAGGCAGGGACTGACATCTGCCCCACCATACCCCTCTTTAATTTAAAGCAATCAGAGGGGGTGTAACAGTCCCATCCTTTTCATTAATAACTTCCAGTAGCTCTAACAGAAATATGCCTTCACATATTGTTTTGAACAAACAGATGTGAAAGGAAAGTGCGTATAAATTAAAAGGTGCAAAAAGGGACATCCCTCAGAGGTTTGCCTTGCCAGGACACTGTAATAACAAGCAAATTTTACAGCTCCCATATGTTCTCATACAGTGACAGGAGCTCTAATAAAGTAACCAAAGCAGTGGACTAAATGCTCAAAGATTGCTGGAAGCCAATTTATTATAATTACTATTACTAAGGGATGTCCTGACTTTGTGTTTGGCGTTTAAACATATTTACGTACTATGGAATTTGTTGAATCTCTTTCTGATCCCACAGTCTCCTCCTAACATCCCCTATACCTGTAACAGAGTTAGCTACTCCTCTTTTTGCTTTGCATTTGGCATCTGCTCTTCCATTTGATGTCCCCCAGTTCTTGTTTCCGAAGAAAGAGTAAACCTTTCATCTTTTTAATCACACAGACCTCTGTCAGATCTCCTATTCAAGGTTGAATAGTGCTAATGAGCACAATCACACCGAAGCCATTCTGCACCTTCATTCATCCTCTCCCTCAGACTTTGCACCTTTCCCAGCTTTCTATTAATGTTTTGAAGTGGGATACACAGGTGGGGGGAGAAGAGCAACACCAGAACTACACACAACTGGTCTGCTATTAAAAATACCATCTTTTCCTAGCAGCCTTGCTTTCACATTTTCACTTTTCCAACTCCTCAACCAGCTGTGTCTCCCTTGGGTACAAAGTAAAGGACTGTGTATCAAGGCCAGCTCCTACTCAGAGCTCAGGTACACATGGTGCATTTATGGGCTTCACTATGACCCCATGTGCAACACAATGCCCAAGAAAAAACCATACAGATACTCAGTACAAAATGCTGTCAACCAAAAAGATATAAGATCAGCTGTAGATAAAACCAGTATGGACTTATTTGATACCCATATTCCTCATGTTTTCAGTTTCTAGGGGTCTCGTTCAATCATTTGAGTGTGTTGTCCTTGATAAAACATCAGCCAAAACTGTGAAAATAATATGCAAGAAAGTTGATGTAGTTTCTTGATCTTAATTTCCACAGTTGGGTAGCTATTATAGCAACATTTTGTTCCTTCATGGGGATGCGAGAGACGACTTGCATAAAATTCAGCTCAGTAAGATTAATAATCAAAGTGATAAATCAACATAAAGCAAGCAGGCAGAATGCTGAACCCACTTTGAATCCCCAAGTTCAGTCAATCAAGAGAAAACAAAGCACACAGGTTGTGTGAATTATTCACAGCCTCCCCATACACACACCTTGAACATTCAGCATGTCAATACAAAGCACTTAGACATTACAAAGCTGTAGCATCCTCCCAAGTCTACCATCACACTTCCAAGTGGAACTCTTGTCTTTTCTGAAGCATTTTAGTCTGCCATATAAAAAGAACAACATTCAGAAGTACTGAAGAAAATATGTATTCAAATAACCGACACAGCACAACATTGAATGACTCCAAACACACATCTCCGTGTCTCGAGTGCAATAAGCCTGGATCCTTCCATAAAGTGTTACTGGTGAATTCAGACAGCAAGGAGAATTCAAGGACATGGCAGACAGAGGCAGGCTCAGGGGTGGGAGGCAATGCAGAACTCTGCAGTCAATTCATTGTAAAGCTCAAGGCATAGAATATATATTTATTTTTTTTACCAGGATGGTCTCAGAGATGAAAACATGCAGCACCAAGTGCACTCCATGCATGGCTACTGTAAATAAAGTACATTCCTTTTCAGGTGTTTACTAGCTCGACACTCAGGTAACTCAAGTCCCTAATAAGCTTTTCGCTTTCCTAAAACCTGCTCCTCTGTGACTGCTGTTCCAATTCCTTAGTTTCCAGGGAGATGAGAGCAGATCTGTAACAAAAGACACATCAAAAAGAAAAATAAACTCCAATTTCAGCCCACACAAACGTCACCCTCACAATCTACCTGTGCCTGGAATTCAGCTGCCATTAAAAGATTTCCTACCTCCTCTTCCTTGAGGATTGATAACAAAAAGAGTACAGTGAATGCTTTCACATTTTCCTTGCAAAAACAAAAGTAAAGGGAGAAAGCCAAGACACTGTCTCAATTCTTTGCTGCAAAACAGGAAATCCAAACACTTAGCACACTTCTTAATGGTGAGGGGATTTCTGCTCCAATGTCAACACCTACAAGACTGCTGTCCTAACAGATCCCTTTCCTGCAAGCATTCAGGTGGAAAGACAGCCTCTCTGAAAGGCATTTGTGACTGCAAAGGACAATACACACACCTCTGTCTAGTCCCCTTCACAAAATTATCCCCAGTATCCTGAGCCGTTCTTGGCATTTGTATTAGCATCACAGAACCAAAGAACCCTCGAATTGTTTGGGTTGGAAGGGACCTTAAATATCTCATGCTATCTCCTGCCACAGGCAGGGACACCTTCCACTTGACCAGGTTGCTCCAAGTCCTTTCCAACCTGGCCTTGAACACTTCCAGCAACTGGGCAACCACAGCTTCTCTGGGCAACTTGTGCCAGGGCCTCACCACCCTCACAAGGAAGAATTTCGTCATTATATCTAATCTAAACCTAATTCCTTTAGTTTAAAACCATTCCCCCTCATCCTGTCACTCCATGCCCTTCTCAAAAATCCCTCTCCAGCTCTCTTGGAGCCCCTTTAGGCACTGGAAGGGGGTTTAAGATCTCTCTAGAGCCTTCTCTTCTCAGGGTGAACACCCCCAGCTCTCAGATGTCCCCACAGCAGAGGTGCTCCAGCCATTAGATGTCCTTTCCCCACCACTGGCACAGGGTTCACATCCCACCTATAGCACAACAGAAGTTACTTCCCTCATTCCCTCTCTTGAGTTATTAGCTGCCAAATTTTACATCATCTGAAGTTCGGTATAAATCCCTTCACTTTAGAGCATTAATTGTTTCCAGTTGCTGGAGCAGCTAGATATAATCACTCCCTTCTACAATCAGTAATAAAATAAAATGAAGCTTTGTGGCCCTGAGGGGTCATCAAGTGCTATCTGGCTTTCTACCACCTCGCTGAAAGAAAAAGCCAAGAAAAGGCTTTCAGAGTTCATCTATTCTAAACTGAAAAACATTACAATTGTGAAGTGCCAGGGGAAAAAAAGCCCAAAAACATTATTAGATCCATTTTATTTATTTTATACACCTACTACTCCAGCTGGACTGCAACTTTCAGCCAGTTCCCTTCGAGCACACCCACAAAGCACTGAAGAATGCAAGTCTAAGGCTCTTAAATTCCCATGGCAGGTGTCTTGCATTTGCAGTCTTACTGACAAATCCAGGTTTCCATGTTATTTGGGTTGTTTCTCAACTGCACTTCTGCCCTCTGACAGCATTAGAGGGTTCAAACACCAAGTACAAACATTACATTAGTGTATATATATCTATATATCACATCAGTACATACATACACACATTTTCTTCCAAAGAATGCAATGGGTTAAATCTTCAAACACATTTAAGCCCACTGCTAAGGTCACCCCTGCTATGTCTTCACCAACAAAGCCTGCATTTTCTAGTAACACAGCCAAACACAAGTGTGTATATATATTCTTGCATTGCTTTCCAATAGTTCTTTGGAAGTCATTTCCCTCTTCCTGAAGCTGGATTCCACAAAGTGTGTTCCATTCTGACTTCTTTTTTGGCCAATATTTGGAATATGATCACACTGAAAGAATAAATTAATAGTGATGCTTGCTAGGATTAGGCCAACTGGTTTTCTATGGTACTTCTTTTGTTTCTGTTCCCACTGAAACTTACTCCATTGGGAATTCCCCACTCCCAGCCCTTCCTGGTATTCTGGAGCCAATCCAGAAGACTCCAGAAATAAGCTTTGTTTGCATATGAGTTGGAGGCATCATATAGGTATCAATTTCACCCCTGCTTTTACAGGAGGGTTTTGGTGACAGCTGTATCAACAGAGATGGGATATCCTGGCCATGGCCATACTTACAATTCCACATAACACAGTTTTTTGAGAACTTAACCTTTCCAGGTCAAGAGGAGAGCTGATGTAACAGTTTTAACTTATGAATCCTTGTGTCAAGTTCAGGGTGTTTGAAAACAAGCAGCTCCAAAGACCACCATCAGTATATTTTCAGGAAGTTCCCAAACAGACTACTTTGAGGCCTGACCAGCACCACAAACACATGCCATGTTTCCCAGAGCTACAAAACCTGTCCAAGTGGAATGAGGATTCATTTGTCCAGCAGCTGCAGCCAACATGTGGGATGCTTTCCACAAACACTGAACTCACCACTTGTTTTACTGCCCACGTGCTCTGATGATACACAGCAGATCTGATGCGTCCTGAATGGGCAGAACCTGAAGTTCTGGACACAAGTGTGGAGACACATTTCTGGCTTGAATTACATCAGCCAGAGCAGAAGTAGGAGGAACTAGAAAGATTCTCTTACCTAAACTATAGAATAAGCCTTAAAGCAAGTGGGAAAACACATGCTTTTTCTCAGGACAAATCAGACTACCTGTGTTAGATCCCATCTCCAGCATCACTCTACCTTGGGTTTCTGAGGACATATTTGGATGATGGAAGTCCACTGTAATACTCCCAAAGATGGTTTGAAAGGAATAAAGATTAGCAAATTCTTCCATGCCTTGTAGAAATCCTCAGGAGCTTGGTACCATGAGCTGGACCTGAGCCCCTTCACCTTACAGTTTACTGAAAAATATTTAAAAAGAAATGCCTGGTAAAAGTCTGCTTCCAAAGGTGACAGCCTAACGTTGTTTCTGGCTATCCCCTTACTTTTATTCCCCAATTTTGAGGTCTACAGAGAGTAAAAAGTCTTTTTATGTCAATATTAGTGTCTCAGCCTTGAAAAGATTACTTAAAGATCCTCAAAGTCATCTCTTCATTGCCTTCCATCAGCACTGGACATCAGGCAGCAACCTGCAAAGGGAACTGTGCCTGCTCTTACACTGGAGCAAGTTTTGAAAACACAAAGCTTTGAAACACTGCACACTCCAAAGGGTCTCCCTGCACCCACATCCTTCCCTTCCAGTCCTCACACCACCACAGGGCTCCATGTAACCCACAGGCACCGAGGTAACATTATATATAACAGCACCATACCATCAGCTGTTGGCCTCTGTAAATTCCACTGTGAATAAGGCTCAGTGACTCAAGGCTGAACAGCACTTGATTCAACAGTCATGGGGAAACAGTTTAAAACAAGGAGTGAGACATCACTTTTCCATCCCCGTGCCTAAAAGCTGTGCCCCTCATCTGTCCAAAGGACAGCTGAAGGACAGCAGAAGCTGCTGCCAGGGCTTTATTACAGCCAAATCCCTTGGACATTCCCTTGGTCTGCCTCTCCATCCCTCCAGTCTTACAGACTTAATAAACTGAAACTTAAGGAGTTTCTTTTAGCAGCTATATTCTCTGGTTGATAAACCAGAGATCTAAAAGCTTTAGGGAAATCTTTTTCCACAGGCACACAGAGTCAGATTGTGCTTCAAGGTCACAGCTATTCCTAGCTTTCCACAGAGGAAAAAAAAAAATATTTAAAAAAATTTGCTGCTTCCTTAAGGAGCTGTACCTTTGACCACTGTAATGATGTGCAAAGGAACCACCAAAGCTCCCACTAGGGCCACAACCCACCCCCACTCCAGCAGATAATCACAATTGTAGAATGGTTTGGGCTGAAGGGACACTAAAGACTCATTTAGCTCCAACCCCTCTGACACAGACAGGGACACCTTCCTCTAGCCCACATTGCTCCAAGCCCCATCCAATTTGGCCTTGAACAGGGATGGGGCAGCCACAGCTTCTCTGGGCAACCTGTGCCAGGGTCTCACAACCCTCGCAGGGAAGAATTTCTTCCTATTATCTAATTACTAAATATTTTCCATTTCCAAAGCTTTCTGCCTTACTTTTCTTCTAGCACAGTACCAAATGCTGGTATTCCTGAACCCCCTAAATCACAGGATAGGCACAAACAAGCTAAAACAATAAGACCATTACCAGGACATCTCAAATATAAATTTCCAACTGCATTATAAACGCAAGCATTGTTAACTTTTGATCCATTTCTGTACTGAATGCTGTAATTTGCCTTCATTTTGGTTATGGAGGTGAGCCAGGCAGCCACAACAGCATTACACAATTATACAACCAGCCAAAGCTAGTCACAGTAATAGCTGTGTCAAAGCTGAGGGCTGTAAGATGAACAGCCTTCCTGGAGCTCTTCACATTTAGTGGATCATAAGAGGCATGTTTATACCTGCTACATGCTCCTATTTTGCAGGTGGAACCTGGGGAATGTTATCCCTCCAGTTACTACATGAAAGAGTAACTCAGGGTCATGGTATTCTGGGGAAGCAGTGCCAAGCTGGGCAGTATATATACGACCTGGCACACAGACCAAAGGCACAAAGATGATAAAAACCACCCCAAAACAACGATGCAAATAGCATTCGTTACTGAATCAACCATTAAAAGTACAAGTAGAGCAACAATATTATTGTAGCTGTAAGCAAAGAAACCTTAAGGAACAGAAATTAGGACAGCAACCCGATCAAACCCATGTCCACAGTGACCCTACAACACTGCTGACTTCATGGTTAAGGATTCCTTAAAAAAATTCCTGTGTCATAAACACCAAGGACTCAAGACACAAAGAAGATAAACACAGAGAAGGCAAACTTCAAGAATAGCACTGCTTGGTTAAAGGATATAGAGCTGGGCTCAAAGGCATCATTGTTCATGACCCAGTCTCACTACCAGCTGCTGTAACACACTTGCTGTAAGCAACTTAGATAGATGAAAACCACGTTGTGCTGCCAGTTCTCAAGGCAACACCTCGGTTCCCTGTGTTCCAGCACTAACCCAGGTGCAGACCCCATTGAGCTTCACAGCTAATATGGAGAAGAACAACTTCTATACATGGAAGAACATGAAGCTCATCCTGATGAGCTTCACAGCATAAGAAGCAAAGCAGTATTTTATGTCTGACAAAATTTACTATAATTAAAGTAAATAGGAGTCAAATATAGAGAACTTCTACTCTGTTCTATCAATTAAGAGAAGCCAAATTACTAGGTGGGAGGCTTAGGTGGACAAACTGGGCAGTGACAGTTTTGAAGCTGGCACCAGAGACAAGACAACAACATTACAGGGCCAGAGATGTTCAGAAGTCAAAGACCACATTAGTGCAGAGAAACAGCTTTGCAATAAATACACCAGCAGTGATGTCTCCTCTCTATTCACTCAGCCTGGAATTTTACACCAGTTGCTTCTCAGAAAGATGCACACAGGTTTTCTAAAGTAACTCAGCTCACACAACATTGCAAGTTAAAGGAAAATTACCTTCTTTTCCACTTCTATTTCATAACTACGTGAGAAAAATCTCTGAAGTAATACTATAAGGAAAATATCAAGAAAATATAGTTAAATACTGACAAACAGGCAGTTGTTAGTTGGAATATTATATGTATTATTATTCATAACCCAATCCCAGTCTTAAGGCAAAAAAAAAAAAAGAAAGAGACATGCATGTGTATCTTGACACAAGTATAGAAGTCACCAACTTCTAAGGGGTAACAATTATAAAATACCACATAGTTTTGCAGCACAGTCAGATGTCCTCAGATGGTAAGAACAAAAACTTCACTAAGCCAGGAGAGCATGCTCCACATCAGCAACTTTTTGATAGCATCTAGGTTCAGAAATGCAGTGTCAGAAACCTTAGCAAAATTGGGGGGGGGGGGGGGGGGGGAAAAGAAGATT
>VXBX01000791.1:83367-134030 GCA_013400415.1 Scytalopus superciliaris | reverse complement strand
GGGGGGGGAAGCTATAAATTTTCTTAATTATGCTGCACTGTCACACTATTCATCTCACATTGTGCTATACTATACACAAAACCACAATTCAATGAAAAGAATTCTGACTTTTCATGAAGGGTGTCCACCACAGTGAGCCTCAATTTTGCTTGTTTTAGTGAGTGTTGCACTCCCTGGCCTATCAGTACAACAGTCAGGGCTATTACCTTGAATATGCACATCTGAATAAGTGGGAATGTTTCCTCACCATCTTCTGAGGCAAATTCACAACTAGTCTCAGATATAGGTCTGGATTGAAGGGTTACTGCATAAAGGACACACATCAGAATTAACAGCCAGTGCTTGAAAAGGGGCGGAAAGTCTACAAAACGTTTGACTAATCTGCTTAAGTCAAGTCTCTAAGTTTTTTGTTTTCTACTTCTCTCCTAAATGAATTGTTCTTAAATCCTGGCTGCTACTACTATTTTATGCCTAGATGTGGCACTTAAAGAAAGCCACAACCCTGTACCCCAATCCTATTTCATTCTCCATGTCATCCCAGTTCCCCGGAGAATGTGCTACTCCCTCAGATTCCTGTTTAGTGTTTCTAAAGGCACGAGTGGCCAGAATAAGTGAGGTCAGGCTCCAGTGACCCATCAGGAAAGAACATGAAAGCAGGAGACAAATCTGGGTGATGCTCACTCATCTGTGTCAGGTCTTTAAAGAAAGAATTCCCCTTGTAAAACACAGGTACTTTTATTCTCTGAGAGCATTTGCAAGGTTGGAACATGAGGGGAAAAAAATCAAGAATAAAGAAAACCCTGAAGAGGAAATAAATGGGGAAGACGGAAAACTTCTGTTGACACTAACACAAAATGTCTTGATTTTCTAGTTCAGAGACCTCTCCTTAACTACTACAGGAAAACCAACTTTGTAGAATAGTCCAAGTTCCACTTCATGAAGTTTAAAACTGTTTAAAATGTTATCCCTGTTAGACCTGAAAAAGAAACACTTGCAAAAACACATTACAGAATCATGTTATGTAAAAAAGTAAAATAGGAGCTTTCTGAAGAATTCCTCTTTGTGCAGATCTCCCCAAATGAGGAATCATTTTGACAAAGCCAAGCCTGAGTGACTGTCAAAAACACAGAAAACACCTTGTATCACTGGTGATATCTCCTTAGGGAAATGTAGGCATCTATAGGTGGGGAAGACATACCAAGGCTTAGCACTTCAAGCCTCAATTTCAACAACCCATTTCCTTGCTAATCAAGCTGCTTCAGATATCTGTGCTGTTAGAAATCAATCAGTGCAGCAATTAGTAAGTCCGGGGTACTAGAAATGCAGGCAGGCACATCTGAAGATAAGGCAGTGTGTGGATACTGAACGATCAGCTGTCCAAGGGTCTAAACGAGATGGGTTTTATCCCCAGGATACTGAGACAAAAACAGCTGAAGCACAAGGACCTCACACAATTCAGCAGCATCATCCAAACTAGTTAGTAGTTTATGCTAATAAAGCATCCCGGGTGACTCGAGTTCAGGAAAGGCAGCACAAGCCACCACATCCAAAAGCAAGTAGAAATAATCATTCATGACAAGGCAGCATAGCTGGAAGCCAAGAGGCAGGTAGGTTTCCATGATGGATTAAGGCTATCAGATAGCAGGGGTGGTGACCAAGCCAGTATACTAAAATAAGACACCGAGGCTCCAAAAGAGATTTCAGCTCCTTACCTCTGAGCACTTGAGAAATGTGAAGTGCTGAACCTCCAGCAAAAGAATACAAAGCCTTTTTCAAGTCTGAACCAAGGAGCGCCAAGAGTCTGGAGAAATTCTTGACTAGTCCTTTTCAGGTACGTGGGGTCTAACTTCTGTCAAAGGATCGCAAAAATGGGAAAAGAGGCAAGACTTGGGGTTGATTTTCAGACCACAGCCCAGGTTTTCCCCTCTTCCCTTCCTTTCACTCCAGCCAACATCAGTACCTCCTACCTACAGCAGCAATTAAATCTCAAGCAGGACAGCTGCAGCAAAGAGACTTTTTTGTACTTTGAACAGTATTCGGCACAACTGTTTCTCGGATTTCTAGAAGTCACTGAAGAAGGTGCTCTTCTGATCACCAGAGAAGATACCCCAAGCATTAAGAACTGTTCAGCCACTGTAGGCTAGAAAACACCAATTTTCAAATAATCCCTTTTGATGGAAAGAGAAATACATTTCAGGCTATCTTGCATTATCCATACGATCCCAGTGATCAATCAAACAGCGAGGTTTCATCTCAAAAGAGTTACGAGATTTTAGGATCTTGTGCAATCCTGGATGTACACTACAAATGTTATCATCAAGAGGATATGTTCTCATTATTTCAGCAGCTATCCAGGCTCAAATGAGCACAGTGATTAAGTGGAGATCATGTCAGCAGCTTTCCTTAACTTGACTACAGATAGATACAGCTGATTACTCACAGACACAGACCTGAAACAAATCACCAGCTATAAAAACCACAATAAATATTGGGTCAATTCCTTCTATTTTTCAGTGAATAGCAAGTTGTTTTTCTCTTACCATTCTAATTTAAGCTATTCCAGTTTCTGATGTCTCAAAAAAGCCCATCAAACAATACTTGTTAAAGTTAGAAAAAGCATCCCATTTAATTATGATGTTGTGGCAGTATGGGCTTCAAAACAGGAGGAGGAGTGACCTTAGGAGATGTTCATCTAAAATAAGATTAAAGTTGTCATAAAAATACATTCCAGCTTCTAAAGATGTCTAATTTCTATGTAGGAATCAAATTTAGATTTAAAATTCCTTGTGTTTGAAACTACACTAAATAATCAGTCCCAAACTCTCGGGCTACAAAAAGCCTGTGGACCTGCCTGCACCAGACCTGTGGCCAAATATTCCTCTTTGAGCAAGTTTTTGGTTATTTTAAACTCATCTTTCAGTGAAACATGACCCAAATGCTAATAGAAAATTAACAGTTTTACTGTTTTATCATGGAGAATTCTCACATGGTCCAAAATTTTAGAAAGCTACAGAGGTTTCTACACTCTGTTCTAACACAAGTCATGTTTTCAAAGTACGAACAAAGTCCCTTCAGTTGCAATTGTGCAGAGTGGAGACAAAATCCCACATTTTTCTGTGCTGGGAGAGCCTATGCATTCCTCAAAAAACACTTTTAGAGAAGCCAAATAATTTTTTTAACTTCAGACAAAACCTTTCAGGCTGCCATCCACTCCACTTCACTCCTTCCTCTCAAGTTACATGACAAGCAATGAGTTCAAGTTGTTTTGCAAATGCACAACAGAAGCCTTAGCACCAGCCAAGTATTTTGGAGGGCTTTTGCCAAAAACTGCCCACAACACTGATAGAAACCTCAATTGTTTCATGTAGATATGAAAATACCTTATGTTAGAAAACCCAACATCCTCTTCTCAGTGGTAACATGAGTTCCAAAGAACTCACTCTGGCTGCAAGAGTGGTCAGAAGACAAAAGGACTCTTCATTTGCTGGCCCACACTCACCAATATGAAGCAGGTGGAACCCTGGTTGCTTTCCCCACCAGACCCAACTCATGCTCAGCTTGCCTAAAAGCCAAGTGAAACCAGTGATTTGAGGAAAGGGAACCCTGGAATTAACTATATTTACAGTATTAAATATATATAATGAACATGCAGTACCCTCCTACAACTGAGTAGCATGTTCTGGGAGGCCCCACCAGGAATTTATTCTCCTGGGAGTATTCTTTACTGTAAGCACATGTACTAGGAGTTGAGAAATACCAGCACAGGGGGAAACTGGGACTGAATAAGCCAAATCACAGTTGCAGAGGTGCAAAGAACTGAACCATTCAACGTGCTTATAGCCTACATCACCATCCCAAGAACCCTCCCTTCCAACCAGATTCAAGTGGCATAGGAATGTCAGTGTTTGTGACAGCACAAAAATCAATTTCCATAATTCAGTCTGATAAAATGAATACAGTTTTAAGCAGGTTTACAGTGCGAACAAAGATTAATGGTAGACATGCAAAAGTAGCTAATAATTGAGATAACACTACTTCCAACCCTCAAACCTCTCCCTTCCATATCCCAAAATACTAGGCCTGAAAGTGAATCCTCAAGCCTGGATTGCAGAGATAAGAAACTTGGGCAAATGGATGAACATCACAAAATTAACTTGTTTGAAGATGGTAAAGCAAAAAACTGCAGGACTGAGAGAAGCATTTTTTTTTCTTTGAATGTTACTATCTGAAAGCTGCCAAAACAGATAAAACATGGCTTGCATTGGGCAAATGATATTCAATATCCATTGAAGCTGGAGCTGTACAAAGAAGTTTAAAAAAAAGTTTCCTGAAAGTTACAGAGACCAAAAGCATCCAAGGAACATCAGAGAGTTTCAAACAGAGTATTCTATTGCAGTGTTAGGTATCTATGGCAAGAGCACATCTCTGTCCTCATGGGTGTCCAGCAACACAACCCAAGCAACTTACAGTATTGACAGCACCAGCAGTACCTTCCAAGGAGAGATTTATTGAGTCCTGAAGTAACTCAGAGCTTTGCCATTACTCTAACAAGAATTCTACTGCACATCCCAAGTAGCATCTGCTATAAAACAAAGTCTTCACTTAAGTAAAGGATTTTCAAAAGTTAATCTACAAATTACATTTTTTTTTTCTGTCTAAATCCGTGAAGTTTTGGGTTTGGTGGGTTAGTTTTTTGTTTGGTTTGTTTGCTGGGTTTTTTTTACCTGAACCATGAATTCACATGGACTTCTTACAAGAGCAGGTCAATGTCTTTCTCTTGACTGACTCACATGAAAACATACTGAGACTCTAAATGTAGCCATAAGTAAGTCCTTCTCTCCTGATTAGTTTCTACAATCAACTGAACAGCATCAAGAATCCCCTGCAGATTTAAACAAGAAAACATCAATTTACAGCATATAAACAATCACTTTTGATACAATTGGGAACATGAAGATAATCACATACTTCTCTAAACTAAGCTGCATGGGATCTCATCCATTATTCTGGAGATCATCATTGCCTTCCATCAGTGTTTTAGTCACCACAGCCATCTTAACCTTCCATGTTATTCTTCATGAAGTTCAAGTGCTGTCTATCTTTTCAGGCACATTATATTTTTACTTCAAGTTCACATTACTGCTGTAAAACAGTGGGAGAAAAAAAAGAGGTTCTGCAAAATTTCTTTGCCTGTAGCTCTCACCAACATTTTTTGCCTGGGTTTTGAAAGACCACCTTAAACTGGCAAGTCCAGCCAGGCACTCATTTCCATTGTACTGGAGTCACTCAAATCACAGTCACATGAAACCCATGGCTCATCTGAAACTTTGACTGTGCTCATTTTTCCTTCTTCTTCATTTTTGAAACCCAGTGAACTGGATGATAAATAGTTTAAATAAACAAGTTTTAAATGAGTTCTCTTAAGGATCAACCTGACACGGGGCCGAGGTTATACATGATAATGATGATGCACTGATACTCTTCCTTTCCATATAATGTCTTCCTGCCTCTGATTTAATAACTTTAATAGCATTAATGACATACCCTAAGTCAGTCAACAACCAAAAAGCAAGACAGCCAGCATTATTATGTGTTTTATCAATAATTAAATATTTTCATTTGTGAGGGAGCCACTCATACCCCACTGCCATCTGTGTGCATCTACCTCAGCACTAAGCTGCTCACAGAGCAGGAGTTTAACAATTAGCACAGGGTCACAGCACATTAATGGATTTTACTACATTCTACATGTATTGGTCTTCGGAAAGATTAATGGCTGAAAACTGCATTAATTAATCATCTTAACAAGCCTGATTGTTTCTCTAAAGGAAATGCAAGGAAGTCAATGCTTGCCTACAGCTGGAGAATGTGTGCTGCCTTCCACATACCTCCGTGTACTGCTCAAGTATCCCACGGTTACTGAACCACCACAACACACGGCTCCCTCCAGAATCCCGCAGCCCCCGACAGCGGCCTTTTCTCCTCGGAACTCTGCCTTTGTGAGACATGGCACTGGGGACTTGCCTGTTCCAGGGTGGCCACAGCAAAAGAAGCAACAGAAATATAACCCACTAGTGGTGGTGGTGGTGCAGTGTTTAGTCCTCAGATCTGATTCGCTTGTAAAGCTCATGCTCATTCCAGTGGGACCGGTTCTGTTTCTCCCTGCAGAGCATTCAAGACTCCAAACGATGCCTTGCAGACACGGCAACAGAAAATTACTCCTAGGTTCAATTTTAGGTTTATTTTCAGTTTACAGCTGTATCAACAAGATAACTTCTCCCTCCTCACTCAGCACCAAAAGGAAATCTTCCAACAAATGCTTTCAAAAGACACGCCTGATACTACAACTAATTTATAACACATGCTGAAACCCCATTTGAGCAAATCTAAACAAAGTCTGCGGTGCCAGAGTGCTTTTCTTTCAGCACTCTGTGACAAAGCACAGGTGAAGCCACTTACCACCCAAGTCTAACAAAAGCTTACTCCACTGCTCTGTGGAAATCCACAAGCAGCCAAACTCTTGCTGGATGACCATCAAAAACTGTCAGATGCAACTTCTCCCAAGAAGGTGGTTTCTCTACTCCTGACAGTATGGCTTTCATTAGATTAAAAAGCTTCGCTTCTACTGGGAAGAAATTAAGATTCTGTTATTCTTGCTTTCAGCTGAAGACATTTCACCCCTTCTGAATGGAAACTGCTGTTAAAAAGGAAAGACTCAGGCTGACTGCTCTTTAAAACACACTTTAACAAATTACTTCCTCCTTTTATCATTGCTGCAACTTACCTACATTAATAAAATTAACTCATCTTAGCTCACCTTTCTGACATTAAATGTTGTACAAGACCTACACAGCAGCCTTATCTACGTGTCCACCTCAGAGAAGCCACCTGCAAGAGAGATGTCAGAAGCTGCCTGCAGTTTGAATTTCAAATGCCACCCGTATCAGCTTACATCAATCACAGGAAAATATAGATCTGTTTGCTTCACAGAGAAAAAACTTTTGCCTCTGGAGCTGTAAAAAATGTTTCTTAAAAATTGCCTCTATTGATTTTAACAACAGAACACCAACAAACCAAATCCTCTGTTAACCCTTGGGAGAAAGTTCTGTGCTAAATCTTTTAGCCCTTTAGATATTTATCTGCCAAATAAGAAGACCCACGTACACTGCCCATGTTTCACCACCTGACCTGCATTTTGTTGCTTTGTTTTCTAATATTTTTAATAATCACACCATCTGTCCAATTGCATTTAAGAAAAAGCCTTCATTTCTCTTCTATCTGTTCTTCCAGGCAGCAAGTGACAGGATGGGAGAAAATGGCCTCAAGTTATTTCAGGGGGCATTTAGATTGGTTATTAGGAAAAATTTCCTCACTGAAAGTGTGGCCAGGCATTGGAACAGGCTGCCTGGGGAAGTGCTGGAACCACCATCACTGAAAGTGTTCAAAAAAAAACATGTGGATGTGGCACTTGGGGACACTGTTGGCAAACACAGCAGTGCTGGGGTCGCAGTTGGACTCTGTGACCTTGGAGGTCTTTTCCAACCTTAATGACTCTGTAATTTAGGCCAGGTACTGTGTATTTGTCATTATACTGACTTGCCCTGGAGCACACAGGGATGCCTTAAAAGTCACGTAATTAGAACAGTTAATGAATCCTTTTAACGTTGCACATCCTTAAGGGTCTTAGAAACTCTACCAGGTTTCATGAATTTCCAACTAGGTATGAGGAAGTAATGGGAAAAAAGAAAATAAATCTAGATTAACGTTCCTTCCACAGGATAAATTTACTCATTATAAGAAATCACACTTGCAAGATATTCAAATGAAGTGCCAGTATCACCAGGGAATGCTCCAACACACTTTTATACACAAGCCTTAAGAACAGGGAGAAGCCAGAAAGATTTTAAATCCTCAAGCTTCTACTCAGATAAAGTTCTTAATGCCACGCTGCAAATTAAAGCTAAACACAGAGTCCAATTCAAATATCACCTCTCCACCAATAGGAAGTGCTTGAAAGATGTAAAGTGGAACCTTAAACAGGTTAAATATGAAAAATTAAAATGCTAATACCCAGTGAAATGTCTGAAATTCCTTCAGACCCTTGGCAGAGCAGGAGATAGAAAACCTAGAGGTCTCACACCACTGGCATGAGGCAATACAGAGCACGAAACAACAAAGGACAAGACTCCCTCCTATCTCTGATCACCAGACTATCAATCCTCGCTCTCTGCCAGCAGCAACTGCTACAGAAAATCAAAATGAAGTTCATTAGAAGTAAATTTTGACACCAGAACCAGCCACAGCAGTGGATCATGGGATGAGGTACAATCTGGCTGTTATTGAGAGATCCTCTTCGCAGCTGGAACAGGAGTTCTATTCTGATGACCAGCTCACAAAACAAAACTAGTCCAATTGCTGCACTGAAAGGATGATTTCAAGGGGGGAAAAAAGCACAAAGGGGAAAGCTTGGGAGAGCAAAGCTCAAGGTAAACACAAAATACCAGTGGCTTAACTGAACAAGTGCCACAGAAGATGATCATGAAGTAAAAATTAGAGAACAAGTTCCAAGTCACTCAGAACCCACCAGCAAACCTCTTTGTGCTTCTCAATCATGACAAAAATCACAATCCATTTTCTACAGCCTCAACCTACACTGCTCATGGTGTCCAAGAGAATATACACGCACCCTTTCAGCAGCTTTCCCTTACAGGCAATGGGCTAAGGAAGAAGACTGCCTAAGGAGGCCAAAGCCAAAGCCTGCTTTGTTCAGTACTGGAGTAATATCCAGACTTTCAACACTTGCATAAAATTCCACAAAAAAGAGACAAGAAACACCAATCCACCACCAAACTAGCTGATTTACCCTCAGAGGCAAGGCAGGACAGACTTCACTCCCAGATCTGAGAGGATTTTTCAGGTGATAAGTAAGTCAAGATAACTTCAGTTAGTCTGCTGGGCCTGTTTTAACAACACTAAGGAAAAAAAATCATATATCCACAATGCAGTA
Organism: Scytalopus superciliaris; assembly: GCA_013400415.1. Lineage (NCBI taxonomy): Eukaryota > Metazoa > Chordata > Aves > Passeriformes > Rhinocryptidae > Scytalopus > Scytalopus superciliaris. Next base: position 125,023 of record VXBX01000791.1, on the reverse strand, counting down.
AAGGCCATGAGCCTACTCACATTATCTTTTCACGTTATCTTATTTTCCTCTGTAAGAAAGTGAGCCACAGTTCCAACAATTTTACAAGTTTTAACCAGCACAAGGAGTGAAACAGCTCAGGTTCATCAGCCTTGGGCTTCCCCCTTTGCCAAGCACTGTGCCTTCTGCAGGAATTCGTTCCTTGCCCAGAAAGCAAACCACAGTTTTCTGCTCCTTCCTCTTCCTCCTCCACTCCCCAGCAGTTGCACATAATCCAAGTTCAAACACTTGCACCGAAGTTTTACAGAATATACAAGTGCCTTCAGTTACCAGACACTAAATTAGCTACCCAAAAAAATATAAAAGAAATACTGTAATCTATAAAAAAAAGGCACAGCCAGACTCAAAATCAGCTTGTCAAAAAATCAGACAGCAAATCCTATTCCAGATATAAAACTCCCCTCTATGCAGTACAGAGAAAGCTATAATAAAAATAAAACTACAAGAAAAAGCTATTACACAAAATCTGCCTTTAAAAATGATCTGATATCACAAATGCTACTTGTACTTTGTGAATGTAACCAATTTGACAGGAGCAGTAACTGGAAACAGATTGTAGTAGACACGTTTGACGTATTTCTGCTCTTGATTTAACAGGGAAGCCTGACTTTTTACTGGTTTTCTAACTTGAAATAAAACAACAATGAAAGAGAAGAGACAAGAACCTCACTGTGCACAAAAAGGAGAGCACAGCTAATACTAACTGGTTTAGTTCTTCCACTGGCTCTTTCTGGACAGGGACAGCAGCATTTCCACAGACTGAATTCCAAAACCACCAGATCAAAGTTTGTGCTATTCATGTATTTATTTTATTATTTAATATGCTATAGAAACTGCAAGAACTGCATGAACTTCAATTCAACCTGGGAAAATTAGACTTCTGAAAATAATTTTAAATGCTTAAGTACAGAACATGTGGAAAAAAACCCTAGTTCTAAAAGCTATTTCTTTTTACATTAAGATGATTATATTGGCTGATCTCAAATACTTACTATGCATAGTGGTGCACTTTGGATGAATAAAAAGCAGTATTTAAGAGAAAGCTAAAAGACTGCCTTTGAAATAGAGCTACCTAAATAAATGCAGTGTGGGTGAGAATATCTGGTAAATTAAAAAAGCAGAAATGTTTGGGGAGGAAAGGCACAACCCGAGTGCTTACCTAGAGCACAAAAGGCAACTGCAATCCCTAACACATTGCCAGTTTCCTATACTCCTCCACTTCTGGGATAAAAATGCTGCTTAATAAGACAGACATAAGTCTTCATGCAGGTTTTACATTCAGACTACTCAAAAATCAAAATCCCTCTTTTCTTTATGAGAAGAGTGTTGTGAAAAGCCACATCCACAGAGGATTCCCTGGACTTCTTACAGCTTGGTGAAGATAAACTTTGCCCTGCATATGGAACTGTGTGATGGAACAGCTTTCCATCAGAAGTAACCCAGTTCCCTGGGCTTTGAAACACACGGGCAAATATTCCTAGGGAAGGAACAACACCAAAACAAAACGAGAAAACAAACTGTTCCCCGTATTATCCTCTGCTGACAGCAAAGCCTCCGGATTCAGGTAGGCCTCCTTCAGAGCTGCTGTTTATCCCCTCCTCACCAGTTTAATTCCACGGCAGCCTCGTAATCCTCCTGGCTTTGATCAGCTGCAAAAGTGCTTGTTTGAAAGAGAGGGATACACGGAGCTGTCACAGCCTCAGTCACTCAGCCCCGTGCAGCCTCCCCAGGCTGGAAGTGAGCACCCAGCAGCACCTCCTTAATTACAGATCAACAATATTTGTAAATAAAGAGATGTAGAGCACGCTTGTTAAATAGGCCGCTCCTTGTTAGGATCCTGAGCAGATAATTTTTCTCCCACGCACCGAAGGAAAGCCCAGATGATGAATTTAAGGTCTCTCCTGCCTCTTCTCAGAAACAGCCATGGGCTTTGCAACCCAACTGGGAACTTTCCTCCCCATCAACTAATAATTCCCCCAAGCGTGGGGTGAAAGAGCAGCACAGAACCAAACACAATGAGCTGGCTCTCACACGGCACACTCCCTGCTTTTGTTTAGATTTCAAATAAGACACTTGAGCCTTTGTTTTCAGTTCAAATAACCTCTTGTCGCCCTCCAACACGGGAAACTGAGCATCTAGATAAATCAACTTCCAAACGAAGATCGCAGCGACGTTATGCAAAGCAGAAAGAATTAGTGCTGCGTAATCCAAGATGCGCTCCCTTCCGACACAGCAGAGCTGAGGTCTAACGGGAAAAAAAGCTAGAAATGGGGCTTAGTATTAAAAAAATATCAACTTAGTATGAAAAAAATATCATCAATGTAAGATTAAATGCAGAAGGATGACCTGGACTAAATCTGTATCCAGCACTTTAAATGGAGAAGTTGCCAACTCTGACCATACACACAACACTCAACGACCAAGCACTGCACGTGAAGCACTTCCTTATTTTTGCTAATTTCTGTAAATAAACTCTAAAACTGAAAAACAGAGAATGACAAAACGCCAGTTCTCAAGCAGTCCAAGGTGCATTGCCTTAGCCAAGCCAAAGGGGTGGAAAAACAGTAAACACAAGAATGGGAAGAGAACTCACAGCAGCAGCTTTCTCCCTTCCATTAGAGCTAACTATTTTCACCTGACAAAAACAATTAATTAAAAGAATACCACCTCCTTGGGTTATGGCTACAAGCTACTCCTAAAAGATGAAAACTTGTACTGGCATTAGATAATATTCTGTGATGTTTGGGCTTTACTTCCTCTGTTTAACAATCTCACAACAACAGAAGCACGTGAGGACTGCAACTTCTGATGGACATCTGCAAAAGAACTCAAGGAAGTTGTGGTATTTAACACCATATCTGAACTTCTCTCTTTTGCTGCTTTTTGTTTTAATTTAGACTGTTGTATGTCCTGTAGTTGGTATAAAGGGATGATACAGCAACATCATAGCATGAAAAACTAAACACTTCCATTCTCCAGACTACTCGGGCAAAAAGGGTGTTTTCAAACTTCAACAAGATCTTGCTGAAGTAACTGCAAAATATTCAGAGAAAAGAGTGCAAGTATAAAGTTTCATCTAAGTCACATCTTCTTGCAATGCACAGAATAAATTCCCCTGTAATATTTTAATTTTGTACTTCCAGCACAATTCAGTATAGGAATTAATAAAAATCAAGCCCTTCAGGTACCAGAAAGTTAATGCAAACTGGAAGCTAGAATTTGGAAGGCTTTGGCATTGTTAGTCAGCACTTCAAAAAAATAATTCAGAAGTCCACATTATCAACCATAATCTTGAAGTTCTTGTGCCACTTCCCCTTACTGCAGCAGAGAATCACTCATTTATCTGCTAATGCACATGCTGTTTGTCCAGTAAAGGTAACAGAAAAATTGAAAGTTTGGCTAAGAGCCATAACAGCAACTCTCCAAAGGATCAGCATAAGTGGAAGTTATCCTGGGGAAATCCATAAGTCAGGAAAAGAATAACAACACAAGCCTTTTTCACCCACTCTAAAAGAGCAAAACAGTGTACATAAGTGAAAACCTCACACAGATGTTGAACTAATTATGTACAAAATGCACACAATGCTATAATTTCTCTTCCTTACTTGATAAAGCTTCCAAACATCTCAGAAAATAAGTATCACACATGAGGCCAGCCACCAGAGCCACATGCTGCAGCTGAAACCTGAACAGGAGAGGGGAAAAAACCAAACCCAAAACAAAATCAGAATTGCAGTCAAGGTCTTAAGAAGGTGATGGAACAGAAACCTCTCTTCCCAAACTCACCGCATCATGACCCACAGACCTCAATAATCATGAAATCACTCCCAAAATGGATGGAGATGGGGAAATCCTGTGGCATACCCTGCTGACCACGTAAAAAGGATTCAATAAAATTGCCTCACAAGACTGCAGAGTTGCACCAATTAAGGTCCATGGCCTTTAGATTCAAAACAGCCAGTTAACATATTTCTGTAGGTTAGGTAAAGAGACCAAAGCCTTTAAGCACATGCTTTGAAGGACTCATGTTACTACTGAAATACCAAACTAAAGGAGTTGGCATCCAAGCCTTAATACATCAGCAAGAGTGAGGGGAACCGTCTCAGCTGGGCAGAGTTCCTGCATCAGCAGTTCCTGACTGACAGCTGGGCTGTACCAGCCTCCCTCCCCATGTCCCCAGGGAAATGAATTCCCTGCCTGATGACTAATTCATTACTTGGATTTGTGCTTAGGCAAGTCCAAGCCCAGATCAGGCACCTTCCAAGGCTGGGTTCTTCCTCACCGGAAAGCGAGCGGGTGCACATCTGCTCCACATAGAACACTGCATTAGCATCCAGCCACATCAACCCTGCTCCATCTGCTGGGAACAAAAGCTGGAATTGAATCTGTAGGATTCTGACTGCAGGAGAAACTGAAAGGGAAATTGGGACAGATCAATTGTAGCTGAGCTGCATTTGGATGTCTAGAACAGAAGGGTAAGATTTGAAAGCTCTTCTGTCGGTACTTTTGGAGCCTTTAGCTCAAGGTCCTATTAAGCACTGACAGCAAATTAATCTTCCCCTCTAAGAAGACATGGGTGCAGCTAACACCAGAGCCAAAGGCACCAGCTGGGGAAGACCAGTGTCCACATGTACAGGGAAACATGAGCCACGCACCAGGAGCAGCCTGGCAAAGCTCTGCTCTGAGCGCCGGGGCCGAGCCCTGACCAGCTCTGGCAGGTTGGCTGCACACAGATGAACACTCCACTTCCCCCTTCACTGCCCTTCCTGGGCCTTCCCTTCCCGAGGCCTCACCACAGAAAGGACATCTGCTGAAGAGAACAGTAATAAAGCTGTGACAGGCTCCCTGTTGCTGATATATTGCTAAAGCTCACGGGGTACTTCTGCAGGATCTGAAGTGCTGACCAGAACCAGCAGTCACCGTTCAGCAGGATCAGCACAGCAGATGGGGCTGACCAGGTGAGCCCCACAAGCTCAGCATCCTGTCTCTATCCTCTCTGCCTTCAACTGCTCAACATTTCAGTCACAATCTGTATCTTACTGACTTATCCTCTGAAACATGAAGTTTTAATAAACAAGTTTTATTGATGTCCTATTAATTAAATCCACACCATAAATTAACGCTGTGTGTCCGGACCATCACCTGCAGCATCCCAAACCCACAAATGCAGCCTCTGTGTACACAATTATCCTGTGAGCACTGATTTATTCCAGTTTCATCAGACAAGCAAAAGGTATTTTGATTTTTCCCTTTCCTTTGCCCTCTCTAGGAACCTTTCTTCTCTCAGCTGCAATTTCTTAAAGGCTTCACAAGCACATGAAACTTCCCAGAGATGATTTCCTGCACCTGTGTTCACCAGGGTCTGAGCAGAACCAAGCTTGATCCAGACTTCTGATGGACTAATGTGTTCTCCTGTGGCTGGGCAGGGGAGAAATTTAACTTTTGCCCTGGACTGCTGCAGAGTTCAAGGACCATTTGACATATACAGAAGGCCATGAAGTATATGGAATACTATATCAGGTTTTCAGGTTATTTATCTCCTTGCTTTCTAATTGCTACCTCTGATTAGGGAAGACAAAGTCACACCAAAACAGTGAAGTGCAAGCCAAATTCCACTGAGCTATTTATAGAATTCACCTGATAGTTCCATCAGCCAATTCTGCTCCTTATTACCTCATTTTACTGCCTTGCCTGTGACTCACTCCTACAGCTGTGCCCATAAGAGATCTGCCTTTAAAAAGCACACCTGGGTTCACTGTTAGCGACAACATGATAAATGCTGCTGGTGCCCTGACACACAGCAATAAAAACATACAGAAATTAATAATAAACTCATATAAACCATCAAAAAGCTACAATAGCAGAGGATGAAAATAAAAAATCGGGTTTAGACCAACAATGTCCATTTTTCCCCCTATAGCTGACCCATTACAGGACTGGCAGTGAACTCTCCATCTCAGCAGAGCTGTGTGGGGATGGGATCCCAGCAAGGCAATTCCAGAATATCAGCGTTGGCCACATGTCAGGACAAGTCTGCAGCTATGGAACAAGATAGATCCTGAGTGAACAGCTCACCCGAGCTGATCTCCTCAGCCTCTCTGCACTTTGCCCCACTAAGACATTAGGGGCATTTATAAAAACATGCAGAGCAATTACAGTAAAAATAAAACCAAGGTTATAAACACAGTCTGGATGCCAAATTTGCCTCTTTTTCTATTTAGAGCTCATATTTTAGCATGCAAGAAATTCTCACACCCACCCCCCCTAAAATCTGTGCCTGGGGCTATATAGTACATGCAAAATAAATTGCATTTATATTGGTATATTATGGCATGCAATTCCTCTCTTCCCAATCACTGCACTGCCTCTCTTGTTAAGTCAAATTGCCTGACAGCTTCTCATGAAGAAGTAGAGATTGGTTTCCCATCTCCTAGGAGATAAACAAGACTTCCCCCTTGCAGAGGGGAAGTCGAGCTGCTGAGTACACAATGCAAGAAAAGCCAGTGCCTACAAACCATATTGCACCATCCCAGTGGCATCTGAGCCCACTGTGATGCCAGTCACCATCTTGGACAGAGCAAAAACTACTTTAGAAAGTCAATGTGTGTGTTTTCATGCAGCTTTCTTTGTGATTTTTAGCTGAACATACACAACTCTGACTCACAGTGCTATTGCCTTACAGCTAAGGAGCTCTAGGTACTCCTGTCATACCACTCATTAGTAAAATATCCTTTATCTCTCTCCATGGTTTTCCCCTTCTCAGTTCACAGAGGAGTTGAACCATAGGATCAGACTTTTTCATTCAGGCTCTACTAATTCAGAGGAAAAAGGTTACCACACTAATCAAAAGCAGCATAAAACCAGCTAAAATATATTAACTACAAGGCCATATAATAAATGGAACAATATATATTTTTTAACTCATTTTTTTTTAACTGTGTCTTTCTAAAACTGTAATTTTAGTTTTACACTGTAACTATGGTTAAATATTATGTATCTACAAAAAGCACAATTACATTTTAAAATTAATTCACCATCTGCTTTCACTAAAGGGGGTCAAGTTGCAAGGCTATAGATACACTGTAAAAAAATTCAACAGGGGTGAAACATGCAACTAGCTTTCATTTTTACTTCAGGAATCAGTACAAAGACACCTTGTTGCTAATTGTACAATTAACTTAAGCAAAGAGAGGGTCCTTCTGATGTTAAGAGATCATTGCTGCAACAGCCCCTGTGTGGTGTGGCCCTACAGAACCTTAAGGGAACAGGACTGAAAGGACCACCCCAGGAGGAGGGACAGCCTTTGGTCCTCCACCACATCACACAGAGATGTCACCCCCTCCTTGGGCATTGGCAGGTTGGCCATTTTTCTAAGGCATCTTACAAGCAGCTACGAAGTAGAAGAATGAGATTCCCTTCCAGAGACACTCTGCTCATTCCCTTGCCCACAGCATGCATTTTTAAAGAGAGAAACCAATCAAACTTAATTCATATTGCATTATTCACCAAGTAGCTACAGTCACATCCAAAAACCTTAATTGTCTAATAATTCAAATCACCTATATCAGACACAGTGCCAGAGGAATGACTAGAAAGCCAGAGGCTTTCTCTCTCTCTCTCTCTCACACACACACTAAATCTTGCTGTTAAGATGTCTAGTGCAAGGGGTTTTTGAAACAAAGCAATAAATACTGGCCTCTTGTATGTACATGTGCAGTGCTCTTCATGTTTACAGCCACTGTGATGTTTGATGTCTCACTGCTGTCTCAGGAGTGCTTCCATGAAGGCACAGCTGGCTGTCAATCTTCCAGCTTTGCCAGTCTTCTGCTTTCCAACCCTTAAGTTCTGACCATTAACATGGGACCTGGCACGCTCCAGTTAAATTACAAGCACTGTTAATTCCTCTAAGTGCTGGAAATGTAACAGACTGGTATTTTAATGTATGGGAAAGCAAGTGCAGGAAGGGAAAAAGGAACACAGAAAGGCACAGCTGAGCATTTCTGATGCTGCTGTTACCCTACACACATTAATATGGAAACATCTGCAGACCTGCCAAAAAACCTGCCTGTCTGTGTGCAAACCTTTCACATGGGCCAGCCTTGACAACCAGGTCCAGCTTCCACCCTTACCTCCTGAGCTACACCCAGCTCTTGGATCATCCCAGGTTTAACAACTCTTAGTACTCAATACCAAAGAATGCTTAAGGAAAGGGAAAAAGGACAAAATTACAAAGCAGTGGTGGGGGAGTCTAGACAGGAAGCCATATGAGTGGCTGAGGTCACTTGGTTTTGTACAGCCTGAAGAAGAGGAGGCTTGTCACAGTCTGAAACTTCCTCATGAGGGAAATCAGGAGGACATTGATCTCTGCTCTCTGGTGATCAGCAACAGAACCCAAGAGAATGGCATGAAGCTGTGTCAGGGAGGTTAGGTTGGATATTAGGAAAAGGTTTTTTCACCCAGAAGGTGGCTGGGCACTGGAAAAGGCTCCTCAGGGAAGGGGTCACAGCCCCAAGGGTAACAGAGCACAAGTGTTTGGACAGTGCTCCCAGGCACATGGTGGGATTCTTGGCATGTCCTGTGTAGGGTCAGGAGTTGGACTTTGATGATTCTTGTGGGTCCTTTCCAGCTCGTGCACACAGAAGAAGTGGTGTGTCAGCCACAAGCTGGCCATAGGGCAAATGGAAAGCTTGAGGAAGTCCAGCATTTCCACTGACTGCAATCACAAGCTTCCTTCAGAAACAAATACTGATCTACCCTATCAACCTGCTAAACCATCTGCCCCCACAACCTTCTTGGTTACCCTACATGGCCTCACACCAGCCCCAAGAGCCTCCCATTGGCTCCAGGGGTATTCTCCAATGGACCTTCTGAAGCAAGGGGTTTCTAAGAACTGCAAAGGTTCACAGCCACAAAAAAAAAAAAAAACCACAAATGCAAGTGCAGCCCACAGGAACCAGCACCCACAGGCAAGCAAAGACCCTGAGCACAACAGTCCCTGAACATACTCTTAGACACCACAACCTGAGAACCTGTGGTCTATGGGACAGCAATTTCATTAAAACTTGTATTGGCCAGTTGTCTCCACGATCAACAAGTTACTATCAATCAATCACTACTCATCAGTCTGGGGAGGGACTTTTTAGCAGGGCCTGTCATGTTAGTACAGGGGATAATGGCTTTAAACTGAAAGAGGGCTGATTAAAATTAGACACAAGGAATAAGTTTTTTTACAATAAGGGTGGTGAGGCCCTGGCACAGGCTGCCCAGAGAGGCTGTGGCTGCCCCATCCCTGGAAGTGTTCAAGGCCAGGTTGGATGGGGCTTGGAGCAACCTGGGATAGTGTCAGGGGTGTTGCACTAGAGGACCTTTAAAGGCCCTTTCCAACCCAAACCATTCTGTGATTCTGTTCTGTGACTCCAGCTCTGGACCTAACCTGACCTTTATTGCACATCCACGTTACACGAATTACTGGTTAAGCAGCATTCAGTCACTTAGTGTACAATACCTTCGAGGAAGGTATTGTACCAACAGCATAGATGGGTCTGCACTGCCCTGAAGGCACAGAAAGTGGCCCAGGGTGGCACAAAGCAAACCCCATGGCTGGTTTCTGTGCTGACTTGCTGTGAGCACTGAGCTGCTTTTGACAGCAAAATTACTTTTACATGAACACACAGTACACCACATTTTCATACAGGCATCTGTGCTCCAAATATTTTAGTGAACATCCAGCTGTTCTCTCACACTACTCTGTACCCTACTCCAACCATATGCACTGTTTACCTTGCAAATTTTATTGCCCAGGAGGAAGAGAAAGCAGACATCATCTTCTCTAAGTGCTGGTACTCAGCCAAGATCTCCTCCTGTCCACTGCTTGCACTCTCTGGAAGCTAACATTTTCCACAAGCCCAATAACCTGTTTTTCTACAGCTAATCCAATACCTGGCATCAGGTCTCTGACTGAGAAAAGGATTGTCACAGGATTATATACGTTATTTTTTTCCTGAGTTTACAAACTAGTTATAAATACAGAGGGCTCCAGACTGAATTACAGCCTGCACAGCATCTGGAGCGTAGGACACCAACTCCCATGTCCTTTATGGGTGTGCAACAACATTGTGAAATAAAGACAAAGAATTAATCTGCTTGTGGCTGCTCCTGAAGTGCAGCAGTTCTGTTGAAGTCTCCTTTAAGCATTCCCATGTAAACAAAACCTCAACCCCCTACACAGTAAGGTTGTGCAATTGGAAAGAAATGTTTATTTTGAAATAAAGAGAAGACATGTGCATATACGCAGACAAACCATAAGCCTTTGATCAACCCTACAAAGCACGTCTGCATAGAACAAAAACTGTCAGGCTCATAACTTCCCAGGAAAAAAAAAAAAAAGTAATTTCCCACACCCTGCTTATTCACCAAGATTATTTATCACCCTAAAGAATACTACTTTATTTATTCAGTAACACAAATAAATCCAGACTAAAGATTTGTAGCTGCCAGTTAACATGGCAAGTGCATTACAAATGAAAGCAGAAACAATGGTAGGATTACACAGGACATGCTGCCAATGCTGGCACTCTCAGGATGTCCCAAACTTGCACCTCTTGCTTTTCTAATCTAGCACAAGTAAATAGGTGACCACACAGGTTACAGGTGCCAGCAGAGGATCTCCATTAACACTAAAGCTTTTCCCTTACCAAGCAAATGTTATTTTTAATATCACCTCTTACATCTGAGTTTGAATTCTACCCCAAAGCACCTATGCTCCCCTCTCCTACACTGTTACACCACTCCAGCCCCACAGAACCAGTGTGATCCTCATTTAAAAGGTGCCACTGGAATTCAGGATTGGGGTTAAGTGGAGTAAGTAATCTCTTATTATAAGAGGATACAACAGAACACTCTCGTGCCACCTGATATTACAACAACAACGTTTGTTTATGCAAGTATTAACGGGAGGTTAAATTTCAATATCTGAAAGACAAATATTCTAGGAAATAATATTTAGAGTGGACCCTGTCCATTTGAGCAGATAATCAGGATGAATAATTTACAGCCGCACTTTCATCTCCGCTGCAGCTGAGAAGAGCTGCATCGTAAGGAGCTTGGGGAGATGCCGGCACATCTGCTCACCAAGTGGAATAATCGGGAGGACTCCGAGCAAGAGTGGTCCAGTAACCTCTTTTACTTAGGTGACAAACGGGACAGGAAGCAGTGGGAGGACAAGGAATGCCAAAAAAAAGTATCACTGCGGTCCCAGTGAGGTCGGTATTTCACACTTTTGCAATATTGCATATTCTGCCTCGGAGGCAAACAGAGCCATGCTGGGTTTTCAACTCTAAATTGTCACAGATTCTTCCTAAAGGTATCTCGGGGTCAAGGAAATCGTGCCTGCTCCCCCTGACCTGGCACACTTGCATGCAGGCCCTTCCTGCCATGCCATCAGGGCTCAGGAGCCGTGAATAACATCGTGGAAGCAGCACCAATTCATCCTGATTGCTCCAGTAATAGCAAACAGCATGTAACAAACAGCTAACAAAGCAAACACGCTTCAAAGGACTCTCCAGAAATCCAAGCAAGTCTCATCATGCAGCTGGGAATCGAGCAGCATTTGATACTTTTTGCAGTGATGTGTACGGGACTGAATTAACAGACTAAACGCTAATTTGGTACAGATGTTGCTCAGGTGGAAGGATGGTGCAGGTTTCATCAGGGGAATGCCTTGTAAAAAGATGATGAGCATTTGGAGGAGTAATACTGGCATATAAAAACTCATTATCAAGTAGACAGATGGGGGGAAAATGTATCTTTGAACACATTAAAGAAATCTATGTGTACAGCTAGGAACTGCCAAAAAAAGACATGCTACAGTCTGGACTAACTCTCGTGAAACACAAGGAGCCACAGCATCTTGCAATAGTGTCAGGGGACAGCTATAAACAACCTTCTCCTATCATACAACCTTGATAGGTTTTGCTTATCCACATCTACAAGGTTTTTGTTAACAGAGTCTGTTTATTTGCTGAACGTAGGAAAAAGCAGAGAGACATAGGTATGATTCAGTGAGAAGGGTCATAACATGAGTGCATAATAAATGGCACTATTTAGAGCCAAGATCTGCTTCCCAGCACCACTTTGCCACTAAGGTAGCACAAGGACCATCACTTGCAGAGCTTAAGAGCCATTCTGAAGTCAACTTTGTTTACCCAACCACAAGCAGGAGATTTCTAAATACAAACCAAATGAAAGCTATTCATGACAGATGGTTCACCTTGTCCCTGCCTTGCCTATTACTTGCAATATTCTTTGGTTGGGTAGCACTTTTCCTTTGTTGTTGTTTAAAGAGTTTCCAAAATGCTTTCAACATACTTCTAAGCAATACAAAGCATTTCTGCATGTACACAAATTTTACTAACTGACATAGTAAGGAGCCTGCAGCAGAAATCTAAGAAATTCATTCACAAATTCCCAATTACACATCCAGCAGACCAGATTAAGAACCAGGAATAGCCTCAGCTTTGCTCTACAAAACTCCTTCTTCACAGTCCAGTATATTTAGTTTTGCAATTCATGCAAAGTAAATTAAAGCCAACAATGCAGGTCTGCAGCATGCCTGTGATCAACTACATCAATTAGAAAATGGATTTTAGTTAGACCAGTCTAAAATGAGATTACATTAGGCTCATACTGGGAAGCTGGGTTTCAGTAGCACAGCCCTGTAGTTTCTGTGCTAAGCCTAAAATAACACAGAAGTACTCATGGCAAAATCAATATTAAACTGAAAACATGCAGGCCAACAGCCAGCCCGTGACAATAGCTGTCACATTCCCTCCCAAAGTTCAAGGAACTTGCTCCATCTCCTCTGCCTTGAGCTGTGTTTTGGGCACAGTTGGAGAAAGATGTAAGCAACAGGGATGGACAAATGGTCTTGATCCGTTTCCAGCACAAAAGGTGAAGGAATTAGTACAACTGCTCTCCACTTAAGAGCAGATCAGGCTGACAGAGTTAAATATGAATCGTTCAAAACAGTTTGGATTACTTTGTTCTCCACAGCACAGAAGAAGAGACCCAATCTTGCCCAAAAAGGAACAGAACACTATCCTACTGATGAAAACTGTCTTAAGTCATTGCTTTCCTTTTGGTGAGGTTTTCAAAGCATCAAAAGAGGCAGAAGCACAAGTTAAAATTCTTGCAGCATTTAAAAGAGCCCAAATACAATATTCTACCATTTTATTCTTCGCCTTCTCTTGCTTTGTCAAATATGTTTACACACAAACATCAAGCACATTACAGAACATCACTATAACCACAAGCACTGAAAAAATTAATAAAAATGCTGAATTATAGTACTTTACAAGTAGCAACTCAAGCCCACCTTGAAATCCTAGGCATCCCAAGCAAGTCACATTCCAACATCAGACTACAGACCTTTATTAGCACAGGCACCATTTGCTCACACTGTCAATAATAAACCAGTGGGCAGAAGAGAGGGAAAAAAAAAGTCTAGTAATTGGACCAGTCTTGCATAAAAATAATGCTGGATTTTCAATAAAATTAGTAAGTTGTCTTTGAAAGTTAATGTAGTCAGTTTGGCCAAGAACACTTCAGTTCCTCTCAGACAGAAGCCTAATTTTATGCTGTTGGGGAGAAAGGTTTGTGGGTGATTTTTTAAGCAATTTTGCCCCTCAAAATAATAAAGCGAGATTTTTGTCTTTTGCCAGTGTACTGCTGGCGAGTTTTCCAAAGATAACACATGTATTTTGGATTCCAGGACCATAACCTTAAAAAAAAGTAGTTCTAGGATCTGCACTTTAGAGAGAAGTAGGATTGATTCAACAAAATTATCAGTGAGTTCACTGAGCAACTAAGTGTCAGGTTAAATTAAAGATCATACCTCTCTGAGCGTTGCTTCCATGAAGTTTTCAGCTTGCATTGCACTTCTGAAGAGTATAAGGACACACTGTCTCATCCCACAAACACCCTCTTAGTCTATTAACTATTGCAGCTTTTGTTTTAAAATTCCAATCAAAGAGCGGGTAGAGTTTCATAAAAAAAAATATTCCACATTATTTTAACTCTGTCACACCTCATTTCCCAATTCTAATCAATGCAAGGAAAGTAGCTAACAAGCAAACTGAAGAGTGACCAGCATTATTGATGTTAGACAACTCGCTACACCAGGAGCAGCAGTTTTCCCTCTGCTCTATAAATATGCAAGAAGCCCAGAGCCACATTAAGAGATTAGTAAAATTAAGACTGCACTGCATTCAAAGTGAAAATAATAAAGGTAAGGAGGTTACAAAACAGTTGGAAACCCACATGAAGGGCAAGAAAGTAATGAGCGAAGGAACACAGAGGCAAAGAACATTTCAGTACTTCAAAGAGAACAAAAGAAAGAAAGATACAGAAAGTACAGGGCTCCAATTTTACGCAGATCATCACTTAATTCAACAAACTACTCAAAATGCAACGAGCTTAAAACCAATCACTGTACTAAAATAACCTAGAGAAGTCAGTGGCAATAAACACATGCAAAGAAGATACATTCATGTCCACATACGAGAGGCAGCACAGCATTCAGGGAGGACACAGAATGAAAAGATGAGACACTTCCAGTCCAAATCACCAGTAACAAACCAGGAACCAGTATATCTCTAGCACAGCTATCTCTCAGAATGGCTGGCTGTCACAGGAAAACAAAGGTCTATTTTCTCAAGCCATGAAGAAAGTACTTCCACCAGTGAATGCCCTTATAAGCAAGAGGAATCCAGCTGTTGAAGTCCCAAACTATACAAAGATATTTATTGTCCCAAAGACAGAGGACAAAGAGTTCTAACAATCAAAAATAGCATGCAGGCTGTGAAAGGCCAGGCATTTGCCCATCAGTGTATTAAGTTTACCAATTTAGGAGGACTGAGGACAGAAAAGTAGCAGGGCTATGTGTCCAACACCCAGTGCCAAGAAAAACACAATTCTGGGTTACAAGTTGCTTACCTTCTATAGAAGGAGCCTGGTCCACAGCTGCATATAGCATCTCTTTCAAAGCCTGCAAGGGAGAGCAAGAGAACAAAGAATACAGTTAGTATTAAAATGGAAAGAAAAATTACATTGTTTTGATACACCTGTTTAAAAACAAAAGCAATTAAAGGCCTTTTGTCCTCCAGACTGCCACAGAAAGCTTCGGTACATGATGTCAATGCTATCACACGTATTTCTGTTCACAAAAGAAACAGGTTCGTGTCTACAGACTGCTTTGTCTAAAGCCTGCTACCTTACTAATCTCTAAAATTTATGCCAACTGCACCTTTCAACAACTTCCTTTGGAAAAATGTTTCCCAGGTGGTAGGATATTAAAGGCTTTACATTACAAAAACCCAAAGAAATAACAAGAAAACCTGAAGTGTTGCATGACACAAAGGAGTTTGTCAAGGCAAATGGAGGAAAAGCAGCCTCAGGGACTTCTTATCACTGTTATGTAGGAGCACAGAAATACACACACATCCTAAAAGCTGAAGACAACACGACGAAGGAGATTAGGGAACCAAGGGTGATGGCCCTCTCTCAAGGTGGGAACTGAAGGACAACATTAACATCAGCCAGAATTGTTAATCAGGTGTTCAGGTTCTGGAGGCACCACAGAACAAACACTCAGCCACACTCAGGCTGATGGTGCAAGAGATGAGCAGTGCTGGCAGCAGGTCCAGGAGACAAGGGGGTCCCACAGTTACAACCAGAGCATCACGGGCAGTAACTCCTTCTGTTACCAGAGCCAGGAGGGAGGAAGGAACCACCTCAGAAACCTCATCACTTGAAGCTCCTTTTCAGAATTCCTCTTTTCAGAATTGTTGTTAAGGTGCTGGTGTTATTCCAGTCAGATTAAAGACTTGCTTGTTCACATCAACTAAATTGAATTCAGATTAATGGCTAAAGGAATGAAGCAAGTCTAAGAGAGGGTCACAATGATCAGAGGGCTGGAGCACCTCTGCTCTGGAGACAGGCTGGGAGAGATAAGGGTGTTCAGTCTGGAGAAGAGAAGGCTCCAAAAAGAACTTAGAGCCCCTTCCAGTGACTAAAGGGCCTTCAAAAGAGATGGAGAGGGACTTTGCACAAGGGCATGGAGCGATAGGACAAGGGGGATGGATTCAAACTCACAGAAGGCAGGGTTAGATTAAGTATAAGGAAAAAATTCTTCCCTGTGAGGGTGGGCAGGCCCTGGCACAGGTTGCCCAGAGAAGCTGTGGCTGCCCCATCCCTGGAAGTGTTCAAGGCCAGGTTGGACAGGGCTTGGAGGAGCCTGGTCTAATGGAAGGTGTCCCTGCCCATGGCAGGTGGGCAGAATGAGATGGTGCTTAAGGTCCCTTCCAACCCAAACCGTTCTAGGACTCTATGAATAACTTGAGCCATAAATTTGAAAGTAGAAGCCACCAGGAAGGACCCATTCCTACTCCAAAATTGTTTGTTTACACACACCTCATATCTTGATGCACATAGTGCACTTGAGTACTCTCCACCACTGCAAAAACTAGATCTTGTTCCCTCAGTTTTCAGCCCACATAAATCTAACACACAGAAGTCATTCAGGCCTTCTTAGTTCCTGCCTCTTCTGCCTGGTTCCCAACATAGCCCACACTTCTATAATCCTGCTCCTCTGCATTTACCATCTTGTGTGTCACAGTCCCCCAGGTCAAAACCTCCCAGCCTAAATGACAAATACCCCAATACCCTCAAGGCAAAAACCACAAGCTCAGCAGCTGGAAACTGAGCACTGTTGTAACACGGTGGTTACAATCATGTTAAGTAAATACAAGGTCTAAAGGACATGTCTGTTTATCACAAGATATCCAAGGTGGCTGGTTACACGGGCAGCTCTGGCATCTCTCAAAGGCCTGGCTCCTGAGTCCACAGAGGTTTTTAACAAAGGTCACTTGCATAATTGTTTTCCCAACCAAGCCACCACTGAATGATCCTCATTGCAGCAGCACAGCCCTCCTTTACTCTCGGTGCTTTCCCAAATTCCTCAGGAACACTGGCCACTTCAGTCCCTTTCCCCCATGACTCACTGGTCAGCAGCACATGATCTGCCTCTGCACATCAAGTGGTCAAAAAGTCTTCCTTCCTTTTCCATTCCACTCGTCATCCTCACCCACCTGTAACTTTTTCCATGAACCACAACCACATGCCATAGGATGAACAAACAAGGAGAGACAGCAAATTGAAAGTCACTGTAGTAGCAACTCCATCTCTTAACCCACCCAGAGATAAACTCAGTGTAATTCCTATCTCTGGTTTTATCAGTCATTTTAAAAAAATAAATAAATGAAAAAGGACAACACTGACAGTCCTGCACTAAGCAATCTTGAAAGCTGAAGGTGTCAGTCGTCCCACAGACCCCTCCCCATGCAGACTGACATATTACAATCTGGCAGCTGCAGGGCAGCAGATTTTGTTACTGCTTTCCTGACCTACATAAGTAAACCAATAACCTGAAAGTGAAAGGCTCAGTGCCCCTTCACACTTAAAGTATTTAGTCCTCTAGATTACAGAATTTTAGAACTGGTTGTTTACAAAAGTTATCCATCACTGTCAACTTCAAACATTCAAGAATTACTCTTCCTGCCCTCAAACTAGACAAAATGGGTTATTTCCTTGCTTCAAATTGTGCCAGTGATACACCTCGCACCCTCAGTGAACTTGGGTAAATTATTATGAGGGAACAACAACAAAAAAAAAAAGGCAGGAAGAAAACACTTAAAAATGCAATTATCAAACCTTAACAGTGAACAAATTCAAGGACAAAAACCTTAAAATACTAGGAAAAAACCTGCTGTCTTAAAGGAGTCTTTCAAACCTCTTCTAAGCTCATCCGCTAACAGCCCGAAGGACAAATAGTGAAATAGCACAACAGATTTGTGTCAGGAGGTGGCAAGCCTGGGTGTGAACTGCCTATCATGAAGCTGGGTTTGACGAGCAGAATTGGCCACTTCCCAAAAACTGAAAGCCTGTTTCTGGAAGAGAGACTCTGAAGGCAAGCAGGCAACCTCAGCTACCAGCTTCCTTTTCCCCACCTACTTCCTGCTGCAGGTTGTGTCTCAGAGAAACGTCTGAAATTCAGCAACCTGTTTCTCTTCTCTGACAGCAAAAGGATTTCAAGCCTGGGGTCTGCCTAAAAGGGAAGGGACAACACCTGCTCACACTTTCACCCATCTACCCCCAGGAACTCTGCACCTGTAGCACCTGTTCTGATCCCCCACTCGCCCAGCTGCTGTGATTTCAAAGGTGCTATGCACTTTTTTCCCCCCTATAAAAATACCACCAGGCTTCAGCAGATAAACAAATTCAGGCCAGATTAACTGCAACAAAACAGCCATCTGGCAACTGTACAACTCCAGTGAGTTCCATCAGCTGGACGTGCAGACGTACGCTTACGTTTAGTAAGTCTGAACAGACGGAGCAACATTCTCCTTCTAAAAGCACTCCAAGGATGGACATGAGAGTGAAGGAAATCAGCAGGGTTTGTGGATAAACAGAGGACTAGCAACCCAACAAATTCACTGCATAAAAAAATGAACATTAAATGCAGCGAAGCACATTCTCAGCTAAAAAGCGACAGCTGAAATTCATCTAAGAGTCACCTGAATTTGTTCAGTACTGACAACATGGAAGTGAGAATCCTGTTGTCTTGACACAAAGAGATGGGATTTTGTTTGTTTTCACTTTTTTTTCTTTACACCAAAGGAACTGAAGGGTAAATGAATGGCCCAAAACGTCAGGTTTTAAGGCAAGAAGCGCACGCCACAACAATAAATCAACTCACTAGGAAAAGGCTTCTCACTTTACAGGAGAAAATACTCTGCCAGGTCCCCTAAAACAAGGTGAGGAAACCTTTTCTCTGCTGCTGCCAGGGTGAGGACACATCCATGGGTCACTGCCCTGTTGCACTGTGAGAACTGCCTGCTCCACACTGCCAGGTGCCCCAGTACACATGCAAAGCCACTGCTCCCTTCTGCTGCACTCTCTGCCAAGAGAAAGCAGCAGGTACAGAAACTTGAAGCATTACTTTTAACAATTAAGAAGTTTTTGGACGCCACTCACTGAAATTAGGATCAAAGTTGTTTGAAACTCTGGCATATTTAGCATTTAACATCATTAAGAAGCATTTCAAC
This sequence comes from Scytalopus superciliaris, assembly GCA_013400415.1. Lineage (NCBI taxonomy): Eukaryota > Metazoa > Chordata > Aves > Passeriformes > Rhinocryptidae > Scytalopus > Scytalopus superciliaris. Next base: position 105,824 of record VXBX01000791.1, on the reverse strand, counting down.
AAATTAAGTATTTGTCAATACATACTGTTTCAAACTCAATTGCCTCCAGGGAGTAGCCTGATAATGACACTCAGTATTCCAACAGGGAAAATGCCCCTTTACATTGGGATTGTGTATTATATTATTACAACTGGTCCTCACATAAAGCCCTCCCCATCATTTGCACTGACTTAGGCTTCCAGAATCATCAGTTATGGATTGATTTTTCATAGGAAATGTGACAAATCCAATCTGCACGTTTTCATGCACTTTTAGAATGGAAATCTGGAATGGAAAGTCAAATCAAATCCGTCAAGGTTTGGGTAAAGCTGTTAACATTGGCTCAGTCATGGGAAAAGCTGAATGAAACAGAATAGCATTCATTGTCATTTTTCCTCTTTTCTGTAAGCCAAGTGCTCTCTCTCAAAAAGCAGACATACAGTAACGGTCACTGGATAAGAATCTATGCCACACCTATCAAAATATATCTTCTTTTTGCCTGTTTAAAGAAAATTAATGGATTTTTTTCTCTCTCTATGGCTCTTCCCCTGAACAAGTACCTGCCATAAGCCTGGGCAACTTCCACACTTTCTATAAGCACAGCTACAATACTCAAGCAGACTATTTTTAAAGGGAAAGATTACGTTAATTGTAAAAACTCTGAGGACTGTCAGTTGTTAAAGACCACCTGAAAGTGAAGCTACATTCCTAGGTATTGAAAGCACAACAGTCTCATTCTTTTTCCTGACATTATCAGCAAAAGATCTCACCCCTCTCCTGGTCTGACTGGCAAAGCTCCCTGTGCTTCCCATCAAAGGATCTCACAAGTCACCTGGGTCCTGCCATGCTCTGGGGGTCTCTGACTGCACAAGGCACCTGGTCTCCAATGGAAATAACTAAAAGTATCAGGGTAGAAATAGTAAGATGAGGGCATGTAAGCTTTATGATACAGAATGACTTCAAGAAAGAGGTTTATATCTTATCTTTTAGCAGGGAACGGCTTCAAACTGAAAGAGATCAGGTTTAGATTAGATATTAGGGAAAATATTCTTTACTGTGAGGGTGGGCAGGCCCTGGCACAGGTTGAGAGAAGCTGTGGCTGCCCCATCCCTGGAAATGTTCAAGGCCAGGTTGGATGGGGCTTGGAACAACCTGGGATAGTGGAAGGTGTCCCTGCCCACAGCAGGGGTTGGAATGAGATGGTCTGTAAAGTCCCTTCCAACCCAAACCATTCTATGATTCTGTAATCTTGAACTCTACAGGGGAAGTCCCTGGAAACACAATCTTTTCAGAGTTAAAAGCCTACCCAAGAAAAATCTCTCACACTGAAACAGTAATTACTGTTTTAATTGCGAAGGAAAATATATAAATTGTCAGATGGAGAAACATTACGCTACTAAATACACAAATGATTTTTTACAATGTTACTCTGATGCATTCTGTAAGCAGCATCGCAAACAAGTAACACAAGCAGCGTTTATCCTCACGTTTGCTCATCAACAACTTGGAATTTTTCCGGACAAAGAAGGGCTGGATGCTTTTTGCCTCAGGTATAGTCGGCAAGCAAACTGAGGTAGCACTGGGCTTTCACACACTTGCACCCACACGACCACCAGGCACTGAATAATAAATAATTCCATCACTGTAATATGCATGAGCAGTAGGCTGACTCACATCCAGCCACCTGCAACAAGGCAAACAAAGAGTTTGAAAGTTATTACTAAAAAGGAGGGTGAGGTTTTTGTTTTCCTTCACTCTACATTAAGCTGCCTGCCCAAGGAGGAGATTGCTTGCGATTAGAAAGAGTAACAACTTACAGGAAGTTTTTACTGAAATCTGCATTTTAAACCGGGATGAGGGAACAGAGAATGACATAATAATACTGCCCTAGTTAAAACAGCTGAAAATTAACCTCCTATAATGAAAAGAGTGGCTGAGAACAGCAGAGTTGTTCACACATTAATCAAGATGTCCTGGTTCACTGGGTCTCCTTATCATCTCTCCACATCTGTCTGCTCAGCATGCAGCCAGATCTTCTGCCCTTCTATTTCCCTCTTGCTTTCCCCTCCAAACCCTTCTCTTAGTAAGATATCCAAGTTTTCTGTTTCCAGGAACAGAAGACAACTCTCACAGGGATAACCCATCAGAGACACGATGCAGAGCTAAGCTAGTCCTTTATTTTATCAAGACAATGGCTTTCCTCCTCCTCAAAGACTGATGCATTATTTGGCCATCTAGTCCTCCACATAATTCAGAGAGATCACAATGTTGCTGTAAAAGCCAAATCCAACTGCAGTTTTTATTTAAACATCCCTTCCTCTGCAGTCAGGTAAAGGAAAACAAAGGAAGAGTGAAAAAGGCAGATATAAACTTTTCAAGCTCGACATTATAACAAAGCAAGCGAAGAGAAATGTGGCTTTTTCTTGCAAACGCAGACAGATTATTAATAGGGGTAGCATAAATAAATAGCTGTTAGAGTCCTAGGGAGAAAATACAGGCCTTCAAACAATAACAAATGTTGTGCGGTTTTAACGGAGTCAATCAGTCAAGAAGTTTTGCTGATCATGGCTGTCCTGTAATCAGCTTTCCCTTGTCTAGATTTAATTATTACTTGTGGAAAAAACCGGCATTGCCGGCACCTGCCACTTCTCCTGCTAACGGTGAAATAGGAAATGGTTTTACTACAAATACCCATCTCCAGCTTCATCTAGTTAAACCCAAACCGAGCACCGGTGTGATAAATCTCAAACGAAGCAACCAGCCTGACCTTTAGCAGGCTGGTGAGATAAAGCCTGAAAAGCTGTATTCTGCAGATAATACACGATTAATGCAGCAGAACTTGGTGTAAACAGTGCCCATCTACGCCCCGAATCGAGTGTGAAACAGCGAGATGCAAAACCTTATTTAAAAATTATTATAATGCAGGACTTGACGGGGGGGTTGGTGCCCGGTTTTGGGAGGCTCGGGGGAGTGGGTTTGGTGCCCCGTTTCGGGTCACTCAGGTGAGTTGATGGGGGGTTTTGGTGCCTCATTTTGGGTGGCTCAGGGAAGTGGGTTTGGTGCCCCGTTTTGGGTGGCTCAGGGGAGCTGATGGGGTGGTTTGGTGCCCCGTTTTGGGTGGCTCAGGGGAGGGGGTTTGGTGCCCGGTTTTGGGTCACTCAGGTGAGCTGATGGAGGGGTTTGGTGCCCGGTTTTGGGAGGCTCAGGTGAGTTGATGGGGGGGTTTGGTGCCCTGTTTTGGAAGGCTCCGGGGAGCCACCAGGGGTACCTGTGGCCCCCGGCAGGGCTGGCAGAGCGCTGGGATCCGCTCATCCCGGCGGGATCGCCCTTGGGATGCCGGGAGCCTCTCAAAGTCACCCCTCCCTCCTGCGCCGGTGGTGGTGAAGCACCGCCGGGGCTGCGGCGGGGCCGGGGCCGGGCTCGTCCGCCGCCGAAAGGTTACCGGCGGCAATTAATTAACTAATTAATTAACCGGACACCCGAGGGGTGCCGAGAGCCGCAGCAATGGGCGCTGCCTTCCCCCGCGCCCCTGCGGGGGCAGGACCGCCCGGGGGTACCGGGGAGACACCGGGGGTCTCCGCAGAGCCCGCCCCACACCGGGGAGCCCCGGGGGTGGTCCGGGCGCCGTACCTCATACTGGATGTACTGCTTCCGCCACTCCGGGGTGATGTGCGCCGCGAGGTGCTCGGCGAACTNCAGACCACGCCCTCACCGCCATGGACGCGCCCCCTCATGGCCTTGGCCACGCCCCTCGTCCCACTGACCACGCCTTTAATTATTCATGGCCTCTTGGCACGCCCCCTTGGCCACGCCCCCTAATCATTCACGGTCATTTGCCACGCCCCTCTCGCTGGCCACGCCCCTTTCCTCGGGAGGGCGCCCCCCAGCGGTTCGCGCGTCCCGCAGCGCTTTTGGAGGGACGGGAAGGGAAGGGGGGAGTGAAGGTTTGGACAACGAGGGTTCACCGGAGACACTCCGGATTCCGGGGGGACAGCCCAGCCATGGCAGCGGCAGCGCCAGGGGGAGTGCTGGGCTCTTTGGGGAGGGACGGGGTGGGGATGGGATAGGGATGGGAATGGGAATGAGATGGGGGTGAGATGGGAAGGCGATGGGGATGGGATGGGCTTGGGCATGGGAAGGGATAGGGATGGAATGGGATGGGGATGGAGTGGGATAGAATGGAGATGGGGATACAATGGGAGGGGGATAGGATTTAGATGGGAATGGGATGGGAAAGGGATGAGGGTGGGAATGGGAATGGGATAGGATGGGAATGGGAATGGGAATGGGGTGGGATGGAGATGGGGATACAGTGGAATGGGGATAGGACTTAGATGGGAATGGGATGAGAAAGGGATGGGAATGGGATGGGATGGAACAAGAATGGGAATGGGATAGGATGGAGGTGGGGATACAGTGCAGTGGGGATAGGATTTAGATGGGAATAGGATGGGAAAGGGATGGGGGTGGAATGGGATGGAAATGGATGGGGATGGGAATGAGAATGGGATGGGATAGGGATGTGGGTGAAATGGGAATGGGGATGGGGTGAAATGGGAATATGGGAAGAAATGTGCCAGGCAAAGTGGTATGTTTGGGGGAAAAGAGGTGAGGGAATGGGGAAGGATCAGAAAGACAGAGACCAGAAATAGAGATGGGAGGAACGAGTAGGAGAAAACACAAGAAAGATGAGTAAGAATTGAGGGAGGTGGGATGTTGGGCTGACAGGACACAAAAGGCTGGGAGAAAAGGGAAAGAAAGAGAAAAGAGTGCAAAGGAAAGGGAGGAGGGGAAAAGAGAGGGGGGAGAGGGGGGAAATTCTCCAAAAGCTGCATGATCTCCACAACCTTTGCCTTTGCACTGCCGATCACAGTGCTGTGCACAGCTGGGCTGGATGAAGGGGAGCAGGGAATCCAGGGCAGCTCTTGGAGCAAACGCACCCGCATGGGGGCACAGCTGCCCCCGAACAGACACCCCTGGGGGCTGGCTGGTTTGGTACCCACTGTGTTGTGGAGTCAGAGACCAAACTGGAGTCATTTGGAGAGAGGCTGCTTCTCAGTTATCCCCAGGATTCTCAGTGGCCCTAATCCTGCCTGTCCCCGATCCCCAGATTTTGAGAATTTGCTGTATTTGGGATTCATTTTAATTTTCCTCCAAGCCTCCCAAACTTTGGCACAACTTCAGATGACGGTTTTCCGCTTTTGTCCCTCCTCACAGTGCCCATCCCATGCCGGCCGTGGCCCCTGGGCACCACAACATCCCTCCCTGCCACCGGAGCAGCTGCTGGAGCATCGGCTCCCACTGACACCCACAGAGCTCGTTTGCTGCCGAGATTTATGGGGGTCCTGTTGCAGGCCCGGGGAGCTGTGATTTGCGAGGGCTGAGATTTCCCCGGCAGCGGCAGCGACAGCAGCGCTCGCTGATACCATCTCTTAATTATGTTTGCAGCAAACCCTTTAATGAGCAGAGCTTTAGTGCCCTTCATCCGAAACCCCACAGTCAGCAGCCTGCCCGGCGCTGAGCTCGGCACGAGCCAGCCGCGGTGTCACAGCTTGACTTACATTTCGCAGGTCACCAGCTCTTTGATGCATCACCTTGGCAGGCGTGTGCCCGATAACATCGCTCGGGGGCTGAGCCTGCCCCCGCCACGATCTGGGGCACCGGCTCCAAAGGGAGCTGGGGCTTTGCAGCCCCGGCCCTTTGAGTGCTGTTGGGCTTCCAGAGATAACGTGCAGCATGAGGGATTAAGAAATAAATATTCTTTTTATTATTTGCTGGGTGCATCGCCTGAAATACGTCCTGGGATGTATAGCAAGCTGATATCTTCTGATACGACAGCTTGTGAATTCCATGATGGAAAATAACTAGTGATCCCCCCTTCCCTTTATTTACTTTGTACTAATAAATGTTATTTATTGGTATTAAACACAGACAATAGCAGAGGAGGCAGAACAGAGGCTGGGCTCTTTCTTACTCACCATTGCCCTGTAACAACAGCTCCATTTAAATATCTGATTGGCAAATCCCTGCTTCCCGTTATCAGACACCCTTTGGGACCACGCTTAACATCATAGTATTTCACTGCTCTGCTGGGACTCCAGGCTGCCTGACTCCTTCAAAGGTTTCAGAACTCTCAGCTCTGCACACCCAGACTTGGGGGAGGAAGGCAGGAAAAGAGAAAGGGCAGGAGAAGCCTTAAATCAAAGAGAAAAGGCCACCACCACCTGCCTCCGATGCCAGTTGCCCATGGCCAGAGGGCAGGGCAGGGAGAATGCCAAGGAGGGGTGCTGATCCCAACCAATCCTGGTCTTGGGTCTGGATCTCAGTCCCCAAGCCTCAGGTCTGGATGCTGGTCCCTATACCTCAGGTCTGGATCCCAATCCCCATATCTCATTTCCACCAGGATGCCACATTTTCCTCGTTTCTCTCTCTTTTCCAGGAAAGAGTTTGCATTGTGATTTCCCCCGTGCTGTTGTAGTTAGGAAAAAAAATCATAGAAGCAATGTTATTTGCATTTTTAAACCAAGCAAGGAGAAGCCGGAGTGGGCTTTCCGCCAGTGCAGTCTGGCACTTGCTTTGTTGGGAGCATATAGAATAATTTATAAATAGCATGGTGGGTTTTTTTAAAATATATAATTATACTTCTAAACCTCCTGCATCGCTGGGGGAAAAGAGTCTTCGAAAAAAGCTTTAAAAAAAAGAAGAGTCTTGTAGAGGAAAAAATTTCTTTACTGGCATTCATAAAATCACAAAGAGGAGGGTTTTCCATAGCAGGAGACAATGCAGGATACCCATGGACAACNCCGATCCCCAGATTTTGAGAATTTGCTGTATTTGGGATTCATTTTAATTTTCCTCCAAGCCTCCCAAACTTTGGCACAACTTCAGATGACGGTTTTCCGCTTTTGTCCCTCCTCACAGTGCCCATCCCATGCCGGCCGTGGCCCCTGGGCACCACAACATCCCTCCCTGCCACCGGAGCAGCTGCTGGAGCATCGGCTCCCACTGACACCCACAGAGCTCGTTTGCTGCCGAGATTTATGGGGGTCCTGTTGCAGGCCCGGGGAGCTGTGATTTGCGAGGGCTGAGATTTCCCCGGCAGCGGCAGCGACAGCAGCGCTCGCTGATACCATCTCTTAATTATGTTTGCAGCAAACCCTTTAATGAGCAGAGCTTTAGTGCCCTTCATCCGAAACCCCACAGTCAGCAGCCTGCCCGGCGCTGAGCTCGGCACGAGCCAGCCGCGGTGTCACAGCTTGACTTACATTTCGCAGGTCACCAGCTCTTTGATGCATCACCTTGGCAGGCGTGTGCCCGATAACATCGCTCGGGGGCTGAGCCTGCCCCCGCCACGATCTGGGGCACCGGCTCCAAAGGGAGCTGGGGCTTTGCAGCCCCGGCCCTTTGAGTGCTGTTGGGCTTCCAGAGATAACGTGCAGCATGAGGGATTAAGAAATAAATATTCTTTTTATTATTTGCTGGGTGCATCGCCTGAAATACGTCCTGGGATGTATAGCAAGCTGATATCTTCTGATACGACAGCTTGTGAATTCCATGATGGAAAATAACTAGTGATCCCCCCTTCCCTTTATTTACTTTGTACTAATAAATGTTATTTATTGGTATTAAACACAGACAATAGCAGAGGAGGCAGAACAGAGGCTGGGCTCTTTCTTACTCACCATTGCCCTGTAACAACAGCTCCATTTAAATATCTGATTGGCAAATCCCTGCTTCCCGTTATCAGACACCCTTTGGGACCACGCTTAACATCATAGTATTTCACTGCTCTGCTGGGACTCCAGGCTGCCTGACTCCTTCAAAGGTTTCAGAACTCTCAGCTCTGCACACCCAGACTTGGGGGAGGAAGGCAGGAAAAGAGAAAGGGCAGGAGAAGCCTTAAATCAAAGAGAAAAGGCCACCACCACCTGCCTCCGATGCCAGTTGCCCATGGCCAGAGGGCAGGGCAGGGAGAATGCCAAGGAGGGGTGCTGATCCCAACCAATCCTGGTCTTGGGTCTGGATCTCAGTCCCCAAGCCTCAGGGCTGGATGCTGGTCCCTATACCTCAGGTCTGGATCCCAATCCCCATATCTCATTTCCACCAGGATGCCACATTTTCCTCGTTTCTCTCTCTTTTCCAGGAAAGAGTTTGCATTGTGATTTCCCCCGTGCTGTTGTAGTTAGGAAAAAAAATCATAGAAGCAATGTTATTTGCATTTTTAAACCAAGCAAGGAGAAGCCGGAGTGGGCTTTCCGCCAGTGCAGTCTGGCACTTGCTTTGTTGGGAGCATATAGAATAATTTATAAATAGCATGGTGGGTTTTTTTAAAATATATAATTATACTTCTAAACCTCCTGCATCGCTGGGGGAAAAGAGTCTTCGAAAAAAGCTTTAAAAAAAAGAAGAGTCTTGTAGAGGAAAAAATTTCTTTACTGGCATTCATAAAATCACAAAGAGGAGGGTTTTCCATAGCAGGAGACAATGCAGGATACCCATGGACAACGATTCCCACACCTGTCCTCCCACCTCCTCATCAGAGCCTAGATACTTAGGGGCTTGGTTTGGCACAGGGGGAGATACATTAGCAACACAATCCTCCCTGGCCCCATGAGTAGAGCAGGACATGCTGAGCCTGGACCATGGGAGTGGGTCAACATCAGGGGGATTTGGGAACATAAACTCATCTCCTCTCCATTAAAACCAGAAGAAATAATGTCCAAGACCAGGGTTTGGGGGCAGCAGCATGGCCTGACCTCGGTGCAGAGGCAACAGGGGCATCATGTGAGGCAATAGCAGCTTTCTGGATCCTTCACTGCCCTGCCCTGCTCTTGTGGTGATTCCTGCTCCAGGGGGAAGACCAGGGGCTTCACTGCCACCATTTGGAAAGACAGGTGTGGAATAAATACAGAAGCAAAAGCAGCACTGGGTGAGCCCAATGTGGAATGATGAGGGAATTGAGTGAATCACACCAAGAGATGCTGCCCCAACTTTCTGGATCAATAGAGCATCAGCCCTGGGCTTCAGACACTCTTGGCATCCTCCAGCCAGTACCAAACTCTCCCATTATGGGCTCCATCAATACTGGTCTTGAGAAATGTGGTCAATATATCAGATTTCCCAGAGACAGCGGCGTAAAAATGCACAAATCCTCCGGCACACTGAGCTGGAGCTATTGATTTCTCACATATTTTCCCTGCCCATCAGTACTGGCAGAGAATGAGGGTGTGATGATGAGCATCAGGAGCCAGGGGTGTCCCAGACCCCACGGCAGAGGCAGCACACAAGGTCAGACCAGCAGTGTCACAGCCCAATCCTCTGGGAGTTGTCAGGGTGTTTATACACCCAGGAGAACCGCCTGAAGCAGGGTTTTTTTAAGCCAGGAGGTGCAGTGGTTTCCAGGACACAATAATGCACTGAATGGATCTGATTCCAGTGGCAGGGATGTTAATACCAATCCATCCTCTTCCAAACACTGTCCCTCCAGCCATTCCCTCCCACAGCTTTTCCAAGTAGGGTAAGAGGAAGCTTTTGTCCAGTCTCAGGATGATATCTGTCAGGAGGAGCTGTGCCTCCCTCCTCCTTGGCTGCAATGGGGTCGCTTTACCCACCAGCTGAATTTGGTCTGTTGGGACTTGAGCCCATCACAGAGGTGGATTTAGGGTTCAAGATTCCCAACAGCCATCCACAGAGACGGGGCAGCCCTGAACCCAGCACCACCTCATGGGGATAACCATGCCCTGCCAGGCTTATACATCACCTCCCCTGCATTCCCCAGGGCAGAATTTTTCCCATTCGTAGCTCATCCAGTGCCTGATGTTAAAAATCCGAGCATCGGGCAACTGCAAGCCCCTGTGCAGAGGTTTGATTGCTACTGAACCACTTAGGGATGCAGAAACACGGAGCAAAAAGCAGTCCCCCTTTGCCATGAGCCTGCTCTGAGGAGGGAGCAGGGCTGCCCCCGTGCAGGGTGACCTTTCCCGGGATGACTCACGACCGACGTATGCACGGCCACGAGCAGGCAGCAGCTCCTCACGGCTCACACGTGTCCCCTCCGCTTCGCCTTGAGATCACAGCGTTGTCCTGCCTGGAAAGCCAGCCAGGGAATAAAAAAATAACCCATCTGCCCGGATGGTTTAAGGCAAGATGTCCCTGCCAAGTGGCTTCAGGGGTGCAGCATCCCCAAGGACGGTGGAGGGATGAGCCGCAGGGAGTTGTGCCAGTGGTGGCTGGGCTGGGGACTCGCTGTGCTGCCTTAAACAGGGAGCAGATGGGGGGTTTCACGCCCTTCAGTGGCGTGTAAGTGATTGCTTCTGGACGGTTTCCAATCCATATATATGTGTCTGGTTTAATTTATGCACGCTTGCTTTGTGCGAGAAGACAGCATCTGACCAGTGGTTAAGAAAACTGAACACCCCAAAAAGGCCTAAAATTAGAGAAGAAAAAAGAGCTGCTTCCTCTGAGCCTTGGAGCTTTCTGGGCTGCTTCCAGGAGAGCTGGGGAGGTGCCTCCAACCCTCTCTGATCCAGCCACATGGTTGCTGTATCCTCTCCTGTAGCTGAAAGGAGTCTGTCCCCGCAGCACCTCACCATGTCCATAGCATTGCCCCGCCGTGCCCTGGGGCAGGATGGACTATTATCCCTTCGAGATGTTTTCCAGGGGACAGGAGCTGGTAAAGTGCCAGGTGGCCTTGAGACTGTTCCCATCCTGTTTACCCCAACCTCACTTGCCTTGTTAAATACACCGCCCTGGCTGCTGGCCCCTTCCCAGGGGGATACACCACACCAGGAGGGTGAAGGAAGGGGGGCAGTGCCCATCAAACAGCAGGAAGGGAGGTGACCTGGGGCAAGAAACAGTGTCCATGGAGCTGCTGCTGCCAGCTCACACAGCCAAGGCCACCGTCACGCCGGAGCCAAGGCAGGCTGTCAGAAACACAAGGTATCAGCACATCAGTGCATGGATGCTGCAGGCACCGAGCTGCCACAAGCACAGTAAAGGCTGGGGACACCCCCTTTTCTGTGCCATTCCTGCAGTGCAGATGGACAATGGCTGGGGTTATGCTGTGGTGCTCGTGCAATGATGCTTTGTGTTTGGCAAGTGGTCCTGCTGGGAAGAGCAGCCCATGCCTGTGTATGACACCATGTGCTGGCGTAATCACACACGGGAGGACGTGTCACTGCAATGCTCTGCACTAAACCTGTGTCGCTTACCCAGCATGTCTGTGAGAGCAACAAAAAGCTGAGTGCCAACAAGGTTGAGGTGTGTGGTAATAGTCATGGCAGAGACCTCTAAAGCTGGCTGGAATTCCTAGGAGTTTTTGGAAATCCTGGCATAGCTTTGTGGGTTTTTTAACAACCTCTGAACCTTATCAAAGTGCAAAAAAGACCACAGGCTTCATTTTTACAAAGGTCATGTTGAGAGGATGTAGCCACTTTGAGGTAGATCTCTTCTTCCAGGTAACAAGTGACAGGACTGGAGGAAATGGCCTCAAGGTTAACCAGAGGAGGTTAAGATTGGATATGAGGAAAAAATTATTCACAGAAAAGGTGGTCAAACACTGGAACAGGCTGGCCAGGGCAGTGGTACAATCAAGGTCCCTAAAAGTGTTCAAAAACATGTGGATGTGGTGCTTAGGGATATTATTTAGAGGTAAATACAGTGGTGCTGGATTAATGTCCAGACTCGATAACACTAGGGAGCTTTTCCAACCTTGATGATTTTATGGTTCTAGGAAAAGAACAGCTGCCCCTGGCAAATCTGGCTTGACCCTTCCTGGCTCAAGCCCTGCATTGTGAGCATCCTTAGGGTGGTCAGCCCCTGGTGATGTCCCCACTGGGTTGCAGGGGACAGACCCTGTACAAAGTGAGTCTGTTTAGTGCTCTCCTGAGACTGCATTAGCTTAGGCTCCTCCATGGAGTCTTGTTCGGCCTGGAGAAGGAATCCCCATCACTCCCTTCTGCGTCAGGGCTGAGTGAACCATCCACAGGTGCTGTAACATACAGGTCCTGGTCCTGCAGCCTCAGGACAGATGTCTGATCAGAAAAAAAATCATTTAAAGCAAAGGGGGATGTGTCCCAGAGGTCCTTGTGCCACTGGGACAGAGAGTGAGAGACAGCACAGCAGCTGGATTCCCAGCCCAGCCATGGGCTGAGTCCGTGCTGGGGACTCTGTGCTCCAGCCAGCTGCTGGGAGCAGAGTGTTTCTGGTCTCTGACAGCAGCCATTGGCCAGACACAGCCTGACTTTGTCCTCACTGTAGAATCTAGCCTTGTTGCTGCAAACCTCATGCGTGTGGGACCCCTCCCCAGCATGTCTCAGAGCCCCTGAGCAATGCCAGTAGATTTGGTGAGGGTCACCCTGATAGCCTGAGACTCCAACCTCCTGCAGATCCTCTCTCTGGCTCCAGGCATCATCGTGACTGGTAGGAATTACTGCAGAACCCTTCCCTTGCTAACAGGGACCACCAAAAAGGCAGGGGCTCTAACATCGGGGCTCAACCCTGGCAGGGCAATGTGGGGAGGGGCGTCGGGTGTCCCTTTCCTCTGAACCACCCCAGCCAGACCCATCAGGACACGCCGACCCGCAGCCTGAGCCCTCCCCGCTCTATTTTATAGCCCAAACAAGCCATTAAACCTCCCTTCACAGAGCTGGAAGGTGCAATTGCTTTTCTGTGGTGCGGGTTTTTCCTTGTAGCATCACGTGAGGGAAATCTGTAAGTAAAAGTCAGGCTGGAGCCATTTATAACGGCAGCGAAGTGATTGTTACTGCTGACAGCTGCAATTACAGGCACTCCCTTCCATCGCTCCGCGCTGGGGGAGAGCGGAGCCGGCACCAGAAGCAGCTTTTCCAGAGCTACATCCCTGCTCCTGTGGACTCATCACCCACAGGCAGTGCTCAGGGGCGGTTTCAGGGGAAAATATAGGGAGTAAGCCTCGGTAAGGAGGGTTCAGGGAGGGATGCAGGATGCTCTTTAGTAAGGAGAGCTCATCGGCTGCTGTTAATCTCCATGGGCCGGAGAGGGGATTATCCAGGGGCTGTGCAGGGACAGAGAGCAGGTCCAAGTGCTCACTGGGGAGAAACGCTGCTGGTGGCCCCAGGTAACCCCCAGGTGGGGTGCAGGGGAGGGCAGCATCCCAGGAGGATCACTGCTGGGCTCTTCTTTCTAACACCACGCTCTAGATCTGCCTGTGAGATGCTTGGTGTGTGCCGGGCAGGTCAGCACTGCGGTGCCACCAGCCACAGCAGCCAGGGAGCTGCAAGGGGATTTGGAGACAGGTACCAGAGGGATGCAGAGAATCTTGCCGGGGGGAGCTGAAGAGGAAAGTGGGTTTGCAGTGACAGAGCCATTACTCGGTGTGAGATGAGGGGGAGCTGACAAGAGGCAGGGGAGTGTGGAGGTGGCAGCCCTGCAGCAGCCCAATCTCAGCCAGGCTTTCTTGTTGAACACCTCAGCTCTGCCTTCTCCACAAAGTTTCAGGGGAACTGAAACATCCAAAACTGAGGTGTATTTCATAATTATCTTAGGTGAAAAAAACAACCAATCAACCAAAAGAAGTTACTTTTTGTTTTTCCATTTTCTATGGATAACACCATGGGATTTGTTTCAAGACTAAGGGCTCTGTTGTGGTTGTTGAATGTCCACTTCCCTGGACAGCTTGTTCCAGGGCTTGACAACTCTTTCCATGAAGAAATTTTTCCTAATAACTAATCTAGACCTCTCCTGGTGCAAGTGAGGTCATTTCCTCTCATCCTGTCACTTGCTACCTGGTAGGAGAGACTGACACCCGCCTCACTGCAACCTCCTTTCAGGTAGTCGTACAGAGTGATAAGGTCTCCCCTGACCCTCTTTTTCTGCAGTCTAAACAGCCAGACTTTCCTGACAAAAAAAAAAAAGGTGGGAAAGAGGATGGATGAAGCAGGAGACTGACTAAAATGAAACAAAAATGAAGCTTTTTGTGTTTGTTACTCACCAAGCAAAACACTGGGGCAACCAAACTGAAACTTACTACGTTTTTCGTTTTAGTTTAGAAAACAGAATACATTCAACATTCCATCTGACTGCCCCAAACCAAAAAGACACAGTGCTGAGATATATCTCTTCACGGAAAGATCCACTGTTTGCATAATTCTCGTTGTAACCTTTGAAACGCTGGTCAGTGTCTGTGTTGCAACCACACTGTTGCTGATGTCAGCCCAGCAAGGCTTGGGGAGCAGCACTCAGCACCTGCCAGGGGAGTTTTTCCATCAGTATTTAAGAGGTTTAATGATATTCTGGGAGAGGGGAGATTTATGCACTTCTGAGGGGGGTTATGCATTACTTTTCCATCGTGGATACTGATTTGTATTCAGCACAGCGTGGGAATTTATGGAAGGGGGGAATTGATGTTTTATTGATATCTAAAAAAACCTATATGATGGATGTGCTAATTACACATTTTTCTCCCAGACTGCCTTTATTATACACAAACAAATGGCCCTGCTGCTATAACAAATGCAGGTAAAATGTGCAACAGAGCCAAACTCCGTGGAGGTGATGCGTGCAAGGGAGACCTTGCTGGTGCCAGAGCAGAGACCTCAATCCTTTGTCTAGCTTCTTCCCTGGCCAGTATTGAATTTTGGTTTCCTGTTGCCTGTGACTCCATTTCCATTTCATGGAAATCCTGTTCCTTGTCAGGCACAGGGGACAGGGGAGCACGCCACAGCGTGGGCTCCTGGCTGCTAAGGCAGTTATTGATTCCCAAAAACACCGAGCAGGACATGCATTTACTGTGCCTGGCTGAGAGGGGACACACAGGGTGAAAAACAAGCAGGCTTTTTTTATCTCCCTGCTGAAGCAATGAGTCTGCAGAGGAGAAGGACAGCAGTCAGCGGTCGTCTCCCCTTGCCCCTCTCACCAAATGCTGCAACATGTGTGGCAATGGATGTTAAAAATCCATGTTTCAGATGGAAATCACAGCTCGAGACAGGCAAACACAGCTCAGTTCCTGCCTGGCAAGCCTGAGCCCTATGGAAGCCCGAGCCCTGTACCCCGTGGAGGGAAGGAGGGCGGCTCTGCTTAATGCAGGGAGGGGCTGTGCTCTGGGGTCTGCTTTCTGAGTGGGGGATGTGGGATTTGGGGAGCCACCAAAGGGCAGGACACAGAATAGATACAGGAGGTGGCAGCAGCACAGAAGAGAGGGTAGGGTGAAACACGGAGCCCGAAGCATTGCCCCAGAATGTTGCCTGCTGGAAACTGGCAGCACAGTTTGGATTTTCTCAGTGAGGAATTTGTGATCTTGGGGGCCAGGGGAAAAGCTCTTGGCCATTAGCCTTGTGTCCTGCCAAGAATTGGTTTTGGCAGGCAGTTGCCACCCACACAGCTCCAGGCTCCATGAGTAGGCAAAGCCTGGGGGTCAGCTTTGAGAGCACTTGGTGGAGCACCACAGGGATGTTTGGCAAAGGCAAAGGCTCAGTCAGGAATGAATCCCTCTCAGTCTCTCCCATGCCTTGGCATGAGGATGTGGGGAGGCACAATGAGAAGGAGGGTTCTCCCCAGGGACATGGGTGCAAGGGGCAAACCTCCCAGGATATGATGAGTGAGATGAAGAAAATGAGAGCAACAGGAAGAGGACATGTGCAATAAGTAGCCTGGAGGAGCTCGGGAGACAGGAGGGGATATTTATTAACCAGGGGAGCAGAGGTGACATGTTGGGTCGAGGTGTGCTGGGGGCTGTGCCACAGGAGGGGAGTGAGACTGGGTTCCCCCTGCTCCCTGTACCTCTCAGCCTCAGGTGGCTCACACTTCCCCACCCTGCTCTTCCTTCACAGACAGGTGTATCCCACAGTAAAACACAGGGCTGTAAAACCAGCTCTTAACTGCCTCTTTCTCCTTTTGTTGTGGAAAAAAAAAAAGTGTAATCACAGCTTAGCTCGCAGGGATCCCTTTAGATGTTGCTCTCAGGCTGGCCAAGTTTTGGTGTGTGCAGTGGCCTCTGCCCTCTGCACAGGGACAATGACAGGTCTCCAGGCTGACTGGCAAGATGGATATGATAATTATACAGGGATATTTTTTTCCCTGCCTGGCACTGCTGGCCACAGCCTGTTATTGTGTCTCTGTGATCCCAGTGTGGGACCTGGGGCTGACTCACACGCAAAGCTCATGCAAGGATCCTACATGACTTTCTTTAAGGCTTGGTGCCTTAATGCTTCTGGTTTTGTGTACTCTGCAGCCCAGGGCTGGGAAAATGGGCTGAAGTTGGCCCAGATCATTCTGGGATTACTGGGGCAGAGGGTGGCCGGTGAATTCAGCACAATGGTATCAGTGCTGGTGTCCCCCATACCTCCATCCTGCTCTCTCCCAGGCTGCTGGGGACCAGCAATTCCATGAACATCCCCCCACAGAGCAAGTGCAGCGTGTCTGAGCCCAGCATCCCCATCCTCAGTCGTTTCTATGCCAGGCTCCTGAAGCCTCCACGGGCGCCTCGCATCAAACCCGCTCCCACGCCTGCCAAAGCCAGGGGGTGGGAGGAAGGATCAGGCCCTCGGTGCAGCCACTCCTTAAAAAAAAGAAAAGGCAAGGAAAAAGTGTGTGTGAGAGAGAGAGAGCTGGTGGGAGCTGTAAGTGCTCTAGAGAAGCCATCCAGCCAGGCAGGGAGGCCTCTCTCACCATGGAGACGCGCCGGAGAGCGTGGGGAGGCTCTGTGCTCCGGTTCATTCCCTGAGAGGACTTTCCCCAAGATATTCAAAGAGGATTTCACCCTGCCAGCCTGCCCTGCTGCCTGCTGGAGGCTGGCAGGCTCGGACTGGGCAGTGCTTTCCCGTGGGGAGAGGGGCTGGTCGGGGTGACATGACCAGCTGGATGGAGCTGAGCGGCTTGTGGTGGGGAGCGGTGGGAGGACGAGTTTGCTGTAAATATTGTGGTCTGTTTATGAGGCTGGGTGTTAGTCAGTCATGTAGATATAGATAGATACATTATTTATTTGCAAGTGGCAGAGCCAAGTTATTTTTCCCCCTTCCCGGTTCAAACCAGGGCTTCATTCCACCCTGCACAGGCAAGGAAGCTCTGGAGGCCACAGACCTGCTCACAGGACACCCTTTGTCCCCTCAGCAGCAGCGAGAGGCAGAGCAGGTGCTTGCAGGCACATTCCTGGCTCCAGCACTCTCCACTCTGGTACTGAGCAGAGACTGGGGCCCCACCACTCCACTCACACAAGCTGGGATATAGGGGTCCCCTCCAGCTCTGTGTAACTGTGCTCCTGCAGCTGGATCTGGATTCCCTACTTGTACACACAGCCCAGGGACAGGCACAGTGCAATGGTTTGGTGGCCCAGTGGGAGAGTGGTGGTGGTCCCACAGGACCACGTCCAGGTGCTCCAGGAATCATAAAAACATAGAATATTCTGGAAGGGACCCACAAGAATAATCCAGTCCAGCTCCTGGCCCTGCACAGGACACCCTAAGGACCACACCATGTCCCTGAGAGCATTGTCCAAATGCTTCCTTAGGTCTGGTGGGTTTGGGGCTGTAATTACTTCCCTGGGGAGCTTGTTCAGTGCCAGACCACCCTCTTGGTAAAGAACTTTTTCCTAACATCCAACTTAAACCTCCCCTGACACAACTTCATGCCACTCCCTTGAGTCCTAGCACTGTGATGCTCCAGCTTGCTGTCCTGGCTCTGTTGGGACTCTTTTACCCACTAAGTAAGACCTCCAGCATTCAATGAGGCTGTGAAGAGAGTAAGAGGATAAAAGCCAGCTTATTCCTGGTCCTGATTGGAGGTGTTTTGTTCCACAGCTCCTGCATTTCCCCCTGGAATCCCCCAGATGGAAAGATGGGTGTGTGCACTGCTCACAGGCTGCATGAATGGAAAAGATTCTTCACCCAGAAGATGGCCAGGCACTGGAACAGGCTCCCCAAGGAAGTGAACACAGCCCCAAGCCTGACAGAGCTCAAGAAGCGTTTGGACAATGCTCTCAGGCACATGGTAGGATACTGAGAGGTATCCTGTGCAGGAATTGGACCTTGCTGATCCTTGTGGGTCCCTTCCAGCTCAGGACATCCTGTAGTGATTGTATGAGTGAGTCTGTAGTGTCTGGGACAAGGCTGGGAGATGCTCTGTGAAGGGACCACGGCACGTGCAGGATGCACCTTCACCCTCTTCCACCACCCAGCGTTTCGGGGTGGCACAGGGGACCCCCAAAACCGAGAAGCCCTAGCAGGGCACGGGCAGGTCGGGGGGCCGTGGGGTGGCCGAGGGGTCTCCGAGGGACTCGGGGCTGCCGGGGTTGAAGGAAGGAGGGGGATGGACGCGACGGCCGTGCCTGGGAGGGGCGAACTTTCTGCCAGAAGTAGATACCGGGATAAACAGAAACGGCGTTTGGGCTGGAGCTTGGCTGGGACCCCGGGCAGGGCAGGGACACCCTCGGGAACCCGGCACCGTGTCCCGGGAGCATCCCGGCTGATCCCGTATCCACAGCCCCGCTCCCGCCGGGACCGTCCCGGAGCGGTCCGGGAGCGCCCTCCAGCGGCCACGNAGGGCAGGGACACCCTCGGGAACCCGGCACCGTGTCCCGGGAGCATCCCGGCGGGAACTCGGCACTGTGCCCCGGCAGGATGCTGGTGGACCCCTGGCACCGTGTCCCGGGAGCATCCCGGCCGTTCCCGGCACCACGTCCCGGCAGGATCCCGGCGGGAACACGGCACCGTGTCCCGGAAGCACCCCGGCGGGAATCCAGCGCCCTATCCCGGGAGCATCCCNTGGTGGGGAGCGGTGGGAGGACGAGTTTGCTGTAAATATTGTGGTCTGTTTATGAGGCTGGGTGTTAGTCAGTCATGTAGATATAGATAGATACATTATTTATTTGCAAGTGGCAGAGCCAAGTTATTTTTCCCCCTTCCCGGTTCAAACCAGGGCTTCATTCCACCCTGCACAGGCAAGGAAGCTCTGGAGGCCACAGACCTGCTCACAGGACACCCTTTGTCCCCTCAGCAGCAGCGAGAGGCAGAGCAGGTGCTTGCAGGCACATTCCTGGCTCCAGCACTCTCCACTCTGGTACTGAGCAGAGACTGGGGCCCCACCACTCCACTCACACAAGCTGGGATATAGGGGTCCCCTCCAGCTCTGTGTAACTGTGCTCCTGCAGGTGGATCTGGATTCCCTACTTGTACACACAGCCCAGGGACAGGCACAGTGCAATGGTTTGGTGGCCCAGTGGGAGAGTGGTGGTGGTCCCACAGGACCACGTCCAGGTGCTCCAGGAATCATAAAAACATAGAATATTCTGGAAGGGACCCACAAGAATAATCCAGTCCAGCTCCTGGCCCTGCACAGGACACCCTAAGGACCACACCATGTCCCTGAGAGCATTGTCCAAATGCTTCCTTAGGTCTGGTGGGTTTGGGGCTGTAATTACTTCCCTGGGGAGCTTGTTCAGTGCCAGACCACCCTCTTGGTAAAGAACTTTTTCCTAACATCCAACTTAAACCTCCCCTGACACAACTTCATGCCACTCCCTTGAGTCCTAGCACTGTGATGCTCCAGCTTGCTGTCCTGGCTCTGTTGGGACTCTTTTACCCACTAAGTAAGACCTCCAGCATTCAATGAGGCTGTGAAGAGAGTAAGAGGATAAAAGCCAGCTTATTCCTGGTCCTGATTGGAGGTGTTTTGTTCCACAGCTCCTGCATTTCCCCCTGGAATCCCCCAGATGGAAAGATGGGTGTGTGCACTGCTCACAGGCTGCATGAATGGAAAAGATTCTTCACCCAGAAGATGGCCAGGCACTGGAACAGGCTCCCCAAGGAAGTGAACACAGCCCCAAGCCTGACAGAGCTCAAGAAGCGTTTGGACAATGCTCTCAGGCACATGGTAGGATACTGAGAGGTATCCTGTGCAGGAATTGGACCTTGCTGATCCTTGTGGGTCCCTTCCAGCTCAGGACATCCTGTAGTGATTGTATGAGTGAGTCTGTAGTGTCTGGGACAAGGCTGGGAGATGCTCTGTGAAGGGACCACGGCACGTGCAGGATGCACCTTCACCCTCTTCCACCACCCAGCGTTTCGGGGTGGCACAGGGGACCCCCAAAACCGAGAAGCCCTAGCAGGGCACGGGCAGGTCGGGGGGCCGTGGGGTGGCCGAGGGGTCTCCGAGGGACTCGGGGCTGCCGGGGTTGAAGGAAGGAGGGGGATGGACGCGACGGCCGTGCCTGGGAGGGGCGAACTTTCTGCCAGAAGTAGATACCGGGATAAACAGAAACGGCGTTTGGGCTGGAGCTTGGCTGGGACCCCGGGCAGGGCAGGGACACCCTCGGGAACCCGGCACCGTGTCCCGGGAGCATCCCGG
This sequence comes from Scytalopus superciliaris, assembly GCA_013400415.1. Classification (NCBI taxonomy): domain Eukaryota; kingdom Metazoa; phylum Chordata; class Aves; order Passeriformes; family Rhinocryptidae; genus Scytalopus; species Scytalopus superciliaris. The sequence continues at coordinate 85,529 of VXBX01000791.1, read as the reverse complement.
CGGGAACTCGGCACTGTGACCCGGCAGGATGCTGGTGGACCCCTGGCACCGTGTCCCGGGAGCATCCCGGCCGTTCCCGGCACCACGTCCCGGCAGGATCCCGGCGGGAACACGGCACCGTGTCCCGGAAGCACCCCGGCGGGAATCCAGCGCCCTATCCCGGGAGCATCCCGGCTGCCCTTGCACCGTGTCCCGGGAGGATGCTGGTGGACCCCTGGCACCGTATCCCGGGAGCATCCCGGCTGTTCCTGGCACCAGGTCCCGGCAGGATCCCGGCTGCCCTCGCACCGTGTCCTGGGAGCATCCCGGCGGGAATCCAGCACCGTGTCCCGGGAGGATGCTGGTGGACCCCTGGCACCGTATCCCGGGAGCATCCCGGCTGATCCCGTATCCACAGCCCCCCCCCCGCCGGNCCCGGGAGCATCCCGGCTGATCCCGTATCCACAGCCCCGCTCCCGCCGGGACCGTCCCGGAGCGGTCCGGGAGCGCCCTCCAGCGGCCACGGGAGGAGGAGGAGGATGATGAAGAGGAGGAGGAAAAATACTCTGCTCTGCTGAGACCCCGCCTGAAATGCCGCGCCCGGTTCTGCTGTCCCTAAGGATAAGAAGGCCATGGAAGTGCTGGAGCAGATCCAGAGGGGAGCCGTGAGGTTGATAAGGAGCCTGGAGCAGCTCCCCTATGGAGACAGGCTGGGAGAGCTGAGGGTGGTCAGCCTGGAGAGCTCCCAGCAACCCCCCAGCATCTGAAAGGGCTCCAGGGAAGCCAGAGCGGGAATCTTCATTAGGAGCTGTAGTGATAGGACAAGGGGGAACGAGTACAAATTGAAAGATGGGAAATTTACTTTAGATATTAGGAAGAAATATGAGGGTGGTGAGGCACTGCCTCGGGTTGCCCAAGGAGGTTGTGGATGCCCCAGCCCTGGCAGTGCTCAAAGATAGGCTGGATAAGGCCTTGAGCGACATGGGAGGTGCCCCTGGTTGGGACTGCATGAGCTTTAAGGTCCTTTCCAACCCCTTTGACACTCTGTGAATCTGGGATTTGGCTTGTACCAGCCACNAGGCCCCAGCCCGGGAAGTTCTCAAAGATAGGCTGGATAAGGCCTTGAGCGACATGGGAGGTGCCCCTGGTTGGGACTGCATGAGCTTTAAGGTCCTTTCCAACCCCTTTGACACTCTGTGAATCTGGGATTTGGCTTGTACCAGCCACAGTGTGGCCAGTGGGGCCAGGACAGGGACTGTTCCTGTGCGGGGCTCCTCTGAGGGGTCAATTTGGGGACCCTCATGGCATTGAGGGGCTGGGACGAGCCCAGAGGAGGGCAGTGGGGCTGGGAAAGGGGCTGGGGCGGGGGCAGGAGAGGGGAGTGGGGGNGAAAGGGTCTGGGACGAGCCCAGAGGAGGGCAGTGGGGCTGGGAAAGGGTCTGGGACGAGCCCAGAGGAGGGCAGTGGGGCTGGGAAAGGGTCTGGAGCACCAGTGTGATGGAGGAGGAGCTGGGGAGGCTCAGCCTGGAGAAAACGAGGCTCAGGGTGTCTTTTCCACTCTCTACACCCCCCTGACAGGAGGGTGCAGTGAGCTTCAGTCTGCTCACTGAGGAAGCGGCCAGGGGAGGTTTAGATTGGATATTAGGAATGTTTTGAGGTGTTTTTCTGTATGGAAAGTGCTGCCAGTCATTGGAACCGGCTGCCCGGGGCAGTGATGGAGCCNGCTCAGCCTGGAGAAAACGAGGCTCAGGGTGTCTTTTCCACTCTCTACACCCCCCTGACAGGAGGGTGCAGTGAGCTTCAGTCTGCTCACTGAGGAAGCGGCCAGGGGAGGTTTAGATTGGATATTAGGAATGTTTTGAGGTGTTTTTCTGTATGGAAAGTGCTGCCAGTCATTGGAACCGGCTGCCCGGGGCAGTGATGGAGCCACCACCCCTGCAAGAGTTCAAAACCCGCATGGGGGACACGGTTTAGCGGCGAAAGCGGTTGGACTCCATCACGCCAGAGCTCCTTCCCACCCTGAACGACCCCGCGACTTTACGCCATGTCGCCGACACGGCATTTTAGGCACACACACACAGAGAGGCCGGAACGGTGTGTGCGCGGGCCGCGTTTCCCGCGGGCGGCGCGGCGGCGCGTACCGAGGCGCGCTGGGGGGGCGGAGTGGCGGGCGGACCGGGGCG
>VXBX01000791.1:0-82772 GCA_013400415.1 Scytalopus superciliaris | reverse complement strand
TGGATCCCTATGGGTTGGATCCCTATGGGATGGAGCCCTGTGGGATGGAGCCCGGTGGGATGGAGCCCTGTGGGAAAGGACCTGGGGGTGCTGGTCGTGCCCAAAAGGGCCGAGGGCATCCTGGCCTGTCTCAGCCATGGTGTGGCCAGCAGGACCAGGGCAGTGGTTGCCACCCTGTGCTCGGCACTGGAGGAGCTGCAGCTCGAATTCTGGGTTCAGTTTGGGGCTCCTCAGTTCAGGAAGGACATTGAGGTGCTGCAGCAAGTCCAGAGAAGGGAACGGACCTGGGGAAGGGTCTGGGGTACATGTCCTATGAGGAGGGAATTGCCTGAAGAAAAGGAGGCTCGGGGGGACCTCCTCTCTCTCTGCAACCCCCGACAGGAGGGGGGAGCCAGGAGGGAGTTAGTCTTTGCCCCCAAGCAACCAGGGATAGGACAAGAGGCCTCAGGTTGGACATCAGGAATATTTTCTTCACACAGAGGGTGATTAAACACTGGAATGGGCTGCCCAGGGAGGTGGTGGTGTTGCCATTGCTGGAGGTGTTTAAGGAAAGACTGGACATGGCACTGAGGGCCATGGTCTTGTTCAGAGGTGATGATCAGTCAAAGGTTGGACTCGATGACCTCAGAGGTCTTTTCCAAGCTAAATGATTCTGTAAATCCATCACCCTGGGTGTTGTTCCTGACCTTGCACCCTCACACAGTGTGGATGGCCCTGATGCTGTGTCCTTTGAACAACTGGAACGGGCCTCAAGTGGTGCCAGGGATGGTTCAGGTTGGATATCAGGAAAAATTTCTGCTTTGGAAGAGCAGTTTCTGCTCTGGAATGGACTGCCCAGGGAAGCAGTGGAATCACCATCCCTGGAAGTGTTCACAAAACAAGTAGACATGCCACTTTGCCATATGGTTTAGTGGGAATGGTGGTGTTTGGTCAAACGTTGGACTTGACCTGGGAGGTCTTCTCCAACTTTTATGATTCTATGACATTGGTTTGGCTTTGGCAGACTGCATGGTGGGTTGAAGTCAGGTGTTGGAGTGGAGGCCAGGCCTTTGTCGTTGGCAGGGACAGGTCACAGGTGGGTTGGTGGCCTGTTCCTGTGTCCCTGAGGCTCTGCAGAGGAACTTGACTGGCAAATCCCACTGCCTCACCTGTGTTTTCCCAGCTCCCTGTGTCTGCTGGGTGATGAGGTGATGGGACAGGATGGAGAAGTAGTGCACAATGCCCACGTCCCCGTTAGAGACAGCAGGGACCTGCACTGGTGACCCAGGGTGGGCTCTGCAGCTCTGGGGCTCTGATGTGACCACACAAAGGATGTGCCTTGGCAGATCTGCCAGTGAAGGGCCTTAGCCTGGGAACTGAGACTGGGAAACTGAACTAGTTGGTTCTGGTTGTAACCTTGAACACAATTCCTTTTGCCATTCAGTCCCTGTGAACTGAGCAAGCTATAGGATGCATCCTGTGGGAATATACACAATGTGACTTCTTCCTGCTCCCGTGGGAGAAGTTACATAAAACAAACAGAGCACTGACTGCAAAGGACTGTAATAACCACTTAACTTGGAGAAACAGAAAAATTGTAAGCATTGTTACACCTGGAAGATTAAAGAATAAAAATACAAATATAGGGTGGATGGGGCTTGGAGCAGCCTGGTCTGGTGGAAGGTGTCCCTGCCCATGGCAGGGGGGTGGAATGAGATGAGCTTTAAGGTCCCTTCCAACCCAAACCTTTCAATGATTCTGTGGCTCCAGTGCGTGTCAAGAGATGCTGCCTGGACTTGAGAACTGAATCCCACTCCTTTGGATTAGTAGTCAAAGTTGAGTATGCACGTCTTCCCCATATGTTCGTCCCATATGGATTACCTGTGTCCTACTACTGCCCTGTATAAGTGCTTTCATTTTTTAGAGCAATATTTAATTATCCTCTAAGCTGGCGGCTCCCAGGCTGTGGTTTGTGGACCAGTAATTATATTAAAAGCTGGCTGGTCACGTGAGGTTTTGTTTTCAGATTCAGTGCTTAAACAGGTCTCCAGGTTTCTCTTTCCCTCATAAGAAAAAGGTGGGTTGGAAAAAAATAATAGGAGAACTTTAAAGAATAAGAAGACCATTTCCAGAATTAAGTAAAAAGGGTATTTTTTCTCTTCTGTAATTTTTTTTGTCCGTATTTTGAGGAGATTTGTTGTAAATAACCTTGTCTTTTTCACTCTGTTGCAAATGCTTTGTGACTGTCCAAGGTGGAAATGGGAAGGGATTGCTTGCCTGTCAGCTTGTGCTTATCCACAGACTCTAGAGGGTTTCCTGGTGCTAGACTAATGAGGTGTTTAATGTTAAAAACTACTTAAATCAAAAGATATTTCATGAGAGTTTTGATGCTAGTCAGAAAAAGCTGGTAATTGACACTGTGTCCAGCACAGATTTCCAGTTGCCTTCACTGAGGGGAACAGGGCACTTCTGTGTCCTCCTTCTGTCCCTGGCCAAGCATGATGCAACAGCGAGTGCCTTTGTGCTGCTTGGTTTCAGGCTGTGCTTGGCTCCTGGATTTCCATGCCCAGAAAGGTGCCATCCTTGTTCCTGTGAGCCTAGTGCTGGCACTTGGGAGAAGTTTGCTAGCACAGCTACTGCAGGATTATGCCCTGCTAACTTTGAGCTTTGCAGCATTTTGTGCCTTAAATCAAAACGAGGGCACTTAATGCAAGTTTTCTGTATTTAATTACAGCAGCCATATCAGGATGCATAATGAGCTGCTAATATATTACCCCCGTGGACGGTGGAATTGCTGGCGCACTAAAGGTGCTGACTCAGATCTGTCCACTGTCCTTGATTTGGCATCCTTGTCTTTCCTCAGTTTAGTGTTTTGTGACACTAAAGGCTTTGATTTAAGATACAGCACTGTCATAAAAGAGGTGACAGTAACAGCTGAGCTCTCTGTTAAAATACTGTATATTATTTATTTCAAACTGTTTGGGTATATAGCATTTTCCTGGAATTTTATTACCTTTTATTGGAGGCCATTTCAGGATTTTATTACTTTTCTCTCTGATTTTGTTTATGTGTCAGAGACTTGAAAATAAGGGAATTGCTTAGTTGTCATCTCCAGTGAGGTTTTTTAGAAGATGTTGCTGATTTTACGACTCTGCCCCAGAACAGGAGGAAGAACAGACTAGTCCATAGGGCTCTGGACTAGGGCTGATTTTTCGTTTCTTCCTCTACTTTCTACGTGGCTTTGGGCAAATCACTCGGCTGTGCCTTGAGTCTTTAGTGCTGAAGTGAAGGTAGTGCTTTCCTGCTGTGTTGAGCACCTGAGGTTGAGGGTGCAATAACAGAGACCAGTGTAGTGGCTGTGATTCAGAGAGGGGAGGGAATCCAGAACCTGCTGGAAATGATTGGACTGGGGAAATTACCCTGCCAGGAGCAGGATGTGCCAGTGCCTGCATAAATGCTGAGAGGTGCTGGCAAGCTGCAAACCCAGTGCCACCAGCAAAACAGGGGTTACACTGGCTCCGAGCGTAGGCTCAAGAGTATAATCCCATTTTTCCATTACTTCTTTCAAATATTGTGGAATATGATGCCACAAACCTGCCCTGAACACTGGTATTTCTGCCTGCAGCCTCCTGTTGCATGGAACCATGTGATGGCACTGACTCAGTTGTCACTCTGTCTCTCTGGGACATGCAGCCCCTTGGTCATCAGGACCCCTTGCCTTCTGTGATTGGTGTTTGCTTGTCCTTCCTTACAGCCCGTTGTTAATCAGGGCTTTCCTGTGGGTTGAGGCAGAGCTTTGGGCAGGAACGGGCAGGAGTTGCTGTCTTGCCAAAGAAACTCAGCTTATTTGGCTTGTGTACAGCTCCAGCTTAGTCCTGCTGGCCACGGGGGTTGTGTTCCTGTTACTGCTCTGTAGGGAGGCTGCAGATATGATTCACCTTACAAGATTTACAACCAGGTAGGAATATTTGGCTGGAACTCCCTGCTGTATAAATACATTAGTGGAAAAATTAGCAAAGAGCCTTTTTTACCACCACCAGCGAGGGCAACCAGTCGTAAGGAGGTTCTTAAGGTTTCTCACAGTCTGGACCAGCAGCTGGAGCTGTATGGGGATGGTATACAGTGTTAACATGTTTCTAAATGTTGTGACCTCCAGCTCTCAGGCCTCATCCAAGGTTTCCAAAGTTCCATTTTGGCCACCAATGGAGCTGACTTCAGACACTGCCCATTTGGGGCTGCCTGGGTCATCTTTGTGCAACTCATGAGAATAATGCCTGCAGAAGGGAAGTTTTTAATGCATTCTGGCTGTCATGTTCTTCTAATGAAGCTGATGAACTGTAAATGAGGAGCGCTGAACATCCAGTGACCAGTCAGCACCCCAGAGACCTTCAGTAATTATTTTGTGGACATAAAATGAGAAACTCTCAACTTAAAATACTAATACTGGCTCTTTCTGCTGGTTATGGAGAAAAACAGCTTTGAGGTCCCCCAGGAAAGTAGCAGGAGGACAGAGTCCTTCACAAAACATTTGCAGTTTCTCATCATTGGCACGTTTGGCTAAAACTCCCCTTCCTCAGCTGTCAGCCTCGGCTCCCCTGGTGTGTTAAATTCCTGGTTGGTTTCTCATGCATTGTGGAGTCTTGCGGCAAAAGAGGGGAGCCAAAATTTTTATTTTATTCCCTCCAACAAAACCACTGCAAGCCATTTTAATATATCTTAAAATAGCAAACAGGGCAAAAGTGCACTTTTTTTTCTCCCTGCTCTTGATGGATGAAATTTAACTACTGTTCCTTGATTTGTATTACTATCGATGTTACTAACAGTCTTCCCCGACGCTGGAACAGCCTTTGAATGCCAAATCTCAAGAGAGGAAACTGCTGTCGTGTTTTGATGATGGCAGTGGAAAATTAATATTAAAACAGATTTATTTTTTTTTATCCATCTTGGCCAATTTTTGCAGGTTGGCTGTCGAACTAAAGAATTGCCAAGCAGGCATTTTCCATACAGATAATGAATTTGCATTTTATTCCCCTGTTTGTTTTGCTCTTTTTAAACAAGTGGTCCAATCCACCTCTGAGCACAGAAGAAAACATTCAGGCTACATGAATTGTGACTGATTTATAGGAGTTAACTGTTGCTAGCCTGTTTTCCTATTTCTCCACGAAATGCAATATGTTGTTTTAAAGGCCAGCTAAGATGTTCTAATTTGGATGAATTGCTCACTGGGAGACAGTCAGATGTACAGAAAATTAATTTCAGTTACAGTCACTCATATCCTCTAACACTTTAAATGAAAACATAGTGTAACTAATAAATATCTCTCAGCACAGGCATGCTCTCTTTAAAGCCTGATTAATGATTCCATCCTCAGCATAAAATCCCCACCCTGTTAAGGTGAAGAATTGTTCGTTGATTTAAGCACTTCACCTGCCTGAACACTTGAGCATATTTCATAAAACATTTGCTGAATGCAGTTTGGTTTTGCTTGGCTAACAAAATGTCCATCCAACAGCCTTTGCCCGCCTCCAGGACATACCTGTGTTCCCTCCCCAGGGTCCCCAGCTCTGCTGGGCTTTCTTGGCATGGGGCTGTGCCCTTTGTTATAGGGCATTTGGTGTCATAACTGTTGCATTTGGAGCTGTGGTTGTGTTCTGCCTTCTAGTCTTTCATCCATCATCCCTGGGGGATATACAGCACTCTCATTAAAAATTAAAATACCCACAAACAAACAAACCAAAAAAAAAACCAAAACCCCAGCAAAATAACCAAGAACCAACCCAGGGTTTTCTGTGTAAATTCATTCCTTATCACAGTGATACTTTAATTTCAGCGAGATTCATTTTGCCTGTGACACCTGTGTGCAAGGGCATTTATTTTCTATGAGGAAGTGGCACTGGTAACAGGCAGATCTGGTGAGTCCAGCCCCATGTTCCCTGGCTTTTCCAGGCAGAGACGCGTTCACTTACACATTCTCCTGAGCTGGCTTCAAGAAAATATCTCTGTTACCCAAATCTCAGCCTGCTAATTGCTCTGTTCTTGAGGCAATTGTTAGTGCTGGCCACAGGGCAGGAACCTGGTTGTGCTTTGGAGCCCTGGGGATGTGTAGCCCTGTGGTCCCCTTTGTGGGGAGCTTATAGAGGAGATGCCTCTGCTGGACTTCCCTACTTTTCCCTATGGAAAACTTCTGAATTCTACTGGCACCAAGTTAATTTTTTACTGGCCATAACATTTTTTTCTGTATGTCTATCCACCAGTTCTGGCTTGTTCCCTTGCTTCCTTGTGTCTCTTATTTCCCCACACACATTTTAATTTCTGCCTTGCTTTTAACAGACTGGCTCATCTCTGGCACTCAGGCCTTGACTTGTCTCTCACACGGTGCCTCCATGCATCCAGGTGCCTCGGAGCAAATTCAGGAGCTGCCTGGCATTCCTTTGCTCTGAGTTTGTCCCCTGGCCTTCCAGAGGACTTGGAAAATAATTAAGCAGAGTCTGTTTACTTGAGCTTTGTGTGGAAGCAGGTGAATTTCAGCCTTAATGAATAATCATCTCTGTAGAAATCCTAATCAACAGAATTTTTCTTGATACTGGTGGAAGATGAGGCATTTGGCTGGGTAATAAACATAACATTAGTGAGAAATCACTTGCTGGTTATCCCTGTTGGGTAATGCATGCAAAATAAATGAGCTGCATAACAAAATTGCTTCCCTTGCATCACACAAAGAAAACACAGGGATGCAAAGGTGCTAAAATGAGGGTAAGATGGATTTGTCTCTTGTTTCTCCCCCAAAACCTTTCTTCTGGCCTAATAACAAAATTACTCTGAAACCATCCAAACCTAGAATTTTGCTTGTGCACGTCCTCTTTGCTTTATTCTAACAGAAGGAAATTTCTTCTCTTTAGGTGAAACTTGGAACCTGTAACACTCCCAAGCCGAGCTTCTTTGATTTTGAGGGAAAGCAGAAATGGTAAGAGGAAATTCTTGTAATTCCTGCCAATTTCTGGCTCTACTTTCTGTTTGTCAGCTATCTGTTGGAGGGACTATGGACCTAGAGGATGACAACTGGGAGAGTCTACCACCGAACTGGTTCTAAAATCCTTTGTTTAACAGGGAATTGTTTGCTGCTGTGCCTGATGCAGAAGTGAAATACAAGACTCCTCTGTTTCACCTTGGTCATCCAGAACTAGCCTGCATGCAACAAAAATGTTGCGAAAACAGCTCCAGCTTTGTGAACGCAAACTGTGTTCCAGCCTGGATCAGGATCCCCTGAAAAATCCTTTCATAGCCAAGTGCTGCAGTGACAGGGGCCATTCATGGCCTCAGAGAAAAGCTGACCATTCCAAACTGAATGAAAGATGGCTTTGCATCCCCTGAAAAGATGTAGATGAATCTGATCCCTGTGTTGCACTGATGGCACTATGAATGCATGCTGTGCTGTCTCTGAGGGACTCAGTGATGTTTTTCTGTCTCTCCTAGGGAGGCCTGGAAAGCCCTGGGAGACACCAGCCCTCACCAAGCTATGCAGGAGTACGTTGCTGCAGTGAAGAAACTCGACCCCAGCTGGAATCCACAGGTAGAAAACATGAAAACACTGTTCAGGAAACAAAGCAGCATTTGTCTTTGCAAAGCTGACAACGGTTCAGCTTCACACAGATTTTAATTGCTGCATGGCAAACTTCATTTTGAGCAGATTAAAGTCTAAATTCATTTTAAAAACTCTCCTTTTGTTATGAGTGGAACATGAAGAACCATCTCGTTCATTCATAATGATCTTCATTGGAGCAAGTGTATGCACAGGGTTGGTTTGGCTGTAGTGATCTAATTTATTTTGCTCTTATTGGTTCATGCTGTATTTAGCATGTAAAGATACTTTTTATCCTTTTCTCATCTTTCTCTTTTCAACTACTATTTAAATGTTGATCAATAGAAAGCAATCTCCATGAAAGTGACATGAACTGAATGATCAATTCTAAAAATGTTTCCTTTTTGTTTTGATGCAGCAAATTACCAAATCTGATTATGATTAGGTACTCCAACATAACAAGTCCTGTGTCTGTGTTACAGGGAGACTGTACTGTCATTTTAATTAATCTGCCTTTCATCTACCAGCTTTATTACTTGATTGAATCCTTAAGGATATATCCTGTTTATAGACTGACTTTTAGACAATTTTTAAAGGGGATTGCTCTTCAGAAAAACTGTTGCCTTTGGAAATAGAGTGGAAATATTTCACTAATAGCAAAATGCTAAAGGCATGGTAATTTCTTTTCACAGTAAGAAATTGATTCTTTTTTGGTCCTGTGCTTTGGAAGCAAAATCTTGTGTGAGCACAAGCCTGTGAATCAAGAATTTGACGCTCAGTTGTCTTCTGATGCTGTTCTGGAGACTTAAGAGTAACTGTTTTGTGTTCACTAGTTCTTGTTTCATGCCACTGATACTGTTTTTACAGCAAAGAAATGTTGTCATTTTGAGAAAACCCTTCTTAATGCCCCTGGGGAAAGTAGTTTTATGTGCTGTACAGTTAGCAAAAGCTGGCTGCTTGCTGTATTAATTCTCATCCAATCTAAAATTCTCATACAGAAATAAAATAATTTGTAAAAATCCATGTATAATCCCGAATGAATAAAGTGCCAAGCAAAATATATAAATATTAATTAAAAAATGAATAGAAACCCAAACCAAACACGCAGTTCTTTTCTGAACAGATTTTTCAGCATGGTGACCAGCTTAGCTTTGGGTATTCCCTTCACTTTGTTGCTTCAGAGAAGCACTTACTGTCACAGGTGTGAGCTTCAGGTTACAAAGCTGTCAGCTAGGAAAGTAGAACAGTGTGTTAGGCTTTTACCAAACAAATATTTTAAGGAAGGCATGTAGCAATCAAAGAATGGTTGGCAGCATTGTTCCCCCTCTATTCCCCCAAGGTGAATTACCTTAGCAGAAAATGCAATTTAAAAGTTGGCATTAAAGTACAGGTGGCGTTGCTTTCTTTACAAGAAGTCACCTGTCCTTCCTCCTACAACTTCCTTTTAATTCCACTTTTATAGGACCAAAACGCTGCCAGGAGTCCTCTCACTCTGATGTGTCTCATGCTGCTCTACTCCTGTCTTTTTTTTTACCTCCCCCCCCACCAAATTCACGTTTTGGAGCCACGAGAGGGAGCTCTGTTCTTTAAAATGATGGAGATGCATGTGTCAGGAGATGGAGATAAAATAGCTATTTTAGTCTTCAAATTTCAAATTGGATTTATAGAAAAGATCTGTGGGTACATTACAAGGTGCTTCATCACTGTCATTGTGTCTCCTTTACATGCTCATCTGCTGGGTTCCTTTGGATTTTTCAGTCGATCATGAATTAAATACTCCCAGTATTTGGTTCAAAGCAGCATAAAGTGCCTAGCACAAATTTGAAAAGTTCATCTTGCAGATCATTATGAATCATAAATAGTAATTCCAGTACAAAGGTGTTGAATTTCTGATTGTGCAGCTTCATGAATTTTGCTATTGTAAAGCTTCCTCAATATTACATCCTTATTTTCTCTTCAGCAGTTTATCTTATCCATTGAAGTTATTCTTTGTGTTACCTTAAATCCTCCTCAGTCTCCTGTTTCATATATTTGCAAGAAGGCTTTAATGTCTTGATCCTTCAGCACTAAATATGCCAAATTTTAAACTTATAAGCAGCTAGTATTTTTCATAGGTTCATTTTTTTCCCAGCAGATTTGCTGCTGTTCTAGAGCTTTCAGACTGTCAGTGTTCTTGTTAATAAATAGAAGGGAACTAATTGCAGTATTTCTTACTCAGTCCAAATGGATCTACTTCTTCATTCCTTTTTCTTGATTCTCCATTGATTCATTCTTTCATATTGATCTTGCAGTTTCTATATTGGTACATTCTCAGCATCAGGCTGTAACTGCTATAATTGAGTATCTTTGCGTTGAATGGGGTAAAAAAAAACAAAGTAAAAGGATTCTGATGCAGTTGGAGTGCCCCAAATTTGTGGTCAGAAGCAGTGAAAAAAAACAGTAGCAGCCAAAACCTGATCTGCTGCTTCTACTGCTGCGCAGAGTCTGGAGTTAACTGCACTTTATTAGGAGACAGCTGAATGTGGAGAGGCAGCAGCACAGCTGTTCTCCACTCTCTGAAGCTGGTATGACATTTTTGACAGTGGAGGCACATCTGTTGGCTCATCTCCATGGCTATTTCCAATGTGTTTTAATTTCTTCTTCACCCTGCAGGTCGTCTGATAGTCCTGCCTGATCTTTTCTTTCAGAGCTCAGTCTAAAACCTGGAAAGAGATGATCATATTGCATTTATTTTCAGCAATTTTATTTTCTGGGAAATCTTTAAAATAGCAGATAACCTAAAGGATTTTGAGGTGTGATCCCTTATCTTTACATCCATGAAGCCACAGGAATCTCCTTGCTGTGTTTGTCCTGGTCCCAGAAGTGTAGAACCAATAATCACCACTGCCTTTCAGGATGCTTTGCACTTAGGCCCTTCGAAGTCTTACTGTGTGTTGTGTCATGGGTTGTTTTGGTCGTTTTCCCAAGAACAGCTGTTAGCAGGAGGTCAGGAACATTCTTTTCCATGCAGTCTCCATTCTCCTCTTGATGCAGTCTTCCTTCGTCATCTTCTACCTTTTAGCACATCTTTTGTTTCTTGTTCTTGCTTGTGAGTCATTCCTTTCAGTCTGAAGTTCCAGGCAGTGGAAAGGTAATTGCTTGGACCAGCTCAGCTCTTATTTGCATATTTCAGAGACATCACCTGTCCTTCAAGTCTATTCACTCTTCCTCCAGAACAGAGAATAATTTATGAAGCCATTCTTTTTCGTTCTCTAGCCTTAAACAGAAACATTTCATGTCAACACCTCCTGCTGGTATGGGTCCTTTGGAAAGGAGTATGTGTCCCAGCAGCTTGTGCTATGTTCACTTGATGCCTTCCTGCTTTACTGGCAGCAAGTGACACAGTTGCTTTTGGTGGCTTTTGCTGGTGTGTGTGTGTGAGTTTGGTGATGGCACTCACCTGCCCTCCCTGCCCAGCACTGTGTGCCTGTCCCTCTGACCCACCTCAGCAGTGGGCTCAGGGGATTTGGGAATATCACCTTCACAAGCTGGTGTCGTCCATCTTCATGCAATAACTCTGTTCTCATGTACATCTCTGTGTAATTGGGAACTTCAGTACTTGCAGATTTTGAGAGTCATAGTGGCGTTTCCATTCCCCCGCATACTCCAAAATTCTAATCTCTGACTTGTATTTCATATCACAAATCCCCACTGGCTTCAGTCCAGGTTTTTCAAGCCTCAGACTGCTATGGGAGAAGCAAGAAGAAGCCAGCACCTCTTTTCTCAGCAGCACTGAACACATCCTTTCCACTGCAATCCTTCACCAGGGCCGTGGGTGGAGGTGTGACACGACACTGCGGTGGGGTGGTCGGGAGCTCTTACCGATCGATCCTTGTTACATCGCACAGCTCAAACAATAAAAATAAATAATAAAAGGAGCATCCAGATTTGCTCATCAGTTTTAGCCTTCCATTTGCTGATTGCAATTTTGGCATCACTCGATTCTAAGTATTTCCTTTTCCGATTTCTTATATTGTGCGTTCACCAGTTCCAATCTCAGCAGCTTGTCACTACTAACTTCAGTGGCATCCTTTCCCAAACACTTCAAGGCCTCTGTCCTATTTGCTTTGACTGCTGAAACTCACAGGAGGACTTAATGACTTTCTATTTATACGTTAAATTTTTTTAAATTGGCATTTTAACTTGTTTAACTTGACTTCACCAATAATGCACTTAGCGAGATTTCTGCTGTGTAATGAGGAAAGTTGGATGTTAGGAATCCAAAGAGCAGAGATTTGTCTCTGAGGCAAAGTTGGAATAGAGCTTGAGCTCAAAGGAGATAGACATTCACCAAACATCATATTAAGCTCTTAAAGGTATGAAATTCCAATGCTGATGTTTGCAGAGGGAGAAAGCTGTGTGTGGGGTTTTTTTTCAAGTACTGTTCTCTATGCCTTGTTTGAGTGGAGGTTTTATTACTCTGGGCCAAATAACGAATGGGAGTCAAGTCCCTCCATTGCTGTGTTGGTGTGGGAGCACCAAGTCATGCTGGGAGAGGATCCCTGGGGAACAGACAGTCTCATGAAAAAGAAAACAAACTTCAGAGTGAATAAAATAGCAAATGCACTATTGCTGCAGGCTTGGAGCAGTCCAGTAAGCTGGAAATTCTGTGGGAATAAAGCAAATGAATTTGTCCAGTGGGTGTTTTTGCAGGAAGTACTGCAGGGGGCAATATTTGATAAGGTGGGTGGCCAGGTACCCTCTACCTAGGGCTGGGCTCTGTCCCTGCTTCCATCTGGTGAAATAACCTTTTTCTGTCACATTGTAAATGCAACAAGCAAGTTGAAACTAAAATGTGGAAAAGAGAATTTGCAATCCAAGGATACAGTGAAAAGCAGAATAAACAATTCCCAGATTTGCAGTGTAGCTGAGTTGGTATGTCTGCTTTTTTTGGGTTCCACCAGGTGTTACTGAGATATTTTAACAATTGATTTAAATTAATGAATGTCTTGTATATAAGTAGGATCTCCAAGCCAGTTTAGAATTTCTGTCACATGGGATCTTCAAGGGAACTTAATTTCTGTACAGACTGAAATGCAAACTGCATTTCCAATGACATTTAAAGTAAGCATTTGGAAATCCAGTCCTAATTTTTCTTAAATTTGGACTCGTTGCTCAAGTCCGTCCCCTTCATATCTGGAACAAGAAGCTTTGATCTTTTGCAGCTTACAGGTTTTATGTCTGGTCAACTTCTAAGAATTAGATTAGGGGCTGGTAAATCATACTGTAGTTTCAGTGTGGGTTACTTGGTTAGTAGTGCAGGCCAGTGGAATTTCTTCTCAAAATTAAGAAATACATTAGAAAAGCTGTTGTTCTGTAAACAAAATGAGTGCACCCATCGTGTTTTCCTGTTTTGTCTGTCAGTCAAACAGATGTCTCCCATGATAATCTGTCCCAGCAGCCACTGTTTGTGGTTGGGAAAGAGCAGCAGAGTGGTGTGGGCAGGATTACAAGGGGGATGGGAAGAGCAGGAAGGGAAAAGACCTGTTTGGGTCTCTCTGCTGTCACCAGCAGCAGTGTGCTCACATACCTGCTTCATTTGGGTAAATATCTCAGTTTATGGCTTGCTGTACTGCGAGGTCAAAAACTTTGAAAGATAGTGACTTTATTTCTTTTGTAGTATAAAAGCAATTTAATTGCATCGTGTAAAGTGGGCACTAATCAAATTATGGCTTTGCTGTCCTGTGCTGTGCTAATGCAGCACACTGGGAAGAGGAGCAGTGCTGGCAAGGTCTTTGCTCTCCACGTTTCTTTCTGGGTTTGTACAGAGAGGTCCTTGTGTGGCATTTCACCCTGAGGGAATTTCCTGTTTGACTTTATGGGTGTTTTTTACCCAAATACTAATAATTGTACTTAAGAATAAGAGTTAAGAATGTAGAAAACAAAACGAACTATACTTTTTGCTATACATATTTTGACAGGTCTTATTTCAACGATTGGCCACACTGGAAGAAAGAAATCACTCAGACAAGGTATAAACTCTAATCAAGCTCTTTCCTTTATAAGAAAAAAAAAAAAGAACACAAACCAACCAAATCATCAAGCCTGCATTTTTTTTAACATGTTTTCTATACTTTTAACATAAAATAAAACACTGTAAATTGAGTAAAACCAGAAAACTGCTTCACCCCAGACTTCTGGCTTTGGGACATGTAACCCTCTGGGTTTAGGGCTCTTTTGTGAAACACACTGGGGTATGCAATAGTTTTGAGGGGTTTTATGTCCTGAGAAGGGACACAGAGGGATTCTCCTGCCCTGCTATCTTTTGCCAGCTGTGTGAGGGACAATCTCTAGCATGCAACTGGAGTTGGTGGAGGATGCAGCCTTCCTGTGGGAGGGAGTAATTTACTGTGCATGGCTAAGTAAACCTTGCAGTTTCCCCTTACTCCTGCATGTGAAACTACACGAGGAATGACCCACTTTATTTTATCCAAATCAGAAAATTGGCAGTTTATTAACTGCACAAGTTAGATCTTGAGTGCTTTGCTTTTTGAGCATGCTTTCAGAACCAGTTTTTTTATTAGCAAGGGGATGTTTTCTTATTTCTGCTGTGTAGGAAACTGAAATATGAAATATGAATAAAGACGAGCTAAATTTCCCCATTCTTGCAATAAAGGTGTGTAGTGTTGCATCCTTTGCTGCTTTGTACCTTCTCATGAGGAAAGTGTGCTGATGCTCTAAGTCTTTGATGTAGGTCCTATTCATAAACAAAGCTGTTCATAGGTGATTTGCTGCCTCTCTGTCCCTGTCTTTGCACATGTAACTCCAGCAAGTAACATGTTCTAGCAAGTAACTCATTTTCCAGGCACTAGGGCGTTGTGCTGGTAGAGCTGTCAGCCATGGTGGGCTGAGATTTTGCCTGTGGACAAGCTTGATAAATCACAGGGCTTTTTCTCTCCTGCAGTTGCATTTTATTGTAGAGCACAAAGCAAAATGCCAGACCCAGAGTGAGGCTTTCAGTTGTTTGGGATCGTGGTTCTGCCAAGCTATGCAGAAGTGAAGAAGCTAAAATGAACAAGCATCTCACAGCAGAAATATAAACAGCTGGAATATGTGCCAGCCTCCCACCCCCTGGGAGCCTGTTGGATTGTTCTCTTTGATTTTACATCTCCGTAGAAATTTATGGTCTCGGCTCCTTTTATTTATGACATTGCGATCCTCGATCAAGCGATTGATTGAAATACAGCAGCAGTGCCAAGTTGCAAGCCTCTGGTTTAGAGAGGCTGAGGTTTAGAAAGCAAACCCAACAATGCAGTCATGTCCTGAAAGCTGCACTGGGATCCTGTACGGAGGTGTCCCACATCTCTATGACCTAAACTTCTTCAAAGTAAAGAATTATCATGACAGGAGTTCATACCTCTTTTATTTCCCTCCTTTTAAGCTATCTGTTCTTGCTGAAAATGTATTGTATGTTAAATATGAAATCTTACTAACCCTGCTACTTTTGCTTGCAGAGATGTTAGCCCCTATTTTTCTATCTCAGATCCAGCACTGGTGATGCACCATGTTGTTAGTGTGCTGTGGGAAGAATAATATATTCTCTTGCAGCTACTTGAATGTAACAGTAGTTGTTCTTAAGAACTGCAAGCAAGAAATTGAGGTGCTCACCATTGTTTCACTACCAATACAGTGATTTTTGTGAAGTATTTAAGCAAAGACGAAATATTTTTCCTTTTGAACATATCGATGACTTAATTTTCATAATCCTGTGCTAATTAAAAAAATATGCATTGTACTATTTGGAATGCAGTCAGGAAAAAAAGAATAATTAGAGGCATAGCTCTGCCATGCTGAGTGTGCTGCTGCAGGGCAGTGGTGTATGTGGCATCCCAGCATCAAGATTCCTGGCTTACAGGGGGTTGAAGACACTGCATGAAAGCCAGAGACACCAGGAGCAACTGAAAAAAGATAGATTTAAATTTACATATCAAACTACTGGCATTCAATGATGACAAGATAGAATGAGGCAAAGTACTGTGTAACTTTCTGTGCAGTAAGGATTTAATTGCATTTTTCTTTTCCCCTACACCAGAAGTGATAGGTTGTGCTGTGTGGCTCTAGTGCACAGCACTGGTTTTTCTGTGATCCCACACCTCTGGGGTTGGAAGCACAAGACACAGCTGAGCTCTGGGACCTCAAAACTTCACTTGAGCAAGTGCTCTCCTAGGTCAGAGCGCATCTCAATATCAGGGAAGGTATAAGTTGCTTAGAGTAGAAAAGGAGTTATCTTTTAAAAGAGCAGGTATTGTCTACTACTTAGATACTTGGATACTATTGTACCCAGTTACTTCTATTGGAAGAGAAGGTGGCACTCCTTAAATATCTCTGGAGCATTCTATAAGTATTTTGAGTTGAACTAACCAACACAAAGGCTCAGGCACAGCATCAGTGCACAGCGCTAAAGCTGCCTCCAGATCCTGCTGCATCCTTCTGGCTGAGCCTGCCAAGGGTTACACCATCACTTCAGAAACCTTCTGCTCCTGCTGGGGTGCTCTGATCCTTCCCTTGCCTTAGTCTGTGGGGACAGGGACTGGCAAGGATCTCTTCGTTCTGCCACTTCTCTACCTGCAGAGCTCATAAATCCACCCTCTGCCTTCACAGCCGGATCTGTTGGAGGAAACAAATGTCTGAGGCGCTGGTCAAGCAGGCTCAGAGCCGTTCCTTTTGCCATTGGCCACTGCAGTGCTGTCTGGCCCAGTGTCACTCCACCAAGTAGAGATGAATATGTCAACAGACAGGCTGAGGCTGATGTCCTTTTTTAATTTCTCAAAATTTAGTGTTGCCTTCCGCTTTGCAAAGCTTCAGAGCACCTGTTTCACCCCAAGCCGTGTAGTCGTTCAGTATTTCCAGCTTGGCTCAGAATGTTTCTTGTTCATACAAATGTCTGTATAAATTTATATAAATATCTTGTATCAGATTGGCAAAAAAAGCAGCAGTTGCAGTCCAGGCTGTGTTTGTGTGTATAGCCTGGTCTCCTCAGCCTGGGCATGTGTGGATTTTCATAGGGGTGATTTGACAGAAACCAAAAACTGCGGGAAGCCACTGCATTAGGGTTTTTTGATTGAGCATATTATTTCCTTCCATGCCTACGCTAAAATATATATAGTGAGTCATGAAATCACAGCTGCCAGCAAGCATGAAATTTGCGCAAAATTATGTTAAGCATTTTACATTTATTTCCCTTCCCTTGGCTGTCTTTACTACTAATTTCCAACTGTGATTATGGTGCAGTTATTAATTAAGTCGTTATAGTTAAATGAGTAATCTGCAAGGCTTTGCTTTAGATCACAACTCTGTTTGACTATGACATTAATTATAGCATGTTTGGTTTTATTTTTTAAATGTAATCTGGAAAATATTTTCCCTGTCTTAGATTGTGTATTTTGAGAGGAAATTCCATGATGAGACTTAGAAGAACCAGAAAACTTCTTTATTTTTTTTTAACGTATCCACAAATGGAATATTAACTAAACTGACTCTGCAATATTTAAAACCAAAAAAAAACCCCAACCCCACGTTACTCTGCAGAGCATTCTGCCATTTTTTTATAGGGCAGTTTGCTCAGATGGTTCAGATCCTCAGTGGTCTCTTGTAAAGGCTCCAGGTGCTGAGTCATGTGCACGCTCCGGCCGAGCTGCCGCTGGGAGCCAAGAAGGACTGTTGAGAGAGGAATATTAAAATAGCGTGTTTATGAGAGCCATTAATACCCTGGTGCGGAGGGTACGGCAGCCTCTCATGCAAGGTGGCTTTGCAGCAGTGCAAGGGGGAGGCTGCCCTCAGCCAGGGGGGATTTGTGCCTTATTTGGGTGCAGCTGGCTTCCACAGAGCGGTGAGAAATGCTGAGCTCATATTTTAGTCGGGAAGGAAGGATTTTATGAATTTGAACAATGTAAAACAATGCCTAATTTTGTAAATGGCTAAAAATAGCAGCATCACCACTGAAGGGTTAAGATTTACCTTCCCTCCCACTGCAGGTAGGGTGAAGTTCAGCTGAGCTGTAAAGACAGAAGGATACAGGTGGAAAATACCTTTGGAAGAGAACATTGTTTGTCCTCATTTCATGCCTCATTAGCCGCACTGCCGGAGGACCCTCCCGCATTGTTATGGGGTCAGGAGCCCCCGGCAGTGCTGGGGGAGAAGGGACATCTCCTCCCTGTCCAAAGGGCTCTCATCTTCGGACCACCTGCATTTGGGGTGGAGAGCGCCCTCCTCCCCTTGGCTCTCCTGGCACTGGCCTTAACCAGTAAAGGAAAAGACGGCAGCAATTATGGCACACACAATTAACGAGCTTCTAATCTCCAGCCTTGTGTGTAATTGCTGCTGTCAAATACAATTAGTGTCTGCCCAAGTTCCCTTCCCAGGGGGACGGGCAGAGGGAGAGGAGTGGGGCAAGTGTCTGAAACTTTAGGAGAGTTTACATTTTCTTGTTACCTCCCTAATAATCCTTACTCCTCAAACAGAGAAATGTTAATCCAGAGTATTAAGGGTACATGGTGGCCAGCAGAGCGGGCTTTGGGGGCTGCTCTTGGGTTAACTCTGAAGTGTCTTCTGTAAAATTTCTCACCTCACTCTCATGAGACTATACCAGCTTAATTACAGTTCAATCAGCACACCTCAGGGACTTACTGGTACCTTCCTGTGAGCCTGATGGGGTTCCAGAACATCACTTGTCCTGTCATAACAACACACTGGAGTTGCTACAGCTCCCAGGTGTAGTTTGAGGAGCTGGGATGTGAGCCAGGATTTCTCCTACCCCTGCCAAGCAGATCTCTGGTAGAGAGCATCCAGCACTTGGAGCTCTTCTGGGCTTGATGGCTCAGGACCCTTGCTTGCACCCCAAAGCCCTGCAGCACCCTGTGAGGCCGAGACAGATTTGGTGGCTGCTGAAGGCTGCCACGTTCCTGTCAAGGAGGGTGTTTCATTTCACTGCTCTGCTGCTGTGTGCACACCTTGCTGCAGCCAGGTATGGAGTAAGGCAATGTGTCCCTGTCCCCACTGCTGCGTTCTGCTCTGGGCCACGCAGGAAAGCCAGGGAACGTGCCAGCCTGACACCTGTGCTGGAGCAACAGGTGAGCTGGAGGGAGGTGAATTATGCAGAACAAATGCAGGTTGGAATCTGCACTATGTATTTGCTGCTGCGGAAACGCTTGAGAAGTTTTGAATGTAGTCATTTTGTGGGGAGTACATCTTGTCTCCATCCCATGGAGCCGGATACAGCTGCTACGCTGACTCAAGCTGCATCAGGCTCAGAAGAAGAGAAAAATAATACAATAAGTAGTACCAGCTATTTCTGTGCAGTGTGGTGGCTCAAGTGTGAGATCCTGATGCATGGCTCTCATTTAAGTTGTCTCACTTTTCTGTTTCCAAGGTACATGATGATGAAAAACCTAAGTCTTGACTGTTTTAAGGCACTAGCCAGGGTAACTTTGAAGATAAGTAGTGTGATGAGATGAACCTTTTTTGCTGATGGCTTTCTCTTTTTCTTAAATATGTATTTATGAGAAGCTATTTAAAGGTTTTGGGTATGGAGAAAAGCCAGAGTGAGATGTGAGGGAACAAGGGGGGTTGATAGATGTGCTATGCAACACAGCCACGTGCCTTGCCAAACACCTATTGCGGTGTGTGCTGGGTGTCTAGGCATGCAAAACCATCCAGGCAGAGTTCCCATTTTGCTCTGGATGAAACTGGGATGCCTTGCATTTAACTCATGCGTGGGATGTAGCTCTTCTGTTAACTCCAAGTTAGAGTATTCTGTTTTTTAAAAGCTTAACTGAAGCTATTGCTATTCCTGCTGTTTTGTGGTATCTCTGTAGTACTTCTCTGTACCTTTCCTTCTGTCAGATTCAGGAGTCCTTTGCCCTACATGTAAATCTGTGTACCATTTGCTCCCACCTAATTACTGATGTTAAGTTTCTTTGCACTTCTATAGCAAGTTCTGGGTCTTGAGTTTGAAGTTGGCCATTGGAAAGGCCTATGAATGTGCCATGTTGTTAAATCTCTTGGTTTGTGTAGATTGGAACAAAATTTGGGCTTGGAGATGAAAAATAAAACAAACCTGCCCTGTCTTCAGGAATATAGCAAGAGACTGACCCACTAAGCCAACCCCCATCAGGAAACCACTGCTCTTTCTGTTAGATAATCATTTTCTTCCCACTCCCCAAAAATGCAAAAGGAGAAATGGATGATGTTGTGATCATGGAAGAGTTTTAAGACCAAAATAGAAGGTTCAGTCAAAACCCTCACAAAGAAAATGTTTGTCTCTAATTGTTTTGCATTTCCATGATGCTTAGTATGATAAAACCGTCTTCTCTTTCTCCTTTACTTTTCAATCATGATTAGACTTTAATGTTGTTAAAGCTTATAAGTGAGTTTGAGCCACTGTCTTGTTGAAGAGAAGATGGAGCTGAAATTTTCAGTGAGGCATTGGACAGGGTTTTTAATGTGTCTGTCATTATATGTTAACCTCTGAACTGGGACACGACGTCTGTTTTATGGCTGACAACAATTTAAAAGTATACATCTTGACATGGTGGATAAAGGAAGAAGGGGGAGTGGAGAAGAAAAAAAGAATTAATGATGTTAGCAAATATTAGTCCCTGTATTTCCATTTTGCTCCGAAAGTGGTTGTCAGGCTTTGAGGCCGTCTGGAGCAGCATTGCCAGTGACAGCCAGCCGGGATGCAATTGTCCCTTGAATGGAGCCGGGCTTTTATTGACACACACAGTGCACTGAGGCAGGGACAGGGATGCTCTGCTGTCTGTTCCGGGACGAGGGCGGCTTTTCTCCTGGCATTCCTGGTGACATTTGAGAAGGATAGTTCTGGCCTTAGTGGAGTTCCCTGTGCCGGTCTGTGAGCACATCAGGAGTCAGGGGAGTTGAAAACATCTCTTAATGAGTACGAATGCTGCATACAAAGGTGGATTTGTCTGTGATTTATGCTGGCTCTGGTCAGCCAGATCCGCCCACCAAAGTTAACTGTCAGGAGGGGCGGTGACTTTGACATCAACCTTAATTGTACACGAGCCACAAAGAATCAGTGGGCGAGAATTAGGAGAATGCATGAGAAATTCCATGTACCATTCCATATACCTGTTTAAGGTGTCTCTTACATTCCTTTATCATCTTTTCCTGAATCTCTTATGTGCCCCTGCCTGTGCTTTGGCACATAAGTGCAATCCTCCAAGGTTTCTTCACGTGCTGTCACAAATTCCTCTTTATTCCTGCAATTTTTAACTGGCAGATTAAGAGCAACACCATCACACTCATGGAGCCCACAGCAGTTTTGCCTTTGCTACAGCATCTCTCTTGCGTGGTCTAACTGTGGATAATACTGCTGTCATCTCTGTTGGATTCGGCTTGGAAATTATGGGAGCCTGGGATCATGTTAATCCTTAACTATCGTTAGTTACGTGTGTATCTGCAGTGCTTCTGGACAGCACTGCCAGCAGCAAAAGAAATGGAGCTGGCTTAATTGAGAACCACATAGTTAATTATTAGTGCCTTTTTAACAGAGGAGAGGAAATTTGCAGTGTCAGTTTTTAATTTCATTGTGGTGTGCAGGGTAATGTGACTTTAAACTCACCAGTCATTGTCTGTGTGTAGGTAGCGTTGGGTTTATCTTTCCAGCCCTAAAAGCCCATTTTTGCTGTAGACATGCCAAGAGATTTCAAACAGAAAAGAGCATCCCTGCATTACTGATATGCAACAATTAAAAACACTGGTTTGCTGTCAGTACAGTGGCTGTGACGTGGTTTGGAAGGAGCAACTGCTGCTATCCCACCTTTTGTGTCACTGAGTTTGGGACATTGTGCTTGGATATTCCCGGTAGCATAGATTTTGGAATGAGCTCATGGATAGGCAGGTTGTCAAGGGCAGCTGGAAAGAAACAAGTTTGTATCTGCATGGCAAGGATTAATGTTTTTGGCAAGAAACATTCCTCGTAGCCTGGACAGATTCCCCTTGGGAAGTGCAGTGGGGATGAGTGGTGGAGCCATGATGCTTCATTCATGGCTTTGCTGAGTAGGGACACACATTAAACCCTGGGAGAACAGCTGAATCTTTTCCTGACCATTCTTCATAAACTTGTTCTACATATCAAGAACCCTGATGGAATAAGCTTGGTCCAACATTCATAAATTGAGTATTGAGTTACCTGTTTCTGTGGGAAAGAGATGAGATAAAAGCTACTTGGACAAAGTAACTTGTGTATGGATTAGAAGCTGGAGAACTTTGTGCCTGAGTATTTTTGGGAAAGCCTTTATCACTGAGTTTCCTGATGACCTTATGTGTACTCAATCAATGTGATTAATCTTGGGTAGAAATGCATTCGTCGTGCAAAGAAGGTGAACTTAATCCCAGGAACCTTTTTTCCCCCCTAACAATTTCTGTCTCTAGAAAGATGAAATGTATTTTTTTCAGATGTTTTTTTCTGACTTGGGAAAAAAAGCAACAACCAAAAACTGGAGTAGGAAGAGGTAAAAGTATAGATTAAAATTTTTTTGCTGTTTCTGATGCTGGTTGAATGCCTACCATCCCTCAGTAACAAACAGAATAGACTAGTTGTGAGCATAGCTTTAGTGTATGGGAATAACTCTTGCATGCACTTGCAGATGATCTGAAATTAATTTTCTTTATAAGTGGTGTGGAAATAATTGATGGACAGTGAGGTTCCCTGCTAAATAATTTTTTAAGAGGGGCACTGCACTGTAAAGACTCTGAAGCCCTTTCCCTTCAGGAAAGGAGACCTTAGTGTCACCTTCCACTCTAAATTAGAAACCCCTAAATGCAATAGAATAGTTTTGAAAGCCAATTTCCTTTCCATTTTTTGTGATAGTGAAATATGTCTGTGATACCTGCAAACCCAAATATTACGGCTTTGGGTTGGTACAGGAGAGCTGTAAGGTGGAACTGCTTGGCTCAAACTGAGCAGAATGTAAAAGTAAATGTATTGCAGGGAAGCAGTAAATGGATTGAAAACAAAACAAACCTAGGGAGCAGGAAGAAAGATATATATAAGCGTGTTTTATTTAAAAACAAACAAACAAACAAACATATTTCTAGGTAGAATTCTGATGAGGCAACAACACTTTTGGGTGTTGCCAAGCTGACTAGAGGGATGGAGCACCTCTCCAGGGAGGAGAGAACTTGGATTGTTCAGCCTGGACAAGAGAAGGCTTTGGGGTGTCCTAATTGCAGCCTTCCAGCTCCTGAAGGGAGCCAACAAGACAGGAGAGAGACTGTTTACAAGATCACAGAGTGACAGGACAAGGGGGAATGGCTGAAAATGGCAGAGGGCGTGTTTAGATTAGATATTAGGAAGAAATTCTTTAGCGTGAGGGTGGTGAGACACCAGAACAGGTTGCCCAAGAAGCTGTGGCTGCCCCACCCTTGGAAGTGTTCAAGGCCACGTTGGATGGAGCTTGGAGCAACCTGGTTCTAGTGGAAAGTGCCCAGGGCAGGAGGGTTGGAATGAGATTGGCTTTAAGGTCCCTTCCAGACCAAAGCATTGCAGGATTCTGTGATTCTGTATATTGCAGCTACTGAGAGGCTGCTAGAGGCTAGAACTTTGCCCCTGATTTTATTCACCCTGGGTGTCACAATCTCTTGTCACAGAAAGCCACAGAACTGTCCACTGACAACAGCAAGTTGCAGTTAATGGGCTGGTTTTATAAGGAATTACTGCTGCAAATTGCAAACCAGTTTTGACTGCTTACCTGAAAAGCAAAATACTAAATGCTGTGGAAGTGTTGGGGTTTCTGGTGCCCTGCACCCCCTAATTGGGTCAGGCTTTCAGACAGCAGGCAGTGAAAGTCTGGCATCAGTGTAAAGTCAGGCAATTGAAGATCCCAAGCTGCAGGATGGCTTTTTGAAAAGGTAGGCCTAGGGCTCCATATCGATCAATCATTATTCTAATTGTTCATTTCTATTATGGTGGGAATCATTCAGAATCCTAGAGTTCCTGGGAGTAAATCATTTGGAAATGCTGCCCATTATAAAATTTAATTTTAAATCTATATTAAATAGATTTCTAAAGGCAAGCTTTGCAATCTAGTAACAGAACATTATGCTGCCTCACAGAGGCTCAGCTTTGGGGTCCTAAGGGGCCGGGATTGCTGCAGAGGAAATGCTGCAGCTTGTGGTGAGTGGGATGGTGAGGCTGCCAAGCCTCTGGGCCACCTTCAGAGGGGCATTGATTGCTGAGAGACCCATCCAGCTGTTCCAGAGGCAGTCGGGTCATGGGGTGCTGTCTGTTGTTAAATGAGACTTCCAGAGGGCTGATCCCACCTCTGGGGCAGGGGCAGGGGTGGGAGATGGCAGAAAGTTGGGGACGGAGTGGGAGCCAGAATACTGGACCAATCTTTCTTTTTCTTTCAGACGACA
Source organism: Scytalopus superciliaris (assembly GCA_013400415.1). Lineage (NCBI taxonomy): Eukaryota > Metazoa > Chordata > Aves > Passeriformes > Rhinocryptidae > Scytalopus > Scytalopus superciliaris. Next base: position 58,795 of record VXBX01000791.1, on the reverse strand, counting down.
GAGAAGAGGGGAAAGGAAAGCAAAACTGTATTTGGAGGCCCAGTCGTCAGCTCGTTATATCAAGAAGAAACAATCAGGTGATTATCTGTGCTGGAATTCAGTTAAAAACAGTATTTTTCTAATGTCATTTTGCTAAGCTTTTTTTTTTTAATATTGCACAAGTGTGGTGGCAACTACAACAGGATAATAAATGACAGGAAAGAACTTTTCAGGTCCATAATCATTTAAATCAATATCTGCCTGTACCATTGCCAGGTAGTAACCTTTCCCTAGCACAAGATGTGGGGGAAGGGCAAGCTTCCCATTTTTCAGTTATATGGCTGAAAAACGGTAATACTGGATATTTTTAATAGAAAGCTATTCGGGCACTACCTTTTTCAAATAGTTATTTCTTTACCAATACATTCATTAAGGATTGTTCAGTGAAGGTTTTAGTGTTGGACAATGTTTGCCTTCAGGGAGAGTTTGTACTTTATATCAAATTAATTTTTTTCTGGCCTCTGCAGCTAGCAAAGCAGAAATGCATTTACTGAACTAGAGTGGCTGCTATTTAAAACTGTCAAGGTGCAAGTAGTAAGTGACATTTGCTATGGAATAAGGACAGCTGGATGTTTTTTGTTTGGTTTTTTTACTGCTCTAGAGTACTAATCATGGGTATAATATTGACTTCAATACCTAAATGATTTCATGAAGGATCTTTCAGAATACTGCATCATATTTTCAGTTAAAATGAACAGAGAAGAACAAATTTTTGAGCAGTGTTTGCTGTCATCTTGCAGTCACTCATTTGTGTGTTAGTGATCCCATTTTTTACTGAATATCTTGCATCATTTTAATCCCAGGGAATTAAAAGTTAAACACTGAATTCTCTACACACAGCCTCCCAGACTTGCTGAGAGCTTTCCCAAAGGGTTAAAACTCAACACGGTGTTTCTTTGACTTGTCACAAACAGGTCTTGAGGAGGTGGTTCCAAACCCTTTGCAAGGACTCAGGTAGGAATTGATACAGCTGTTATGAGCAAATAGGGTGGCAGTTTTGTGCTTGGCAGCAATGCAGACATTTCCCTTGGGATTGCAATCCACTTTATAGTGAAGTGGAGCAGTTGGCCAGGAATAGCCTTCTTCCCTCACATGGAGAGCCAACACATCTTTAACTTGCCCCTGCACCTTGAACAGAGGTGGTCAGGTGTGACCTTGGTTTAACACACTGTTTGAGGAATGGCACTTCTGCCAGCCTCAAGCTCCTTTTTCTTCCCTGCTCTGTCAGTGCAGGTCTCAGCCACATCCTTGATCTCATAGTGTGACCTTGTAGTTTAAATCCTGTCCAAGCTCTCCTTTTAGGAGTGGAGCAGTCTTAGATATTCTAAGTGCTGCCTGTGTCCTTTCCTGGGTATGAAATAACAGCACAATGTACAGAGAAACAGTTTGCTCTAGTTGGCTTGACCAGCCTGAATCTTGTCGTATGTTTGCTTTTATTTCCATGAAAACATGACTTGTGCAGGCCTTGAAGATAGGTGCAGTTCCAAATACTCCTTTTTTCCAAACATACCATGAGGAACATATGTGCTGTATGGTTAGCATAGCACAGCTGTGGTCCTTACAAATGAGGCTGGAGGCAGATGTTGTCTCTGACACAGCTGGAATAGGGTGATTCTGCTGAAATGAGTTAAATGGAGTGTCCTGACTCTGCTGGCTTGAAGGTATCTGTGTCTTCCTTGCAAGGTAGGAATGAGCCAAGTGTCACCATCATCTCACCCACACACAGCTGTACAGCTTCAGTACTTTTGCCTACAGTTCATTCTCCTGCTGAAACAGGGAATAAACATGTAAGTATGGGCACATCTCTAATGTGATAATTATAATAATGAAAACATAGCCCTAAACAGCAAAATTGCCCTGGTACCAAACCTGCAAGAGATGAACCAAAGAAGAGTGGCTCTGGGCATTCACTGTGGTGTCCACATTTGTTTAGAGCATGAATTAGTTTGATTGTTGTATCACTCATTTGAGAAGGATAACTTTTGTGAGGCTGTGAGTGATTTCTTACAAGAACATAAGGTTAACATTCAGTAATGCTTCATAAAATAGAATGTAGTCTTAAAAGATAAGGCATTTTCTGTGGAGGAAGAAAATGCAATCGTTTAAAGAGAAAGAAAACTTGAATAGCTTGAGCCAGCATAACTTTAACACTTTCATAGTTACAGGTAAGGCTCATGCTGTAAGTTCAGTGTGTACATGTGTGCTGCCTCAAAACCTACTAACTGAGAAAAGAAACTTTGATGTAGACTGTTTATTTTTCTGGTGAGTCAACCGAAGTTTTACAACAAGCTTGCAAAAACTGGAATATAAATCAAACCACTTTAGTCTCTGTTTCCCAGAGCTGTTGATAGGATAAATATTTTCTTGTTACAGGATCAAATTAAGGAAGCCCAGAATAAGCAAAAAGACCCCTTATTTTGTGTGCTAAAAAGTAAAACTCAAGTCCTCATCAGCCCTGAGTTCTGACAGACTGCTGAAAGCAATTTCTCAGCAGGCATTACTCTGCCAAACACAGCCTACCATATGCCCTTTAGGATTCTGCTGATGCAAAGGCAGGAAAAGGCTGCTAATTTATCTGGAGCATCATCACAACCTCACCTTGCACCAGGAGATAGACAAGAATGCAAGTGAAGAGTTTTTCAGGTTCACGTAAGCAGGTCCACTTGTTTTATTCTTACCAGAAGCTTTTGAGCAGCTTATCAAAAAACTTGGCAACCTCCAAGCTACTGCTGTGTAATAAATAGGAAGAAGAGAGATTTTGTTTAGATAGAATAAACCACCAGTTTGCCATCAGCAGTAGTTACCAACAAGACAGCAATGCCATTGCTTTCAAACTGTGTCTAAAATTATGCATAAATAACGCTTACATTCCTTTTGTGGAATTAAATGCTTGGGTTTTAGGATGCAGAGCTGTAAATGTTGGACACCATACCCTGCCCTGCCCTAAAGTGGATCAGCAGTAGGAGGAACTCGGTGCCAAGCCTGATTTTTGCCTTATCACTAATTATCTCAAATGTTTCTAATTGAGAACAAGATAGAAGAATGATCAGTCTGGCTCACAGGAGTACATTGCACTGATTCCAAATAAATTCAAGAGCATCCATAGAAACAGGTTACACCGATCTAATTAAATCAATTTAGAAAGAGATTCGGTTAAATCAGTGCAATTTGTGTGTTCATAGATCAATCCTCAAATCAGGAAAAGGTCTCTTGAGCTAATGAGGCGTAGCGGTTATTTACTTTGGGGTGCTGGGCACTGGTCATCAATTAGGAGTCATTAATAAACCCTGGCAATAAAGAGCTCGAGTACCCCCAGTGAGTAATGGGGAGCAGTTGCAGGATGTATTAGCATAGTGCTCTGCCTCTGGGCTCCTCTGCAAATCACTTATCTCCCCTCGGGCATTACATAAAAACCCTGTGTGCTGGTGACTGATGATGGGACTTGGAGGTTTCCCTTGGAAGGAAGGATTTAGAAATTATCTGTGATTTCAGGCTGCATATAACGGTGCTTTTTTTTTTTTTTTAACTGCTACATAAAGCTTTATGTCTCTTTTCTGGTCTTGTTACCAGAACAAAGCTGTAGTAGTAGAGCTCTTTCATGATCAAATCACTGTAATTAGTTTCACAAACCTGGGAAATGAGCAGTGAGCTGAGGGTGACTGATGTGTTACCAGTATAAATCTCATCCAAAGACACAGACTGAGAAAGATGCCAGAAATACCATAGCCTTGGCAATTCAGCTTTAAAGTTATTTTCCAGTATTTTTTCTAAGGCCAGGGGAAGGAGGAAGCAGTTTTTAAGTGTTTTCAGCAAACAAAAGCATTGACTTGGCAGGCGGAGAATGAGAATTAATTTTGCCAAATGTCTGTGTCCCTTTGCACTTCCACTAGAGGAGCACTCTGCCCTGAGCTGCCATGAGCTGCTTCCATGCAGTCTTGGCATGCCAGGATGGGAATGACACCTACCAGTCGGCACAGAGGCCTTCCTGAGCTGTGCTTTGCACTTCTGCCATCCAGAGGGATGCTGAAGAAGCCCTTTTGTGGTAGAACCTTCCACCCTTCCCTCTAACGCTTGGGACCAGCCCCAGCGGCAAGTGGGGCTCCGTTTAGGATCGGGGTGTGGGGCGGGCACCCCTCGCATTCGGGACCTGCCTGATGCCGTGTAATCTATCAGAATTGTATTAATCCCACTAACGCAGCCGCCATCTGGCCCCGCTGCCGGGCCGGCTCGCGCGAGCCCCGGTGATGGATGGCCCTGGGAATTGATTAGTTGTTGTGCGAGACAAATGAACTGTTTTGGCAGAAAATACCAGAGGTCGCTGCATGTGGTCAGGCACAAAGGCTGCTGAATTTTAAAGAGCTGCTTCCATTGCAAGGATGGTGCTTTGGAGCAGCGATGGCTTTTGAGATGAGCCCAGTGCTCCGGAGCACGGTTGGGGTTTTGTTGCCTCCCTCCAGCCCTGCTTTTGGGAGCACCTGCACTGGAAATAAGTGCAAAGCTGCAGGGATGTGGGAGCCAGCATCCTTGGGAATTACGGGCTTGTGCTGGCAGTGTGTGTGTGGGTGGCTGTGCCACAGATGTCTGTCACTCACATAAATGCTGGGCTGTGCAATCCCTGTGGAAGTGCTTTCCTGGTTGTGAGGAGCCCAGGCAGCCTGGTGTGCTCAGCCGTGGCGCCTCAAACAAAACACCTGCAGGTCCAGGCAGCTGGGGTTTGGGTTTTTTTCAGGTCAGCGTTATTTAGAAATGGATGCTCTCGCGGTGATGTTCAAATCTCTTGACTTCAAGCTGATTGCCAAGTTTATTGCTTCCCCCTTTTTTGTTGTCCCGGAGCTGTGACCCTTGGGGGCTTTGCTTTGTTGTGCAAAGGGGCGGCTGAGCTCAGGCCTGCCTTCCCTTTGGGAGAGCTCATCCTTCGGTGGCAGCTCCAGTTTGGGGTTTTCGCTGCCGCCTGCCCCCCGGTGCTGCCGCTGCTGTGCCAAAGCGCGCGTGGCGGGTGGGGAATTGGATGACACATGTCTCGCTATGTCCCGGCGGCTCTCGGAGGACAGCACACGAGTGTGCCTGCAAGTGGGCAACACTTCCCTCGGGACGGCCTGCCGGCTCAAAATAAACTTGAGTTATGGATTTATTCAGCTTGTAAAACCTCAGCTGGCATAAATAATTGAGAAAGCAAAGGTTTGTCTGTGGTGCGTACCTCAGGGACCCGCTCCTGCCTCCCTCCCTCCCACCACCCTTTCTTATGAAAATGATCCCAGTTGCACTGATAGATAATAACAACACCAAGCAATTAAAAGCTATGGGTGGCTGGAGAGAGGAGAAAAGGTTCAGTTAATGAGCTTTTCCTCTTCCTGTGCCCAGGAGAGCCTCAGAAGTGACGAGGCGATTAAAGCGAAGAGATAATTATAGATTATGTGAAAATGGGTCCCTTGGGGGCCGAGGGCCTTGACATAAACAGTGAGTGTTGCGAGTGTCTCTGGGCTCCCCGCACGCGTCCTGCTCCGCTCCGCCGCGCTCCCGCTCGCTCGGCAGCGCCGTGCCAGCCACACGGGCAAAGCCACCTGTTAGTGGCACCCAGGGCCACTCTGCAGCGAGTCTGCTGGGACATGGCTTGGACCACCCCCGGGAAAAGGGACAAGGATGCCCAAAGTAGAACCTGATCTCAGCCCTGCGCCCTGAGCTTTGCGCTGGAGGTAACCTACCAGGAGGGGAGGAAGGGGACGGGGCAAACCTGGAGGATGTTCTCTGTGCAAGGGTAAGATATCTGAATTTCAAGTCTCTCCTGTGCCCTTTTCAATGGCAGCTTGGGTGGCAAGGAGGTTTACAACACTCTGGGTAAGAAGAAAGTGAAGCCTGATCAACCGGCACCAGAGCTTTTCCATGAGCTGTTTAAAAACAGTTGGCTGAATACGTGTCATTTGGACAGCTTATGGAGAAGGCTTGTGAAGCTTGGGGAAGGATGGGCTTGGTGTAAGTTCTTCCTTTTACTCAAGGATGGAAAAAGCTGCCCATGTGTTACTTGCAGGCAACAGGTATGCCTCAACTCATTGTTAAATCAGAATTAGCATCTCTTAATGGGGATCAGGGAGAGAAGAAGAAAATAGCTTTGGGGGCTGAACATGTGTCAGCAAGGGAGAAGAGGAACCCTCTGGCCATCCTCAGTAAATAGATATAAATACACTGCCTTTACTGATAGTCAGGTGGTCTCTGACTTCAAGACTTCTTTCTGGCTCAACAATCTGACATGGAAAAACTGGGCACAGCCCCATTAGGCTGAGCTTCTTGGTCTTTCCCATCCATTCAGATTTGCTGAATACTCTGTTTTTTACATTAATTGAAATTTTTCTGAAAATACTGATGGAAATGCTATGGTTTGTCTCCCTCATAACCTTACCTGAGCAATGTCTTTGCACTGTCACTTCTGTATTTCCAACGTGCTTCTGTCTGACTTTACACTGTTTTTACCAGTTTCTGGGCCTTGCTGCCAACTCTTGCCAACCAGTTTTATGAGCAAATTCCTGCTGGGAGCAGGTCTGAATGAAAACATTACATCCTTTTAGTTTTCTTGTAGCTACTACAGTGTAGAGATTATTCATTGTGAACACATACACACGTGAATGAGGGGGGGGGGGAAATGAATTGCCAAGTTTTCAAGCTCTATTTCTTATTTGTCCTGTATGGTTTTGAATGCAAAGTCAGCAAGTAACGATAACTTGTCTTTATTCCATTTACACCATTCAGGGTTCAACGGGAATGTTTTCCCTAGTATTGGTTCCTCCAAGAATCTGGAGGGATTTAACTCCTCTGAGCCCTTTCTGTTTCCCTTCTTAGTTTTGGATTGTGTCTAAATCAGATTGTTTTAAATGTCTGGAGTGGAGCTTCATGTGACTGTTTTATTTGTGGGTGAAATGTCTTCATTGTGACTGTATGGACTTTCCTCAAAGTTGTTCAGGAAAGGTCTTGTTCCTCTTTGTTAATATTTATAGAAAAGTTGGATATGATATGTGCTTAATTTTTTGAAAGGGGGCATCAGGAGCAAGGGAATGGTTTAAAGCTTGAGAAATAAATGCAGAGTAGAAGGGCGAAATTTCCCGAAACCTTATCTACAGGTGGGGAAATTGGTATTCTGGATTAATTCCATTGTGGAGACTTCTGAAAGAAAAGTGGTTTTTTGGAAGGGGGATATATAGAGCATTTGCAGAGTTGGTTATTCCAGAAAGCTAAATCATATCCAAATAGCTGTGTCAGGTCATTTTCCCCTTATAGACAATAATATCCTTGGGAAAAGGCTGTAAAAGTCTTGTCTGGAGGCTGTGGTGGGAAGATGGGCTGGATTTGGTGCATCAGGGTTGCAGTGCCATCTCTGCTGGCACAGACCCTGCACACACTCCCCGTGGAGCACAGTCAGGTGCTTTATTGTTGCCATGTCCTTGCTGGTACCTCTGGTGCTGCCATGTGAGGTCCATTGGGGCTCTGCAGCATGTGGGATAACCAGGTGGCATCACTGCCAGGGTCTGAGGCCACAGCCTGAGCTCATGGTTGTGACATAGAAAATCACCCAGGAGTAACTAAGGATGGTTGTGGATTTCTCTAGCAAGGAGAGACTGGGGTCTGCTTTGGTGTTATGGAAGGAGTGATCCGTAATACACAAGGGGTGTGTGGCTGTGCAAGGGGGAACCAAGTTACTGTACAGCATTGTCTGAAAAGCAGCTTTTCCCAAAAGACTGCTGTCAGCAGCCAAAGGTGTGTTGGAGAGGCTGGACTAACAAGGTAGGACTGGAGAGACTTCCCAGCACATCAAATCAGTCCTTGTTAGTAGGGGCAGGCATATCTCACAACCTCCATCATGAGTCTGTCAGGCTCCATCTCGAGCAATACCAGCTTTTGCCTTTTCTAATCCCACCATGAAGTTCTTTTTTTCCCTGTGATTCAAGGTAATTGCATCTAAAGCATGCAGTGATCTGTTTCCCAGGAGCTTGTGTGCAGTGAGCAGGCAAGCCCTCCAACAAATGAGTTCATGACAGACTGGTTTAAGAAACTGGGCGACTTCTGTAGTGTCACTGGGCCTAAACACAGAGTGTGAAATCTTGTGTGACTCCCAGCTTGTCCCTAGAAAGGTGCAGCTCAGGTGTCTAAGGACTGACTGCATAGGAAAAATAGGGGTGAGGTGCTGGAGAACAGTGCTACTAAGAGAGCAAGGTGAGAGGGAGGTCAGAGGAAGTGACTTCCTTGGAGAGAGTGATCTGCTGCTGGACATGAGTGTCAGCACTTTTCCCCACCTTTTTCTGGCACTGAGGAAGGAAAGCCTGAAGACTTAGCGTGCAATTCAGTAGGCCAGGTGCATAACAAAGACAAAGTTAAAGTCATGTCATGGAGCTCTCCCTGCCCTGATGGGAGCAGGGGATGTGGTCTTGGTGGCATTGGTATTTTCAGGTCAAGGAGCAGCAACGCTTTTTGTTTGTAATCCATTGCTCAGAAATGTGTTATTTAGATTTTACTTTCTCTTCCTCTGACATTATCCAGCCCGTGAGGTTCAAGAGCAGTGCAGGGTGAATAGTCATGTAGCCTTTTAGCATTGGTGGATCAGTTCTCAGACTGCACTGTTGGATTTCTCCTGCCTGACAGATCCACAGCAGAATGACCTTCTTACTGGTCTGACCAGCTCCAGCAACCTCCCATTTTTACAAGTAACTGGGGCTGTCAGTCTGAGTTCTGCTCAACATCCAGATGGTCTCAAGTTAAGGTGATTGAAAACTGGGGATGTCATGTGAGGCAACGACTTTGTGTTTAACTCTTGTGAAGCTGCCAAGTCCCATAGCAATGCTGATGGGTTCATTTGAACCACAGGTTTCATCTGGAAACTAGAAAGAGACAGGAGTAAGTGGGCTTTTGGCTTATTTTTAGAAAACCAAGGACCTCTTTTCTTTATTCCTTACTAGCAACACGGTGGGATCAATGTATTTATATCTAAAGGTATTATTCTTTTAAGGGTCTGTGAAAAGTCTTGACTTCATTAGAGGTTCTGTTTGTTTGGCAGTTCAGGAGGGAAGTTTCAGTGTGTCTGAAGCCAGGGTATTGCTTTTATCTCTAGAAGAAGCTGTACATATGGCTCAAGCACATGTAACACCACAATTAGCTCTTTCTGCCTGCAAGCAGTCCTAAGTCAGCACCTGCTGGTGTTATATCCAGGGCCCAATGTGTACTCAGCCAGGGACAGATTGCTTTGCATATGTCCTGTTTGTTCTGCTGTTTTGTCCAAGCCACATTAGTGGCCACTGTCCGAGATGGATGGCATCAGACAGGGCTTTGGTGGGACCCAGAGTGGCTCTCAGAAGAAGAGCACCTTTAGCCTTTTATATTTAATGGGATAGCATTATTATGCACGTGCAATGCAAGGTGGCTGTTTCAGTCCAGTGACAGCATTGAAATGTCATTGAAATCAGCATATTATGTGTATGTGGCCTTTGTGTTGTGCAGTAACATGGTGCTTCTTTGCTTTTGTTTCCTCAATAGGGAAGAGGACAAGAACATTTTTGATTACTGCAGAGAAAACAACATTGACTACGTAACCAAAGCCATTCAATCAAAAAAAGTGGATGTGAATGTCACAGATGAGGAGGTATGGAGAAAAAGGGGCCATCAATCTTTTAACTGTTTTGTGTATTAATTCAGTGCTACTCCTTTTTAAAATTCTCTGGTTGGGTTTGTTGTAAAAAGCTACTGTAACAGTTGGACAAACACTTGGTCATTGAGACAGGGATAATCTATGGGAAAACAGCTTTCCACTGGATTTCTAGTAGTGTGGATGTGACAACTCTGATGCTTTAGCATATCAGAAGCTTAGTTTCTGTGTTATTTTCAGCAATGCCAGCAGCCACTTGCAGAACAGGATCTTCTGAATACGTCCCTTTCCCCACTTTGTACACTGAATGTGGTAAAACAGGGTTAGGAAGTGAGGGAAATGGCTTTTTTGGCTGATGCAGGGTTTCTGTCACACCACCAGCTTTTCATCATGCCCAGGTGGAGGGCAAAGAAGTGACACTGGCTTTCCAGCTTCACAAAAAACAGTGACATTGTTAAGTCTTTCTCTCCTCAGCGAAGTCAAAACACCATTTCCCCAACAGGGAAACAGCACAGGTGTTGCCAAAAATGCCAAGAAAAGGGTGTGTCTAAAACTGAATTGGCTGGATCCTTTTCTTGGTAAGAGTAAACACCTAGTGTGGACAGTTTCACTTTAATCCTTCAGGAACTGTGGCTGTACCAGGTTTGTCACCTTGGTTTCCATGCTTGCACACTGCCATCTATCCCTGCTCCTGGTCCAGCCTGTGCACAGCTCCTTTTGCCCACTGCCTTCCAGCACATTGTGTTGTGGTGAACAGATGAAGTGCTTAGACATTCATAGACTGAGACGCTGCAAATTCAGTTGGGTTCTCCTGTAGCTCTAAGCAGATTTCTGCCCTCTGAGCCATGACAGCCCCGGCTGGGGCTCTGAATGCTGATGGCAGGGCCTTTTATTATTAATCAGGAATTCATGTGAATTAATTTTCAGAGGAGAAGGAGGGAGGGTGTTCATGATCAGGGTTGGAATTTCACATCATAAATTCAATGAACTGAAACTGTCATGTGCCACACAGTCGCTGCAGCAGCGCCGTTACTGAGCTCCATCCCTCCTCCTGCTGATCACAGGCTACAGAAGGGAATGGCCAGGGCAGTCCTGCAGAATACTGGAGTCCTCTCATTAAAAAAAAAAAAAAAGCTCATTTTTGGGATCACATGCTTGCAATAGGTGTATAATAATGTCATGTTAGCATTGCTTTGTTCCCACTGGCAAGGTGCTCTTTTGTAGTGAGCAATGTTCAGAAGCTTGTATCTTCCTTCCCTCCTTCCTGTTCAAGCAGCAAATGTGCTTGTTTTCAGCTTATTTTAAAAAAAAAAAAAATCAAAATATTTTGTGAAAGATAGCTGATGTATCTAAACTACGTAAATGTTTTGAGCCAGATCTGAAAACTGCCAGGTGACACATCCTTCTTGGGAATTATCCACGAGTTCCTGATGTAAGAGAAGTCCTATTTCTAAAGGATAATCATATTGCTAATGGATATTAGCACATGACTATTGCAGAGTATGGAATTGCTTCAGCACAGGCAGGAGCCAAAAGCACCTGCCTACCTGTGAAGGACTCATGGGAGGTGACACTGGTGCAGAGTTCCCCCACAGACAAAATTCTCACAGCTTCAATGATTTTGGTGTACTCCAGCAAATGTGCAAATAGGGAAGTGAAAACGTTTTTTGGCTATTGTTTGCTTCCTTAGGCCAACTCTAACTGGTCAAAAAATACCCTAGCAAAACCAAAAATCTGAAAGAACTATTTATTTTCTGATATGTTAAGGAGCTGAAACCATTACCAGTGTTGTTTGGTATCCAAACACGTTCTTCCCAATCTGGAGGGTAGCTTATTTTCCAATATCATGCAGGTTGATTGAAGTTTTAGAACCCATTTTAGACTAGAGATATCCCAGACCGAGCCTTTCATGGAGTGAAGTGTGTGCAAGCATAATCTTGTCATTTTTATTAACTATTTTAGTATTACTGTGCAAATACATCCTGCTGTATTCAAAAGCTGCCTCACCTGGCCTCTGAACATAACTCACACTGTCAATCCTTTGATTTAAGTGCCTGTAAATTTAAAATGGCAACAGGGATACATACAAAGAGTTAACTTCTTATGAAACAAAATCTACTGAAGCACCAAATAGGCTCATGCTAAGCTGCAAAGACGCTCAGCTCAGCCTTTCCTTGAACAATAAAGACTTAGCTGAGGTTGTAGGGTGTTTAGGTTTTATTTTTATGTGATGTCTTAGTACTGCATCTAATTGTATCCCCCAATTTTGTGCAAACCTGAAATAAGTCAGGGAAAGGAGGAAAGAAATCAAGAATAAAAATGTAAAAGTGGGCATGAGCCAACTTATTTGAAGCAGAAGGATTTCCTAGTGGGGTTTAGATAGATGCACTTGGAAACTTCCAAAGCGTAAGTGGTCTTCTCCCCACAAGGCATAAAGCTCTTCATATACAACATTCAAGCCAGCATACCTGCTAACAGTTTGGATATAATAAACTTCAATTTGGAATTAAACAAAGAATCAAATGACAGTAATCATGTACGGGTTTCCATTTACTGTATCTAAATTGCCCGGAGTTCAACAGAAGAGCTTGCATTCACTTATTAGAAGTAGCACAGACTAAAGCAACCTGTTTCCCTTGCATATGTCAGCAGGACTAATGGAATAAGAAATGGACTGTGGCTGTGAAGTCAACCCGAGCACATCCTGGGAGTGTGGCTCACTTGCTGCCTTTTTAAGAACGGTGTTTTTTCAGCTTCTGACAAACCAGGAGCTGCTCAAAGGCAGAGATGAGTTGCTTTTGTAATTTGTGCCAAGGACCGTGGAGGTTGTAGCTAGATAATTTTTTTTTAATTGTTGGAGAAATCCCAGTAAACAAACATGTTACCTGTGTGCAGTGTTTAAATGCTTGCCAAAACTTTAATGAAAGGCAACTGACAAGATGCTCGCTTAGTCCCCAGTCCTTGTGCTTTTGAGAAAGCAAGTGCCAAACTGGTGCCAGCTTGCCAAGGAAAGGACAGGGGGAAAAATGGATTTGAAAAAGAATCACATACTTCTGGATTTACAGGCTTGCTCCCATTAGAAAAACTTCACCAAATGCTTCAGAGCTCTGAAAGTTATTCACTTCCAAATCAAGTTTACCTGTATAATTGCAACAACAACCAGTCCATTCACTGTTTCTGCTGTCACAGGGCAGTGCAGCCATTCTACCCAGATAGTTATCTATCTCTTCTTAATTACTGCTAATAAAACACTTGCCACAAAGTTAGAGTGGCTCATTGCTATACAGCCATTACAGCTGCAAACATCGTGCCTAGAAGTATAGCTTAATATTGTAGCACATCCATTCGGTTTGGCTTTGTTCTCCCCTTTCTGTGCTCTGGCTAATTGATGTGAAAATCATTCCCATCCATTTGTCTGCCGGGACTCGGTATATCGGAGACAAATCCCTGTCCTGTGCTTTGTTTGTGAACACCCTGTGACTTGGAGCTGAGCAAAATTGATGTGCTGTTGGCTTCAGAAGCTGCTGCAGGAGCTGGCCAAGCTGGCAGCGGTTAGCCAGGCAAAGCACAGAAGATTTAAGAGGCAGGGTTAGTGCAGTGGGGCTATTTTTATGCTTTTTTTTATTAAATACTTCAAAGGTGGGGGGGAATGCATCCTCTGAAGTAACTTCTGCAACAACTGTCATGTTTGAATTGCAGGGAGTGAGCACCTTGATGTTTGATTGCGTCTAGTCGAGACCTCACTGCTGCAGTGCTTCCCTACATGAAATATTCGTGTTGCTTTGAGTCTCTCGCTGCTTAATGAAACAGCCATGTGGGAATTGTTTCGGGAAAGCTCAGTCTGTAGCTCTTAAGGTTTCTGCCACCTTATTTAAACACACAAACACGTGTTATAATGCTGATACAAAGCAGCAGCTGTGCAGACTAAAGAACTTTGGAACAGGCTATACAAAAAGTTGGACTGTACGTTCAGTTTAAGTTTGTCTTATCACTAGGGTTTATTTTAAGAAAGACATGAGAAACAAGTAGACTTTTAGCTGTACAGCTGCCTAAGTACATGTTGATTGTTGTTAATTTGCCTGATGCTATGCAAACAGTAGTGAGTATTATGTAGCTTTCACAGAATCATTAAGATTGAAGAAGACCTCTTGAGATCATAGAGTCCAACCGTTTTAAAGGCAAATTTCTTAGTAATGTCTTTTGTTATGCAGAAAGTAGGTTGAGGTTCTACTGCAGGTATCTTTACTCATGGTATGCTCTTGCACAGCAGGTCTCCAAAGTCCCTTACACCCTGTGTGGAGGGCTGCAAGGATGCAGTCATTTCTTGGGTGGAACGTGTCAGCTATTTAATAGTGCACAATTACAATGCAGAGCCATTTAAGGCACTAATTAGAAAATATTGTATCCATTTAGAATTGCAGAGAAAATATATAGGTAAGCAGAGTGTAATTACCCAAAGTGGAATTGGCCCAAGACTTGAAATCCATACTCCTGCAAATAGCACAAGGAGATTTTTAATGACTGTACATGATCAGGCTTCAGGTTTTTGTCTTGTTCAAAAGGCAACTTGTGCAGCAGAACCAGCCTCCCAGTGTCTGGCAGGACCAGCTGCACAGTGCTGTGGTACCCCTGAGCTGCCAGAATTAACTGTTGGTTTTCCTTTATTGGTCTCAGCCAAATTCAGCACCAATAAAATGAGATTCTGCTTGTCCAGAAACAAAAGCAAACGAACATATTATGGCCACTGACTGTAGTGTGAATTTTGATGCAAAACATAGAAATGCCTTTATTTTGTCATGTAATGCACAATAATTACACGTGTGGAAATACAATGTTATTGCTCTACACATACATAAAGAAACTGAAATAATCTGTTGAAGTATTTATTGCTGCTGTGCATATTGCAGACAGTGCTTCCTCCTTTTGCCATAAACATCTGTAGCACGAATAAAGTTGGTATTTGTCCAACTGAAATCTTAAGTAATTACCAGTTCAGAGATGAGTTAAGGATGCTAAACATGAATTAAGGATCTTTTCATGTTTACCAATTGTTTTAGATTGTACTCTTTCCCCCTTGTAGACTTTGATAGTGGCATTGAGTGCAAGAACATTAATCATTAAATGGCCCATGGATGTCATCAGTGCTTCCATAGAAAGTCACTGTCAGAAAATTCATTGTAATTCAAGGTTAATTAGTGTAACATTAAAATTATGTGTTACAAAAATTAATTACTTGCTGGGTCAAAAAGTGTGCATTTCTTGACTCAAAATCATGTTCTACCTCTGCTGCCCTGCCCAAGAATATCCAGCAGAAGCAGTGTGAGCTTTGGCCACAGGTGTCTTCTGACCCTCCTGCCTTCTGGCACCATGGTGAGGAAATTTGGCTCGCGGTTCCCATTTGCAGATAAATGAGTTGCTCACCTTGTTCCCCACTGCTCTGTCAAGAGATTTATAGCCAGGAGTGGGCTAATCTAACTGATGTTACGTGTGGGGGTCTGACACTGTTTTCTGTAGATACTAGTGATGCAAGAAAACCTATAATTCTAAAACTCTAAAGATCTACATAATATACACCAAACCTTTAGGCATCCCTAGAAAACAGGTCAGTCTAATGGTGTTGTGGCTTTTGTAGTGTGATACTGGTTATCTCCAGAGTGATTTCCAAGGAATCCCCTACAAGTGTACCATCCTAAACCAGGAGGGACCAATAGGAACAGTGAGTCCAATTTAAAAAGTGTACATAATAAACAAAGAAGAAAACCTCCTATCTCAAACTACTTTGAGCCATCTTTCTCAAGAATGCTAAGCTTCTTCCCATGTCTTTGGGCAGGTGGGAAGATCTGAACTTCCACTGCATCCCTTGCCATGGTGGCAGACAGCTGTAGAAAGGGGATGGGAAGAAAACTGTGAGGGTTTGGAAGTGGCTGGAGGCATGGATGCAGGAGCCCATGTTGCAGAGCTGAGAGGGGACAATTGTGAGGGATGCCTGCCCAGATGTCCAGTTTTAATCTTCTCTTGCAGCAGAAACAGGACCCATGGGTTGAGTGTTTTGGACCTGCCAGAGCTTTTGGGGACTTGGCATCCAGGTGGCTTATGCAGCATTGAAAATCCTACCCTTAACTGTGTAAGTCGTTGCTCCCAGGAAAGTCAGAGGTGCCAAAATCCCAAATCTGTATAGGAAAACAAATCATGTCATGGCTCCTGTGTTTCATGCTTTGCTGTTTTTCTCCTGGCTTATGGGCTTGATGCTAATTAACGAAAAATGGAATTACTTAGCACTTTCCACTTCTCTAGCATTATTCTGTAAGTCCAAATCACAAGGAATAATAAGTTGCATAGTAATAATATTTTTAACTTTTTTTTAAAGTCTGTGTTAATTTGGTTATTGATGCTCAATACTTAATAGCAAGACTGATTCTCCATGAGGTTTTTTGCCTGGCTTTCTTAATTTTCATCCTGGGTGTTGCAGGGCCGGGCTCTGCTCCACTGGGCGTGCGACAGAGGACACAAGGAGCTGGTTTCAGTACTCTTACAGCACGCTGCTGACGTCAACATCCAGGTAAGGGAGGAACACAAAGTGGAATTTGACTGATCTGTTACAGAGCCTCCTGACCAAATGTTTTGATTGAAACTGAATTCTTCCAAAACTCCATAGAACTTATCACAGAAAAGCTGCTCAGCTCTGGTGAGACCCCCACCTGCAGTGCTGCCTCCAGCTCTGTGGTCCTCAGCGCAGGAAGGATGTGGGCCTCTTGGAGCAAGTCCAGGGAGGCCACCAAAATGATCAGAGGGATGGAGCACCTCTCCTATGAGGAAGGGCTGAGAGCTGGAATTGTTCAGATTGGAGAAGAAAAGGTTTCAGGGCACCCTAATTGCAGCCTTCCAGTACCTGAAAGGAGCCAACAAGAAAGATGGAGAGGACTTTTTACAAGAGCATGTAGTGACAGGACGAGGGGGAATGACTTCACACTGACAGAGGGCAGGTTTAGATTAGATATCAGGAAAAAATTCTTTACTCTGAGGGTGGTGAGGCCCTGGCACAAGTTGTCCAGAGAAGCTGTGGCTGCCCCATCCCTGGGAGTGACCAAGGCCAGGTTAGATGGGGCTTGGAGCAACCTGGTCTAGTGGAAAGTGTTCATGCCCATAGCAGGTGGATGAAACAAGATGATCTATAATGGCCTTTCCAACCCAAACCATTCTATGATTCTATTATAAGAACTTCCAAAAATGTGTAAAAAGTACAGAATTTTTAGCCACCATAGTTTGTACCCCACATGTCTGAGCTTAGCTAGCAGCAGTTTTAGGGTACCTGAATAGCCCAGGTTTTGACTTGCACTGGTTCAGCAACTGCTTTGCAAGTGATTCCTTCCAGCCAGCCAGCTTGGGTCTGCCTGTGCTCCTGAGTCAGTGCTCCCAGTTGTGTCAGCTTGGTGTAATTAAGTGCTGACTTGTGTATAATGCAATCATGTTTGGAAATAATCGTCCGGTATATATCTGTCAAATTATGATTGACTGCTCTTTACCAGTGTGGCACCTACTGGCTCTGCTCTCCTGCCCACAAACAGCAGTGTTGGTATTACACACACATGAAATTGGTGTTAAAAAGTCTGTGTTGCCCTTTCCTGGACAGATTTGTTGGTGGGGTGGTATGAGGAGGGACAGCTCTGTGGCAGCTGGTGAGAAGTGTATGTTCATGCTTAGATCTCCAGGGTTTCAGGTATAATGGATTTTATAGACATTTTTCTTTACATAGAAGAGGGGCAGTGAAGCCAATACAAATGGGGAGCTTTTCATACCCTGCCCATCTCCCTTCAGTCAGGTCTAGGGAGTGATGTGTTGGATACATACACAAACAGCTCTGCACTGAAACTGCAGAGGAGTCGGATCAGCCTGTTCCCTTCACCCTGGAGAATGGTTTGGGTTTGTTCTGAAACATCTCTTCCCTTTGACACTTGTGTCATGCCTTTGGAGGTAAAGTCTGACTCTTAGAAGAAATGGCAGAAGGGAGAATCATTGTGTTTTTTTTCCCCTGAGCATTCATTTTCTGTTAAATTCTTCTCTTTTTTCTTTTTGATGCATTGCACATTTTCTAACCAGATTATTTTTGGCCAGTAACAAAAGGTTAATAATAGCCATAAAAAGAAAATCAATCTTTGATTTTTTTCTACCCCACCAAGGTAATAAAGGAGAATTTTTTATAAAGGTCTCTGTTTGCACGTGGGTGTGTTCCCAGAGAAAGCAGACACGTTTTTATTCTCAGCCATATATAAATTGCAATAACATTTCAAGACTTTGTGACTTAATGTTTATTTCTCCCTTTTTTTTTTCATTTTGACCTTTACCCTGTAAGAATTCACATCCAAAGCAAGAGCAGGAGGAATTTTAAGATCAACCAGAAGAGAAAGGGAGAGGGAGAAACTCTGGCTTCCTAACAGGCCATAAACACTGCAGCACCTGCTATTACACATCACCAAATCAGTTAATGTGTAGGCTGTAAAGAACAGTGGCTTAAGTGTGAGGGAATCTCTGGTGACTCAAATCTGTTATTTCTGAGCAATGTGCTCTCAGCAGAGGTTCCCTTCACACCTCTCTTCAAGGAATCTCCTCAATTCCCATCCACCCTTCCAGGTCTTCAGGTGTTCTTTTGCCTGGTTCAGTTTTGCAGCAGCACCTACATGCAGGCTGCATAAGAGATAAAGAGAATATTAGGCGTTGGGTAGGTTATGAGCAGGTAGTGAAGGAGAGAAACGTTATAGACCAATTTTTTTTTTAATTGCCTGTGTTTTAGTATGCTTCTAAAAAGTTAGTCAAACAGCATGACAGATTTATGCTGTCTTCCATTACCTTTTTAATAAATGTTCTTCCATCTTGGCTCTCTTGGAGTGTGCTAAAGGATTTAGCTGCCCTAAGCAAGACAGTGACAGTGGTGCTCTGATAGGGAACCTGGAGCAAGTCAGACCAGTTCACTGTGCCTGTAGATGTGCCTTAATCCCTTTTTGCTGCCTTATTTTAGTTACCTTTGTACTGTCTATTGTCAAAGTACAGCAATCTCTGGATCAAGAGGGTCTGCAAGAGTCAACTTGCTGGTCACTGTTGATAAACAGACGGCCTGGGAGCAGGAGGAGAGGTCTCCCAGCTCTGCTCATTCCTGTAGTATGCTCAAAACCACTTTAATTCTGGGAATAACCCCAGGACTGCAGTGGTCCAGCCACTGTGCTTTTTGTTTTTCAGCAGCGGTGCTGCAGTTTCCAAAGGCTGGTTCACTAATGGCACTGAAAATCTGCAGCCATTGAGTTCTCTGGGTGTTCATAATTAGCTCTAATAGCACGTTTGAAAAGAGGTGGTAAAGCGATTGCCATGGGCGAGGGGACACAGAAAAAGCTGCTCTGCTTTGTTGAAAAGGGGCGTTTGTGTAATTGAATTACCTAAATCTTCAGAGCCAGAGGCCATGTCAAAGTGGGTGGTGGGATGGTATTTTGGAGCTCTGATGGAAATACCCAGAGCTTGGGGCTCAGTCTGAGAGCAGCCTCCTTCTTGCACTGGAACTGTTTGCCTTAAATGGAGTATATTCATAACGTAACAGTTACGAAGGAGCTCAGCAACATGACTGTAATTTCCATTTTTTGCTTTAAAAGATAAAAAGACAGAAGTTTTCCTTGCAGAGGATGAGCAAAATTAGAACACCTTCTTCCCCTAAAGGGAGAGTTTTTCCTTGCAGAAAAGGAAAGGGAAGGAGCTTTTCTGGGATCAAGGGAGGCACTGAATGTGAGCTGTGCAGAGCTGCACCCCAACATTTGTGCCATGGCATCCTTAGCATTCCCTGTGCCAGGATCAGCAAGCTGGCCTGGTCAGTCTCTATTTCGTAGAATCATGGATTGTCTTGTGTGGGAAGAGACTTTAAAGATCATGTTTGTCCTCAGTTTTCTCTGGTGGTGCAGTGCCAGTGCAGAGGAGGCAGCAGAAGTCTCCTGGGTGTGAAGTGCTGCTCAACCAGCTTTCAGAGGAGCTCCTTTAGTGTGCCTGGGGGAACATTTAGGCACAGTGTGCTGCTTCATTGATATTAAGTGGACGAGTCATCTTGGGGCAGGGTCTAAGTCTGGACACCTCCTCCTGCAAGAGCAAGGCAGGTAAGGTGGTTCAAAAAGGAGAGTTCTGTGCCCTGGTGCCACATGATTGCTCATTCTATGCAGGGTATGTGGTACATACATTTTTTTATTTATATATGAATGTATATATGCAAGTATACAAACTTACTAGTACTGATTTAAGAAGGATGAAGAGCCTCGTGGTACAGTAATTGTCCAGTGAGACAGAGAAGGATAAATAGCATCTCCCACTTGTAAAATCAAAGCAGTAGAGCACAGACCCTCCTCCTGGACTTGCTGTGGCTGCACTTTACTCCATTTGTGAGTATTCCTTACTCCAAAGTAATAATCCATGTGTTCAAGGCGTGCCTTTGGGAATGCACAGGGAACTGTCCTGGAGTGTTGCCAAGCTCAGCTTACTCTGATGAAGCTGTTCAAGCCTATCTGGCCATGTGAGCAAGTCTTAAATACTGTTCGTTGTAAGTGGAACTGTATCACTTGACACACAGGATAATTAAGGGCTGTGTAGAGCAGCTGAGTTGAATTTGTATCTAAATATTTTATGATTTTTAAACTGCATCATTGTGCAGCTATCAGTGTTATGGTAATAATTTTCTATGCTGAATTTTTTCTGTAATTATGACTAAAAGGATGAAAAAGGCTGTAACTGATGTTCAGTATTTATTTGCTGACTTTTCACTTTCCTGGTAAAGGTGCAGAGTGCTGCACTGAGACTCTAAACCACTTGCCAGCAAGTTCCCAGTGGTCATCCATGGACCCTCAGTGGGTTTGAGAGGGACACTTGAGACCAAAGCTGAAAATCATCAAGTCAGGAAATCTGTTGTTAGTGTTTGTGCATTTTATTGTTATTCACATACATGCAGCAGTACTTCTGGTGAAAAGCATCTGTGCTGTTTGCAGAGATCGTTGGTGGATTTTTGGTGCCAGTGTGAGATTTTTATCTTGTACAAATTCCCGCAAGGCTGCCCAGTCATATTTATGCACTGAAGTGTTTCTTGTCAGCATGTATTTTGAGTTAGATAGATTTTGCTCTGTTTTTGTGTTTTGTTTTCTAAAAGACATCTAGAGTAGCAGGAGGAGCATGGTTATGCCTCCCCAGGTTGTCTTTTTTCCCATTTCCCTGCCACACACCTCTGGAAGACAGCAGCTTCCCTCCTCTATTTGCAGCTAAGACACTGGTGAGTCAGAGGGCTCCTGGAACATGGAGCAGCCATCCCCTTGTAATACCTTCACTCACGTCCTCATTGGGGATTTAAAAAAAAGAAAAAAACCTTTTCAAATGAAGACAATACAAACATAATAAATGGCAGGGAGGGTTCATCTCCCTCATGACTCAATCCCTCTCAAACAACATTATTATTGACTGGCCTATTGGTTGCCAAAAAGGAAAATCAATTGTACTAGAAGTAGTTGCTGGGCCCACAGATCATGGTACTAACCCAGCAGAGACAGGTTGATTTTTATCAACTATCCGAAGACTAATTTCCACCATTAGCTAAAAATGAAGTAGAAATTACAGATATGTCGAAGATTGCTAAGATTGGTGGTCTGTAGGTTTTGTTTTATTTGTATGTTTTTTCTGTTTTCCTGCCTGACTCTTAAAACTATTGTGTCTGTAAAGAATAAAATGGAGCAAGGAATAGGCAGGCCTGCTTGCCTGCCTGTTTTTCTTTCTTTTCTTTTCAGGCTTGTCCATTTGGGTTTCACAGTAAAAATACAAACTGCTTCAGTCTTTTCACTGGGATTTGGGTTTTGGAGGCATTGCATAGACATTTAAAAATTATGCTGGTCTCAGCAAACGTACGTCCTTTCTCTGCCTCCAAATACACATCATGCCCTCACATCATTGCTGAGGTAGGGAGGTCCTGTGGCAAATGGATGAAGAGACTAAACAAAGATGGAAAGCAAAGTAATAAGAGCGGATTTATTAACCACAATAGTGTCTTTCTTGCCTTAACCATCCCCTGTCCCGATCCCTGTCTCAATATTTCCCTGTCAGCTTTGTCAAGCAGATCTCTGAAGACTCTGCAGACTGTACCCCTTCAGTCTTGGTACTGTTGCCAGTGGGTGTGAAAGCCATTAGCCAAAAGAAAGGAGAGATCTGCTTAGTGACAGAGGGTAGCATTCTACATTAAAGCATTGACATGGTGCCAGTCACACAGTTATTACAAGTGGCACAGCTCCATGTCTCTCCTGCGGGTCTCTCTGTGGAATGTAGATTGGCAGCAGGTTGAATGTTAAATGGTCACCACTCAGCAGATGCTGATTTTACCTACTGGGAGAAAAGTCCCTTTCAGCAGGAGCATTTGCAAAATATTTTCAGCTCTAAATATATGTTGGGAAAGGCAGAGATTCATCCCTGGTTTGCTTGTCAGCTTCTGAAGACACCTTAAGCTTCATCAACACAAACCATAGGTTGTACAGATGATGATATGTTCCCTTCTGCTTGTGCAGGCTGGGCTTTTTTGCATTGTTTCTTCCCTTCTTCCATCCTGACATGTGCAGTCTTTGTTTCTTCTGCTCCCTGTAGATATACAAATCATTGCTTCATGGCTGGTGCAGCAGAGCAGTTGGCACCCCTGCTCAGGCAGCACACGTGCAGCATTGCCTGCAAAGCAGGCTCACCAGCCAGGATTGCTGCTGCAGGCTCCTGTGCTGTGCAAAACCAGGGCTGAAAATGTGAAATCCAAGAGCTGGTCGTGAAAAAACTACCAGTGGTCTTTGCTGCTTTACCCTCATAAAGCCACTTCCAGGGTAATCAAAACACAGGGTTTAAAAGCCGGGACCAAGGACAGCAGCACATTTTAGTGGCTTGCTGTGAGACTGTGTGGCTTGTGGGCACCACCTTGTACTGAGGGCTGTGCTGTGCAGAGGGAGGCACGTTCCATGGCCACTGCTGGTGCAGGAATGCAGTCTGACAGAAGGCACATAGTTTTAGCTCAGAGAGCGTGACCACCGTCTGCATGGGGGAGCCTTGTGCCTGATTCCATTCCTGAGCAGCACAGCTCTTTTGTGGTACAATCCCTGCCAACGCTCACAGCAGACAGAAGCCAGCAGCAGCAGTGAGCTTTGAGGTCGGTGCAGGTGGCACCATGGTGCTCATGTGTGTTCTGCTGCAGAGGAGAAACAGGGATCTTACTTCCTACTGTCTTCGTATGTCCTTGCAGAGTCAGGGAAGAGCCTTACCTTGAGTGCCTCCCTGTGAGGACAGGGGAGGGTCCCATGCCCCTTGGTCTTGGGGTCATCTTTGAAATAAGCACGTGTTAAAACACCTGTAATTCCTAAAGTCATTGTTGGAAATGCTTTAATCCCTCATTAAGGTGTTTGGTTAACTGCACAAACAGGATACCACTGGCAGCCAAGCTGGTTCTTCAGGTGAGCACATCACCATAGGAATGGTCTCTAATCACTCTAGGAATGGTCTCTAATCACCCTAGGAATGGTCTATAGCCTTGCTTCATTTCCTGTGGCCTTGGTGTCACCCCTCCCTGCCAGAGGAACCACCTTTGCCAATCAGCTCCTCTTCACTCAGGAGAGACGATTCCTAGAACATCATCTTTTACATTTGGCCCCTTGGAAAAGCATTCCCTGGTTTGAAGGCGTTAAATTCTGCCATTCACCTTCTCCCTGAGGACGTTTCAATTAGAGAAAGCCTGGCTTTACTTTCCAAATGGAATTTTGTATTCATCTGTTGTCAGCAGTTGTCTCGTAGAGTTTCCTCTAAAAAACAAAACCAAACAAACCCACACACACAAAAAAAAGCATCATTGGGGCATCTTGAATTTGCAGTCTTTGGTGCAAAGTACTTTTGTTAGTTTTCTTAAATAAGATTTTTCTAAGAATTTAGGTATGCTTATTTTGGCTAGATTTTGAGTAAGATTTTTAATGATCATAGCTGTCTCTTGGCTCCATGGATTGTAAGTGGCAAAATGGCACTGAAAATGGCAAAGCTAATTTAGGAGTTTTCCGTCTCTCAACTTGTACATGTTAGTTCAGCATCCATGAGAACCATGTCAGTGCAGGAGACTTTCTAACTCAGTGTCATGTCTCCAGTGGTTAGGAAGAGTGAATGCTTAGGGGACAGAGTGGGATAAGCATATAGAGATAATTTCATATATTTTCCCAGAGTCTGTGGCTTTGAGGCTTGCTGAACCATTGGTATTATCTCTGTGCTCCTGGATTTTTCTTTGACAGATTTCTTTCATCCCTCTTTGGATTTCCAACCTTTTATGCCAGTGGGAGTTTTGTGGTTTAACTGTGCATTTGCTTTGCACTTGTCACCATCATTCCATGTGAGAGCCCATCATTCTTGTGTAATGAGAAACAGTAATTGTTCCCCCAGTTACCTTCTCTGTCCTGCTTTTGACTTTATGGGCCTCCTTGATTCCCCTTGATCACATTTTTTCCAGATTGAGGAGTTTTATCTATTTAATCCTACCCCATTTGGAAGCTGCTCAGTAACTTTGCTCCTTGTCATTCTTTGAGTCACTTCTAGTTCTTCCTTATTTCCATTCAGATGAAGGGAGCAGCACTTCTCCCAGTGCCCAGGCTGTAAGTGCAATATGAGCTATAATGAAGCAATATAATGATGTTTTCTTATTTCCTCTTCTGTTTGTGTTTTTTTTTTCCAAATGTCTGCTTGTTGTTTGCCTTTTATTAACTACCACTGAATACTGAGATGGTGTTATAGAGCTGTCTGTAATAACTCATGATCTGTTTCCACAGAGGGAATAACTAGTTTGGAGCCCATTGCTCTGGATTTAGACTGAATATTGTTTTTCCACATGTGCATTAGTTGGTGTTTATTATTATTGGCACTGGATCTCACCTGCAAGTTTTTCACCCTGTCACCCTGAGATGCTTTTGTAGCATCTTACAGTCAGCTTTTGGTTTAACAGACTCAGATGTTTCACTCTCAGCAGGCTTTCCCTGTTCACTTCTGTGGTTGAACAACCCAAGCCCTTGCACAGATCTCTCAATGATCAGCAGTTGTCCAAGCTGATTGTTTATTCCTATTCAATATCTACTTTTGTAATCAGTTCTCAAGCAGTGCAAAGACCTTCCCCCTTGCTCTGTGACAGCATCACTTAATAGCTTTTGGTGAGAAGGTGTGTCCAAAGATTTTTGGAAGTCCATGTGAACAGGCATCCCCATAATAGAAGTCTTGGTGGTGCTTGCTGGCATTGGGAAGCAAAGGTCGGTGCCATCCTCCCCCTGCCTATCACAGAAAAACTACTCAGTTGCTCCCTCTTGCAACAAAACAAGTAAGTTCTATCCTGGAGTAACCTTCCAGTTTATCTAAATGCCCCAACGTAGACATTCAGTGTTGAAATGGATCTTCCACCCTCTTTTGACAAGGCTCAGCTTTGCTGGAATAAAGGCTTCTTAAGAAACAAAGGCCTGAACTTACACGAAGGTGCCTTGAAGTTGTCTGTGGTGTTTGTCCTCGTGTTGGGAGTTGGCTGTCTGCAAGCTGGGTACCAGTGTTGGATGTATTGGTAAACTTCCATCAGCTAAATCCGTTTCTGCTGTTCCAGCCAATTAAACATTAAAATGAGCATGACAAATAAGTGTTCCTTTATGGGTCAATAACTCTGTAGTATGGCTGTGACATGGCTGGCCGAGACAATCCATTTCAGTACAGGCCTGGGCAACCCAACATCTTTGGGTATGTAATTGCTTTTATAGGGAAAGAGAAGTAATAAGGATAATGCAGCCAGCAGGCCCCGACTCACTAGTTTGGAAACTTCCCCCTGCCAGTCAAATTCCTTTGATATTCAACTGGTTTTAGGCTCATTCCAAAGGCATTATTGTGATGTCTGAAAATATCCTGATGGATAAATGCATTTTCTCCAGTGTTAGATGTTACCTTCTGGAAGACACTTGGTTTTGTCCACTAGCCAATAAACTATCTGTACAGAGAGCCCTCAGTGCACTCTTTATGGCAACAGACAGGCTTGTCTTGTCCCGTTTCCTCCCTTCCCCCTCCCTTGTTATATATATTTTTTTCTCAGCACTATTAGATTATTAAATGCTTAATGACTATTCCATTCCTGCTAACTATACTTTTGATGAGCTGCAGTAATAAAACTTTGTAACAGCAAAGCGTTTGTCTGGTTCCTTTATAGGAAGGGCACATTTGGGGAGCTGAAGTAATGGGGGATAAAACTCAATTAATGAATAGAAATAAAAAGAAGTAAATGAGGTAATCAAACTCAGAGAAATTAGTATTGGCAGGCCCTGAATGATGCTCTTGGATGAACAATCTTTCAAAATCCTTCCTTGTATGCTGCTGCTGTCTCTTTATTTATTATTAAAATAACATGATCCATGAGGCGCTCGGGGTGACTCCCAGCCTAGCTAATTCTAATTAATCCAGTCAGGGAGAGCAGCAGGGTAAGTGGAGCAGTCTATCGGATTGAAATTCATAACTTAATTGAGGTCAAAGTCCCGGGTTGGGAGAACAAAAGTCTTTCGCTGGGACCAGGCAGATCAATAGCAATAAATATCTGGCTTGGATGCAAGTAGCTTATAGTGACGGATTATCTGACACTGGCCAGAGGTCTTGGTCTTCTTCAGGGCAAAGTCCTATGGCATGTACAGTGTAGGGTGACTTTTACCAGTGTTCCCTCCAAAACCCTGAAGAGCCCTTAAAGGGCTCATGGAAGCCACGGGAGATGGATGTCCATAAAGAAGTCCACGTGAGTCATGCTGAAATTTGGATTTGGTTTCTCAAGGTATGGGTGTGTCATCGGTAGCACAAGGGCAAGTGTCATGTTAGTGCTGATGGAGGCTGGAAGAAGTTGCTCAGGCTTACAGGAACTTGGAGCTAAATCACAACTTGTCCAGAGAAAGACCTTTAGGATCAGGGGAAGCTGAGCAGTGGATTGATGGGCTTTATGCCAAGTCTGTGTTTACAGTGTGTTTACATAAGAGGAAAGAGGAAGGGTGGAAGAGGGAAGTGTAAATAATCATTAAGGTAGGTTTGTAGTGCAAGAGAAACCAGCAGAGGCAGATGTGGTGTTGCGTGTTCTTCAGAAAAGCAGCCAGTGGTTCTGCTCTGACTTCCAAAATGCTGTGTTCAAAGGGATTTGCATGTGCTAACAATGGCTGGTTTCCCAACCCTTGCCCAAGCATGGCATGACTTTGGGTGTTGACTGCGATGCTGATTCCTGAACTCCTAAACCAGGGAAGAAGCATGAGGTGCTGGCTTAGGATCTGTGGCATTGCATTGTGCACACAGCCTTCCCTGGGAGTGTGTACTGAAATATTCATCAATGCCAGCAATTGCAGAAGCTTCTCTGAACTTTTAAATAAGCAGGTACTTCAGCTGGAGTTCAGTATTAAAATGCAATCTTCACCCAGCCTGTTATTAATGCAATGTTTATGCAGATTTGACTGTTCTGCTCATATCCTCTTTGCAGAGGACAAATCCTGCTGTGGTCAGCATTCGTTACATCCCTGATGGATGTTGTTCTGCCAAGGCACTTCAACACAGCTTGGAAGAGAGATGGAAACCGCAGCCTGGACGCAGCCAGTGACTTAGTTTGACATACCTGCTCCTCCCATTAACACTGCATAAGGCTAAAGCATCTGTTAACATCCAACTTGCCAAAAATGTTCAAAAGATCCCTTCAGCTCCATGGTTCAGGTTAAAGGTGTAGGGCAAACGCCTTGGCTGGTCAGGTGTCAGGTTTTAATGTGATGAGCAACTCTTGTTATTTCTGTGTGTATAAAGGGCACTTCTGTATCCTCACACCCTTTTGAAACTGCCCCTGGCTAACAACTCTTGTTTTCCATTTGCTTTATGTGGTCAGAATGCAGTGAAGAAGGCAGCTGTTCAGTATGTGTATGTATATATATATATATATATATATACACACACACACTTGCTAGTGTTGTATGCTACTGTTACTATATACTAATTGCTATTTTACTATATACTGCTGTCCTCATTCATGTCCCATCCATTGCACAACCTCAACCTCCTCCTTCCAAGTTTCACTCTCTAGGTTTCTCCCTCACTGTTTGTGCACTCCTACTTCATTTCTGCCCAGCCTGGGCAAGAGCAAAACAGTTCCTGAGACTGTTAAACAGTGCAAACAAAACTGCATAGGCAGCTGTCATCAGGGGATTGTCAGAGGGGGATTGAGTCATTTATGTTGTGATATATAAAAATTAGCAGAAAAATCCAAGTGCTGAACAATTCACCACTTAACAGTAAGATGTTTGTGAGCAACACATGCCCTGAATGTACAGAACTTTGAGACAGATATTTTCCCTTAGCTTGAGTTATGGCTCTGCTAAGATTTAGGGAAAAAAAATTAAAATATTAATGCTATGATTTTTTCCTCTTCGTATAGCCACACAATGATGCAGACCTGCTGTTTGAAATTTCCAGAACCAGCAAGTGGTATCTTTAAACTGCTTTGGCTAAACTTCAGGCTCCCCCCACCTGGTAGTGGTGGTAGGTTAGTTGTATTTATTACTGAGAGAATTTGCTTTTTTTCTCAGCTGAGAGAAATAAACAGATCTGTCCATTCAAAGCTGCATTTCCACAGTTATATATGTTATTAAAAAACATAGCAGTAGATACCCAGATCTGTAGAATCCCTGCAGATTCAGTGAGGAAATTCCCTTTTATAGCTCTTTTCAGTATCAAGTTGAGGTTTCTAATTCTCCAGTTTTGCCACAGAATCCCAGCGTGACCTTGAACAAGTCACTTGATTTCTTTCTGCCGTGGTTTCCCATTTGGGAAATGGTGGGGGCAAATAATCGTTTTTTATCTCATGGATATAACAAGATTATAAAAATATGGTACTTTTAAGAACCTTAGAAAACTGATGAAATGAAATTAAACAGATATTGCAGTCCGGATAAAATGAGATGAAACAAGCATGAAACTATTAGTGAAAGAAATGTTTCTTTATCTTCTACAAATAAAAATGCAAAGTGATTAAGTGGGTCTTTTCTAGCTATTAGCAATAGCTGCTCTAGCCAGCTGACTTCTGCCACCCTTGTAAATTAATTTGCAGGGTACAGTCCTGAATTTAGTATGCTCACAATAAATACCCTAAAAATGTTGTCACCTTCTCTGATGCATGATGTTACTGCCACCATAGTACTGCAATTACTTGCCCTGCAGATAAAAAGTGGCTGCTCTAAAAGAGATGCTCTAACACAATGGTTTGCAAATTTCTTTTAATTGATTTTTTTCCCCCCTTGTGGTATTTCCTTCCTTTGCTGTACATTCGACAGTATTTTTGTGAGGCAGGGGAAAGGAATGGGAATAGCACTAAAGGTTGTTCTTATCCAGGACTGGTTTGGAGGTTCTGACGCATGCTTGGCCTCAGCCAGTGGCCGTGTTACCTCTGTGCAGGACACTGCAACTTGCCCTTTTTTTATTTTCTTTTTGGTTTTTTTAAACCCAAGTTTTAATCACTGTGCAGATGAAATCCGAGTCTCAAACCAGGTCTGCCAAAGCTGCCTGGTTCCCTTCTTTGTGGTGCCCTATTCCTGCTGCTATTGTTAGGATACTTTCAAGCAGTGCTCACAGATTACATGGCAATTTGGCTTCTGAAGTGGTATGAAATTGAGCATTACACTTTGAATTCCAGTGGTCAAACTCGGAAGAGATTTGTAAAGTTACGGCTCAGCAATTGCAAATGATCAATTTTTCACAGCTTAATGAGCAAGTGCTTGTTTTTGGAATGATGGGAAGTGATCACATACCCCCTTACCTCCAGTGCTAATTGCAGAGTAAAAGAGGTTAATTTAAGCCATGAAGGCAGTTTTGATCTGGATGTTTCACAGCAGCAGGAAATCTCGGAGCTATGGTGACTTTAAATCACTCATTTTACTTCTCAGGTGGAAAAGTTAAGTGTGGATGTGGTCAGCTGGTACAAAACAACTTGCTAAGTCCAGTCACTTGGGATAAACCACATGTAAAGACTATAAATGTGTATTGAGTCAAAGATGGAAGATAATATAAATCAGCTATTTAGACCTGGTTTAAATCATTGGAGTTTGATTGGGGTTTTTTGCCTATCACCTCAAGCATTCCTCTTGTGCCTGTGTAAATTAGAAGCCAAGGCATCAAGCAAGAGCAAAGACCATCCCTATCCCAGAGAGATCATCTTGGCATCCTGTGCAGTGCAACAGGTAGTGCAAATGGAAAGGCTGAGCAAATGGAAATAAGAGAACAAAACAGAGATCAGCAGAGAAATGGTATTGTTGGCTCCTGGCTTGCCCAGGCGATGCCAGGCGGCGGTCACGCGGAGGGTCGTGGCAGAAGGAGTCTTACTGAGGATTTAAAGGATGGAAAGGTGTCATCACTGAGGACTTCTGAGGAAGGATAAACACGTGAATTCTCCATCAATCAGTGGGACTTTTATTGGCATTTATCTTAGGGCTGAGTGCCTCCCTTGCTGTGATCAGTTAAAAAAAGCCCTGAAAGTGCCGCATTTTACCAAGTCCATCGGGAGGAAAAAATCAGTGATGGGGAAGAATTGGGAGACTTTTCATAGAGAAAAAGAGAAAATTACTTCATTTGCATAGGAATGTGTCACAGCTGTACCCCATGCAGAAAATGTTTCCTCCTGGGATAGGGTGGTTTCAAAGCATAGTCACCCAGCTGCAAAATTGGTTCTGATTCAAGCAGACAGTGGCACTGCATTTCTGGATGGGTGGTGCTTTCGACCTTGTGCCCAGCTACTGAAAACACTTGGTACAGTGCTGGTCTCCAGCATGTCATCTTCCATTTAAGCATTGCACTTTGCTGTTTCTAAATAGAGAATATGAGCAATATTCCCAAACTGAAGAGTTGTCCCTGAAGATTTGCCAGCCACAACCATGACCCATCTTGTTTGACGTGGTTCCTTGTTGCCTTCTATAGTGATATCTCCTGCATCATCAAATAGCGTATTAACATCCACCTTGGTGCTTTTCCATCAACATTTGGTCTTTGAGACACTTGGTTTGTAGCTGGTGCTGCATTTCAGTGGGTCAGCTGTGTGTCCTGGGAATCTGAAGTTGTGGCAAGTCACAGGTGGTCCAAGAGATCAGAAATACAAGATTTGTTGGGGGTGTCTGGTGTGCTTTTAGCAGCATTCTTCATTTCCCAAATACAAGCAGATTAGTGGTTCCTTCACTGTGTTGGCTATCAGTGCGTTAGGCAGGAGAGATTGTTGCGGCTCAGGACAAGTAAGAAGGCAGAGAAAAAGGAGGGGTTTGCCATGGTTTGTTGCCTAAATAAGCTCTCTTGAAAACGTGAGTTCTAGTTATTGTTGCTGCCACCAGCTGTACATCCTACCCTACCCTATAAGGAGTTATATTTAAGGTGCAGTGTCTTGACCAGGTGTGGTTTTTCCCGCTGTCTTCCATTCCAGCAAGATCCTTTTTGCTTCTTCTCTTTTTAAAACACTCAACTAGTTTTCCCCTCCATTTCTCTCACATGTCTTACATAGCTACTGGGCAGCTACAGGTCTACAAAATGTTAGGTGTGTTCCCTTTGATAACATCTAAGAAAAAGAGAGAAATGCAGTACACAGAGGATCTTTAGCACTGAGGGTTCTGTTCTGCTGAAAAAAAAAAAAAAAATCCTAAGCAGTGTTTTAGCATAAGATTCAGAAGGTTTCAAAGAGACATCAGTTAAACCTGCCTGCTCAGTGAGAGCCAACAAGTGGATCTTTCAGATGTCTGAGTGTTCCCTGGGGGTTCACATTATTAATATCTGCCTTATGACAAGGTGGCTGTGCTGATGCCAGGCTTTTTTTCCCAGCCGGCATGATTAATTTTTCCTTCCTTTCTTAATATCTCTGAGCCAGATGCTTCTAAATGTCCTCACAGGGGTGTATTGCTGTTCTTAGCTGCTCCTCCTCCTTCCCCCCCACCCCTTTCCAACTAATTCATATAATGGCTCTGGAGATGCGTTTTGTGGCGTCACGAAAAGCAAAACTTTGAAAGCCTCGTGAGGTGATGGACTTGACATGTGCAAATCTGGCCTCCCGACATTCCTGGTGGGTTTGAAAGCTTCGTGCCAGGTAGTCTGTCAATAACATTCCCCAATTCAGAGTGTGCTTATTTGCCTAGCACTTTACAAATTATATCCATGCAGAACTGCTGAAATGCAAGTATTCCCGGTGCAGAGAACGAGAGAGGGGTGTTGCCCTGACGTTGTGGAGGAAGGAAGTTTTGGCTGAGGAAAAGGAGGGACACTTGTATTATTTATGGAAAGTGCTGCGCATCTTCAGGCGCTGATTTATTTTAAAGGCTTCAAAAACATTGTGATACTAAAAAGGTCTTTGTTCTGCAAACAGAAATTAATCCTCCTTCAGAGCTCTTGTTCCAAAGTGCAGCTGCACAGGCTTGAGTGGCACCAGCTCAGAGAGAGAAGACCTTAGCCAGCTCTACAGCAAACACCTTGTTCCTAAGGTGTTCCTACTTTTTGCCATATCTGTCCATCAGTTTCTTCCAGGTAGTAGATTTGTGGGCCTTCTGTATTTATTCATGGCTGTTTTCAGTCATCAGTGCATTCACCTGCATCTCAAGGTATTTTTCCTTGAGGAAGCAAAACCCAGAAAGAGAATATTTAATGGTAAATAAACTAGAATTTAGTTGCTTGTTTTTTGTATATGTTAATACTGTCTATGTGAGGTAGGTCACTGGATTTAGCAATGAAAGTCTCAATTCAAGAAGCCTGGGAAATAGTGGGTTTTAATTTCTTACAGGACAGGCTAAAATCTCCCTCCATCTATTCTACTGTTTGGGGTTTTTTTTGTAATTTAGAAGTGAGAAAAGTTATAATATAAAGCCATGGATTTGCCAGTGCAAACAGAGGTGTTGCAAGGGGAATCAAGTCTTTGCTTTCAGTCTCTTCTTTTTTTGTGGCATGATGAGGATACCAAGAATATCCTCAGAGTAAGGATGATCTTAAGAGTATCCTAAGAAGAAAGCAGGAGGGCTCATACAGCTTTCCTTTCTATAACAGACAGCTGGCCATTTAGCCATGTATCAGGCAGCCTCAGACAGCCCTTTGGCCCACAGCAGCGTGGGAATTAAGTTAAAATTAACCTGAGTTTGGAAAACAACTAGCACCACTTTATTTGTCCATTTAATTGAATTATATGATGCTGTGTAAGTATGCTGACCCACAGACGTAAATTGCTCCACCCTACCCATTTCCCTCCTTAATTCTTTCATGCTAATGGAGCTGATGGGGATGTTGACTGCACAGAGAGAGAGAGAGAGAGAGGGAAAGAGGTTGGAAATAAAAGGGACTGTTCCAGCCTCATGCAAACCTTCCCCTTCGGTGAAATGCTCTCAGTGTCAGCTGCAGTAACTGTGCTGTGATCTTTGTTGCCATTAAGCTGATTATATCCACTGAAGGATTCATCCAACTAATCCCACAATGCTGCAACTGGTTGCTTTATATTTAAACACAATTTTTATTTTTTTACTAAGAAATAAAAGTCTGCTCACTGGACTCTCAAAATGGGTCAGGCTGTTACATGGACACACTTTTTTTGTGATTGGTTAATACAGGAAAATAGGACATTAATGGGCTCCCTGTGTTAATGGATGGGCTCAGTTTGGGACAGGTCTGGACACACATCAGGACTCAGGAGAGTCTGGTGTAATTTTGGGTGGGTGTGCTGGGAAGATGCTACTTATCACTGTACCTTTGGCACTGCAGCATCTTGTGGCTTGCCATGGTTTGTTGCCTAAATAAGCTTTCTTGAAATGTGAAAATTACCATACAGGCAGGAGCTCTGCATTGAAGAGTGACTCTAATGAGGGAGATTCTGACAGGTTGGATTGATTTAATTGATTTAATAATCAATTTAAATCTAGTTCTTGGTTATTTTTCTAAGGAAAGGTTGATTATCATTGGTTAGTAGTCATTAAAATATGTTCATTTGCAGCTAAATATAGCCTTTGTAGTAGATTTACTTCTTCGTTTGCTAATCAGATACACGATGTCTGTCCATGTTTGCTTAATTAAGTAGTTCAACCCAGTCTATTCACATTCTTAATTTTTACATTTGAATCAGGATAGAAAACAGCAAATTAAACATTTCTTCTCTGTTAGACTACTAGTTGTTTTGTCTTGTGCCCAGGTACTTGTGAATGGAATTAGAATTTAAATAATCTTTACAGGGAAATATTCAAATTTTTCTTAAAAATAAATTAAAATCACATCATAAATATGATGGGCTTGGTTTTGACAGGAAAAATAATAGAATTTTCTTGTATTTATGAATAACATACTTAAAGGAGATGATGTCTCACACATTCAAGTAATCAACTTTCCTTCTCAAGTTCTGTTAACAAAATCAAGGATTTTAGGAGTAAAGTGAAGGAGCAACTGGAGAAAAACAACAGCCTAACATAGGTTTTAATTCTGTCATTAGGCACTCAGTGTTTGATAAAATTTTATCCTCTTTTTTCATGCTGTTGTCTACCCTGAGACTTTGGGCTGGACTTTGGCTGCCTAAGCAGGACACTTCCCATGTTCCAGGCCAACTGAGAGCAGAAAGAACATACCGTGCATTCAGCAACATAAATTATAGAGAAGTGTGCCTAAAGCCTTGCCATGGCTTTCCTGCAGGGTTCTGCAGGATCCTCCTAATTTCTTGTCTTCTAAAAGCTATTCTTTCTGATTTAGTGTGTATTTATCACTCAGTTACTTTAACTTTTTACAATTCTCCCATGCTACAGGCACAGCTGTGGTACACAAAAGTGTATGGCCATTCTTTCAAATTCCTCAGGATTTTAAAGCTAGTAGATCTGTTGTCTCATACTTAATTTTTATCTATTAGTAGTCCAAAGCTGGTCCAATAGCTCAAAAGAATGGTTGAGTGACTTACTTGTTCAGGAGGTTTGACCTGCTCTAGAAAGGAGGTATCAGATGTGTGGTTCCTGGAAATATGCATTCTTTTTCATTGAACTGTAGGGATTTTATGGAATTGTATTTTGTTGGGCTGTCACTTAGGGTGCCCACTGAATTTCATCGTTCCTACAGAATGATTGGAGCTAACATTCTTTGGTTTCACAGCAACTTCTAATAAAGAATCGTTTCATGATTCCAAGTACAACTTCCTGTATAAACTTTAAGGTCCCATTAAAACTGGTGGAACAAATTATATTCATTCCTATTGGATTTTTGTCTGAAACACTTAATTGTTTCATTGATCAAGATTTGTTAAGCTGCCTGCAAGTGGTCCTTCATGAAAGTGGAAGAAGACTGAAGATAACCATCCAGAAGGCAGGTGCCATCACTAAATGCAGGCTTAGGTGAAGACAGATCTTACAAGAAGAGGCAAGAAATAGTGTGGAAAAGGACAGCATGTCCTGATAGTCACAGCAGAGCACTGGGAACTCAGCATCCTGAAGCTAATCCTGGCAGTGGGCTGTGTTCCTCGTTTGACCTTGAGTAAGTCAGACAGTAGGGGTTTTTTTGTGTGTCTCAGTTTCTGTAAGTAACATGGGAATACTGTGTGCATATATCCCTGGGTCTTGCCTAGATTAATAAATCAATATTTGTAAAGTAAGGCTTGATAAATGCTAACTGTGTTAACACGTGTACTTCAACCTTGTGCAGAACTTTGGGAATGTGCCTGCATTTGTGCTGTGTGAGTGGATAAGGTATGTGAGGTCTCTGGGCTGGGGTGGTCAGCAGCCAGAGAGACAGGTTTGGGTCATTTTCTTCCTCCCACGGGACTGCCTGTAGCACATATCTGCAAGAAGGTCTTGAATACAACTTTTCCACTTAACATGCTCCCCCATCACCCACTGTCAGCAATGAGATTAAATTCTGTGCGACTGCAGAGGACGTTGCATGATTAAAATCCTCTTTTAGAAATTAATATGTACCATCGCTCCACACTACTGTGCCTCCTCTCAGAGAAGGGTATTGTCTCCTGAGCACTCAAGGTGTGAAAAGCCACCCAGGGAAGCTGTCTATCTTTGAATTTTATGCTGTTGCACAGTTGCTCTGATGACAGCTACAACTGCATAAAAATCATAGGGACTTCTCCCTTCACAGGGTCACAAGATACAGGGTGAGTTTTGCAGAACGTTTAATACAATAGCAGCAGGAACGGGGGAACCAGAAATCCTGCTTGCAGAACTTCAAGTTCTGTAGAAAAGGTTTGTCTTAGAAAAGGTTTCCTGAGGGAGAAGGATGGTCAAAGTCAGTGTTCACTCATAACTGGGTGTTCTGGAGAAGAAAAACAACGAAAACTTTGTCCTGGATGTTGCCCGACTTTTCCTTACCCTCCTGCCTGTATCAGCCCAGAGAAAGACAGCAGTCAGTGCGTTTGTAGATCCAAATTGAGCCTTCCTTAGGCAGCAGAGTTCAATGCAGCCCATAGGAGGGCTCTGTAGTTCCCTGAGCTTGGCAAATTAGGTATTCAGGGTCCCTGCATTTGGTACAAACTGAAGCTCTTGAGCTCTCATTTCTGTTCTGCTTTAGATGCCAGGAGGCTTTGTGGCATGACCAGGAGGTGCAGTGGGGTGATTTGTCCTGGTTGGAATGATGGCTTTCTAGAGGAGCTTCTCTGGAAGCAGCATGGTTGAATATCCATGTTTAACATGGATAAGAGGCTTCCTGTTGCTTTGAGGTGGGCTGCAGCAGAAAGGACTGATTCTGCTGAGAGATCTCCCTTTTGACTCACATCCTTGGGGGCTGCAGGACAAAACAGTCAGTGTTAGCCCATCCCACAGGTGTTCCCTTTTCATGGACACCTAAATGTGATTCCTGCCACTGTAAAGCCTGCAGGTGCTCTGCATCCCTGTCTTTAAGGCTCCAGGCCTTGTTGATAAGTGCAAGTATATTTGCAGGTGTGAATTTTCCACCAAATGAGAAAGTGGTGATGTTGCCAGCTCACCCCAGGGGGCTGGTGTTCCCTGAGTTCCTGGTGGACAGAGGTTTGCCCTACCAGGCTCTGTCTCTCCTCATTAAAAACTTTCCTATTCCAGCCCTTGCCAGCTGGGATAGAAAGGAAAAACAGCAACTGTGCCTTTTTTACAGTAGTTCGTATTTTGTGTTAGAACTGGCTTAATGGAGACTGAAGGATGTTCTCAGTTTTGTTCATGGCTCCTTCAGCTGCAAGACATTGTTTTAGGTCACTGTTAGTAGATTGAAATCAGTGTGGAGGATGTTGGTCTATTCCCCTTTATCATTCCTTTATGGTACGTAAAGAAAACTTTGAGACTATTTGTTTATATAAAAAGGAGGGGGGAGAATTCATCTTGTTTAAAGACAGAAGTTGTTTTTATCTGTTAATTTTTTCTAGCATATATTTAGAAGTTCATAAAAATATGTATTTCAGAGAGAAGAAATCTCATTTACTGGGATGATTTTTCATTTGACAGTGTGTAAAACTGGCTTTACTTGCAGTTACTGTTTGCGTGGCATTTGAGTTTAAAATGCTGTTGTTAGAGCGCTCCTCCACACTGCCTTCAGACACTACTTCCACTCCTGTTGCCAAGGCTTTCAAAGATGATTTTCTGTGAAATTAGGTTTTGCCAGGTTAGACTTTCCCAGCTTTTTTTAACCTTAAAAAAGAAAAAAGTCAGTAACTTCTGAAGAAGTCTTTAAAAAACATAAAGCTTGCAAATGCTTTTCTTCCCTCCATCAGTAATAGCAAGCAAGCTTTTTAAATATTGATTTTTTTCTTTTTTCTGGACGGTGTCCCTGCCAGCCTCCCATTGTGTTTGATTTTTCTTTTCCCTAAGTTTTACAGGAGACCCCAAAGGACTCCGGGGACATGGTTTCTTCAGATCCATCGATGTAGTGGATTTTTGTGCTTCAAGCAGCTTGATTCTATCCCTCACTTTCCTCATTTCCTACAAGAAAGGAGGAAGACCCTGAGTTCTTTTTCCAAGGTTGGGTCTGGAATGCCTGATGGAAGGAAGCATTGATGTACTTATATTTATTTGGCTGAAATACTTACTCCTTTTTTGTATCTGATAGGATCTTTGGAATCAGATGCAATTCGGGCATTTTATATGGTGGCTTTAAGGCATCTATGTGGTTTCAGGCTGTACATTTTCATGTAGAGACGGTGATGTTGTGCTCAGGAGCTGCACATGGTGCACAGGAGCTGCTCTCATCCCATCATTCAGTCCCTCTTGCCTTAACTCCTGCTCTCCTGAGCTCCCTGAGCCTGGCTCAGACACACATCACTGCTCCAGCTGGAACTCCCTCCCTGTAGTTTGAGGCAAAGGAAAGAGTGCCCCAGCTGGAAGGCACATCCCATGATCCCCCTTTTACAGGTGGGGAAACTGAGGCACAGGGTTTGTCCCTTCACTTTGGCAGAGCTCCTTCTCCCCACACTCTGCTTTCCCTGTCTCCCTAGGGAAGACGGGCTGGAGCTGAGACTCTGAACACGGATACCTCTGCCCCAGGGACTGGATTATGTAGGAGGCTGGATTTGTGCTTGCTGCTTCATGTTCTGAGTGTGTGTTTCTGCTAAAGCCTTTCCCTGGCTGCTGGCAGGCTCCTGGCTTCCAAGAGCTCAGCCCCCTTTTTCCCTCAGAAAACACAGGATCCGAGGGAATTTATAAGAATGCTAACTCCCAAGCAGACACGTGGTTTCCAAAATTGAATCTGGCTTTCCACGGCTTTTAGCAGAAGGGTTGATTTGGGTCAAAATTAATGCAAACACTTGCGGAGACCATTTAACATTCAGTTTATGGACCTGTTAAGGCAGCAGGATAATCCCTTTAGATTACCCATGTAATTCCTAGTGAATATTTATTTTAAAGTGACTTCAGTGCCCTTAGTCATTAGCGAAGGTTAGTAATGCCTCTCGCAGCTGCCAGGCTCAATGTGACAGCATTTGTCAATGGGAGGGTTTCTCCTTTTGTTGCTTCTTCTTTTTTTTGGTTGGTTTGTTTGTTTTTTAACATTTCTCCAACTCTTGCCGGCTTAATCCCATGAGCTCACCTCTAATCACAGGGAAGCATCCTTTGAGCTGCCTTTGCCGTGTTGACTTCCACTGGAGCGAGGCTAAGGAGGGTGCCTAATCCTGGGCTTTCCTCCTGCTGTCTGCCGAGGGTGTTGGGTACACAGCCTGGAGTACGCTGCGGGTTCAAGGACACGCTCCCGCTTTAATGTGCGCAGACATGCTCCCGCTCGCTCCCTGATTGGCAAGGTTAACTCGGAGAGGCTGCAGCTTTTTAAACTGATTTGATTAGACCCACTACTTTATCCCATTCCCTCCCCCACCACTTGGCCCACCACCTCCTGATCCTTTTAACACAGCCCTTGGTCCAATAACCAGCCAGTCTGTTGGGGTTTTTTTTTTCACCCCCTTTTTTCCAACTTTCATGCTGAATTTTGACATTTTGTAAACTAGATTATACAAGTCTACAGGAAAGATCAGGAGGCAGTATCTTAGTCTCAGAGCTGTGTTTTATTGAGGCTGGGTGAGAGGCTGGGATGTGCCTTCTCTTCCTCACTCTCCTTGGCTCTGCACTTTTCCCAGCTCTCAGTGCGCATGTGTGAATTCAGGGACATAAGGCTTGGACACTCATTTCTCTCCAGTTCCTCTTTTCTCTGCAAAACCAGGGCTGGGCAGAATTACGTACTCAGCCCAAAATAACATGGCACCCCAGGTCCTCTTTTACTGTGGTATGACATGTTCACTGTCTGCAAAAATAAACATGAACAGTGTGGATACAAAACTCCCATATCCTGTAGGAGCAAAGTAATAGTGTATTTTAGTAGCAAACATTACTAGTTTGGATTCCTTTGGGAGATCAGACCACCCATAGCTTCCAGGCTGGCTGACAAGTGGGATGGGCCCTGAGGTGCTTTGAGAAGCTGTTTTGGCATTAATGCCCTCAGCTCTTGGGACAGAGAAGGGTGGAGTGGGCACCAGCCCAGCCATCCAAGGGTCTATGGCCCTGTTGCCATCTTTAGCTGTTATGCTTTAGCACATTGTGTGCTGCCAGTTTGCAGTCTGCCTCTGGGACACAGCTTATGTTTGTCATATTAAATATCCATGGGGAATCTGGAGCCTTGTGTACGTAAGCACCTCTTGCCAAGTCTTTCTAGCCCTCCTATAAATATGTAAATAAAGCCTATAAATCACAGGCTCACCCAAAACCAGAGAGCCCCAACTTGCAGAACAAAATCACTGAGAGTGACCAGGACTGCTGAATTTTTGTTTGTTCCTGGACTGGTCCCTGGGAAGCTGCATCTCATCATCACTTGCCTGTTTGTTCACCTGACCTCACCTGAAGTGGTGTGGGCTAGTTGGGCAGCTTGGTGCTGGCAGCATCAAAATCCAGTGACCAGGACCGACCCTACGGAGTCACCCTGGTGCAGCAGCACAGAATATAGACAATCCCCTACACACAATGTATTAAACCTTGACATACTGCATTACTTAAGAGGTCTCAGGGAAAATTAAAACCCTTTTGACTGGGTTTTGCAATGCAGGAAAAATTTTAGTGACGTTTAAAAGGTTTCTCTTGTGTTCCTCTAATGGGATAAATAAAAAAAGGCTTGTTTTAGGCCAGCAAATGGGGGGACAATCCAATTTCCCTGATTCCATCAAGACACTCTTAAAGCATTAGCTTGTGCAGTTTTAAAAAAACCCACAACAGACTGACCCCTCTGCCTGATGGCTTTGAAAAGCGTCCTGATGTGGAGGTATTTATCCTACACCACATGTTTCATCGAGGCACTCCAGCAGCACTCTGAAATATACTCCTTTGTTATTAAACTATTTAGAAGGACAGCATGCACAGGAGGAAACTCAAACACCAGTTTATTATTTACTGCAGCCATCCATGCTGGGGCCTGTGCTCAGAGACTAATGTGTGATGACGGGCTCTTTAAATTCAGTACTTGGAAGGGAAAAAGGATGGCATTAAGTAGGAAGATTTCTGATGAAAGACTGAAACCTAAGTGTGCCCTTAACTTTATGTTTTTAAGCACAGTTTTACCTCAGTGTAAATAAAGATTCCCCTGTGGAATGTTGTATTTGCAGTTTGTTTCCATCAGTCAGAAAGATTAATGTATCAACACTTACTCCAAAGGGGGCTCTGGGGATTGATAATGGGAGATACGAAGCCTTTCACCTCGAGGTCACTGGTTCAGCTCTGCCCCACATTGGCTGCCACCACCAGTACCTGCCATCTGCTCCTCCCCAGGGTGGAATGGGCTGGGCCCAGTTCTGCTCCCAGCTGGTCCCAGCGGGCTCCCTGGGATGCTTTAGTAGGAAATGGGATGGACCTGCTCAGCTCAGCCCCAGATGTGACGGCAGCCCCAGCCCTGGGCTCAGACCGAGCATCACCAGGGAACTTGACCTTCTGCCACGCTTGTACGACCCATGAATGGTGAACCTGTTATCCCTGCCCTGTGCAGAATAACTCATTCAAAGAGCAGGACATCCCTCAACATAAATCTGTCTGTTAAAAAGTTGGCTGTGGTTTTCCCTGGTTGCCTCCAGCTCCTTCTGAATTTCATTAGGAACACCTCTATTATACAGCACAAGGAGGGAGCAAGTGCTGCCTCTAGACTTTGAAAGAGCCCTTTAAAGTGAAGATCAATTTTGCATCTCACTAAATAAGTAATGACAGACCAAACTGCAAGTACTTAGTTCAGCTGTATTTTAATAGCACTGTGGCTCCATCGAGAAATTCCAGTTACTGATGTAGTTTGATGTCCTGAGGCAGTTTTCTCCAGACATTTTTCCTTTTTTTTTCTTCAGTATTGGCACTTCATTAATAGCTGTTTGGAAACCTGACTGTCTGCGAATAAGCAGTACCAATAAACCTTTTTCCTCACTATTTATTTCTCCTTTCTTCCATTGGGAAGCAGCCCCAGTGATTATAGACTGAGTTTTCAGAGTCTGACGTGTAGTTGTACATGGTGGTGGATGAGCAAATGAAAGAGCAGCTTCATGCCTTATAAAATAACAAATGGTAAATCAGCTACTAATACAATTCACGGAGGCTGCTAAAAGGCTGCTGGATGTCACAAAAACAGCAACCCTTTGAGGTGATGAGACGGGAGCTTCTTAAGTCAACACGTGCAGTCGGCTTCTCCCTGGCAGAGGTCCACTTCGGGGCAGGATCCAGGCTCTGCTGCCTTCCCCCTCTGGCAGACAGCTGCGAGTGTGCGAACGTCCTCTCTAATTCCAGATTAGCGACAAAGAGGAGTCCTCATCCTTAAGAAACACTGCCTGGGAAGGAAAGGCTGTCTGGAGGGAGCAGGGCACAGCGCTGTCCTGAGGTGCTTGGAGATTTCTGAGCAAAGTTCCTGGCACTGGGTTTTTCTAAAGGAGAATTAAAACAAAAGTGCCTTTCAAGCTGAGGGCAGTGGGCCACTGAAAGTCAGCTCCCCTGCTAGGCCAGACTTCCCCAAGCTTGGCTTAATAAAATCCAGATCTCATTTAATGAGTTCAGAGGATGGTTCAGACCCTCTCAACATGGAAAGTGCTGATTTTGAGCACCAAGCCGAGGAAGGTTTATGGGACCAAAACAAGAGCGTCTGGAGTCTTTATCCTCACTGACTTAAAGCAGAAAAAGCTCCCCAGGCCATTAGCAGCACCTCTGCTCCTTCTGCAGGACATTGTGGCCCCACTTGTTATTGCGACTGTGCCTGTCACCCTCACGATACCACAACCTCCCTGACAGTGCTCCAGCACTGCCTTGGGTTTCCTGGGCATTTCAGCTGACCCTACCTCTGCCCAAGTCAAACTCCTGGGTTCAGACAGGCACTGCTTTAGCCCACACAGAGGTGGTCTCCCTGCTTTCTTTTGGATTTCTTCCTCTCTAATGGTCTTTCAGTTGTTGGCTTTAAATGACAGTTTATACAAAGAGGACACGCTGAAATGCAGAGTGGCAGCACTGGGGCCATTATAGTTGACAATTAAAAGTGCAAGACCTCCTTGGCCACCCAAGGCTGTGGATTCAAGCCTGCAGAGGAAAAGAGGTTACTTCCAAAGCCCTGAATCCCTTTAAATAAATATCAGCCAGCATTTGCCTGCAGTCAGCAAGGACTGAGGTGAACCGAGCAGCGGCAGCAATGCTCTCAGGTCCTGCTGTCTCCCATCCAGACTGCTAAATTTAGCAGCCTAATCAAGCTTCCTCCTCTCTCTTTGGTCAGGTGGAGCAAGTGGCGTGTTGACTTGGTGGTCTCCCAGCTCTCCAGCCCCATGGCAGTGCCTGGGACAGCCCTGTGTGGGGGAGCAGCACGTCTGATGGGCCACCACGGCAGCGCTTCCTCTTAATCTCTCTGCTCCCACCCACACGTGCTGTCCTGATATCCGACAGCCGGTCCCACGCGGGCACGGGGCCAGCAGTGACTTTACAGGCTTTGTGGCAGAGATTATTTAAAGGAGATTAACCCTTCTAAACCCCTTAGATTTTAATTATTTCTGTATGTATTTATAAAACCTCCAGTCTGCTAGTTCCAGGGCACAACTGCCCCAGTCCCCATCCTTAACCTGGATTCGTGAATATGCAACACAGCCGTGTTACAGGACAGGGGCTGGGCTGGACAAGGCTCACTGGACTTCATTATTTATTGCCATTCTGGAACAATTCACATCTGGGATGAAAATGAAACATTACGGTTTCAAACTGTAAAAAGAGCTAATAATTTGGATGACTTTAAAATACTAACAGGGCATTAATTTAATTGTTTGAGTTAATGCAACATCTCTTGCTAATTATTTTCGTTAGGGCAGCTCTGTGAACATAGAACATTACCTGTGTCTCCAAAGACAGGGCTCTCTGTTGGGTTAATGTACTGGAAGCCAGGAGGGGGAAGGCCTGTTTCTTTCATTCAGTCTCCTAGCAAGTTTTTTATATGTATAATGATGCTGTGAAATCATGAAGTCTGGAAAACTAGTCATGGCTAGCAGGTACTGGTAAAAAAAGCGAGGGAAAAGGGTGTGCACCTCCATCCTCTCAGTTTTCTCTC
The DNA here is from genome assembly GCA_013400415.1 of Scytalopus superciliaris. Lineage (NCBI taxonomy): Eukaryota > Metazoa > Chordata > Aves > Passeriformes > Rhinocryptidae > Scytalopus > Scytalopus superciliaris. The sequence goes on along the minus strand of VXBX01000791.1, from coordinate 15,081 downwards.
CTGTTAGTCATGTTAGTTACTGCTGGACTGATTAGTTTATTAAAGGACTGATGGAGGGAATGTTTCCAGTCAGCCTGCAAGCTGTAAAATCTAAATGAAAGTCGAAATACCTTATTTCTGTTTCATGGCAAAACCTGGCTTATCTCAGGTAACACAAACCTTGCAATCTTTAAATGGATCGTGGAATCCTGGAATGGTGTGTGTTGAAAGGGACCTTAAAGATCATCTTGTTCCAGCCCCCTGCCATGGACAGGGACACCTTCCTCTAGACGAGGTTGCACCAAGCCCCACCCAGCCTGGTCTTGAACTCTTGAGGGATGAGGCAGCCACAGCTTCTCTGGGCAACCTGTGGCAGGGCCTCTCAGTAATACCCTCACATATCTGCTCATTTCGTAAATGCAAGCATAAAAGGTGGCTGTTAGAAGGAAACAACCCCCCCAGCATTATGGACACCAGTAATCTGAGAAAAAAATATGTAATTTTGAATGTATTTCAGATGATTTTTATTTATTCTTGTCTCTGGAGCAAGGAAATAAATGCAGACAGTGCCAAGAAGCCCATAAATAAATTTTGTTCTTGGAGAATCCCTTTAATATGCACAGGGTCCTGCTTCTGTAGTAGTGAACATTTGACCAGTAGCAATTAATTTCTTATCACAGTCTTTCTATGAGGTAAGAAAACATTAGTGTCTCCATTAGGAGGTGGAGAACAGGAGCTCTCCCGGAGAAAAGGATGGGCCCAGCCTCATTCCCCTGCCCCAGGGCTTGCCAAGAGCTGCTGGAGGGAGAGGGCACTGCAGGGATGCCTCTCTTGTAACACATCTGGGTGCTCCTCTCCAGGCAGATCCATCCTCCTGGTCAAATGATAGACTCAGAAAATGTTCAATATCTGTGTATTTCAGGATAAGTGTCGCTAAGCTAACGAATTTTCAGGAGCTTACTGTGAAGCATACACTATTTCCTTTAATGGCAGATGGGAAAAGGGAGAAGAAAAAATAATAAAAGTCCCTGGTATAAATCTCTTCTGTGTAGAAAGGATGAAAAGAGGGTTTCTTACTAAACTGACCTTACAGAAAATAGCGTGTGATCCCATAGCATGTAGATTATTAGGCAAAGTGTCCCAAAGGTTAATGTGTCTTTTCTCATTAAAATGGGTAGGATCTCCAGCTGAAAGAGCTGGCCCTGTGTGTCCAGCCCCAGAGAGGGGGAGTGGGGAAGCAAAGGGTTAAATTTCGGGGCTGTAGAAGCAGATTGTGTTTTCCTTCTATGATGTGGGCTGACAAGACATCAGTATTCTATTCATCTGTTGGGAATTAGGCTGTTAATCCAATCAATGACTCTTGAGCTAGCTGCAGCCTGCCTCCCCACTGGGGAACAATCGGATCAGACGGGAGATTGTTTAAGAGCACAGAGCGGTCCCGGTGTCAGGTGGAATTTCCAAGCGTTCCCTAGTGAATTGGGGATGGGAAAGCTGTCTCAGCCCATTTATCCTGCCCCTTAAATAACCAGGTATCTGCCTCAGCCATGCTAAAGTGATAAAGCAGTACAGGAGCCACTAACTTTTATGGGAGGAGGGGGCAGGGAAGCACCCTGAAAAGAGAGATTTTAGGATCTTGCCCTTTGGAATATCCTCCCGTTCACAGCCTGGGATCATGTCTGCCTGGTTTGTGGGGGTCTGGCTCAGCCACAGCGCCACTTGTTACAGCTTTAGGCATTGACTTTCCCAAGCACATTTTTGATCCTGGCAGCTTTTCTATTGCACCAACACACTTGTTTGATGACCAGCAAGATGCCTGGTGCTCAAAGTAACAGGCAGTAGCAAATATTCTTGGATAACCTATAAATATGTCCAAATACACAGCTGTGCACAGAGTGCCAGCTGCAAAACCGGGATGAAAATGCTCAACAGCACAACAGCCCTGAGAGTTTCGATGTCGCTGCGTGAGCCTATGTGTAGATTCAGAAATCATTTTGTTCTGCAATTAAAGACAGCCATGTCTGCGTTGGGATACTGAGAGCCTGTATCTGTGCCAGCAGCACTACATGCTGATCATAGTAGATGATCCCATTGAAATTGCACTTGGAAATTTAGGTACAGCACCAGTTAGAAACTAGGGCAATGAGGGATTAGTGTAACCCTGGCACACTGAACTCCTCGGGCTGGGAGTGTTTGGGTGCATTAGCAGATGCAGGCTTCGGGAGGGAGCCAGTGGTGGTTCCTGGGCATCCTGTTCCCTCTGAGCTTTCTTAGAGCTGCTTTTAACAGCAGCTTTGCTAACTCCAATTTAGTGCTCCTAAATGAACCACGAGTATGAGCTTCAGCAGTGAATACGAATAGGGAGGTCCCCAGACAGAAAAATCCCCAGCTTGCAGGCTTGGCTTTAAAGGGCTTCAACATCGCTCTTCCCTTGATCATAATTTTGAATCAAACAAAAGCTAATGCAATTTTCTTTGCCTTTCAGTAGCAGATTGTGCTGTAAAAGTTCATGCCATTAGAAATGTAATAATTGCTTCTCTATGCAGATCTAATTTATCTGTGAGGCACTTAGAAGATAGGCCAAATGATAGCCTGGCAGTAGGCTCTGGAGAAGGGCCCAAGAGGTGATGATAAAAATCTGTCTAGCACCTTCCATCCTCAGGGATATCTGCCCAGCACAGTGCAGGAAAAGGTCTGAATAGGAGGAAGGGACAGAGGAGAGAGCTGAGAGCTCTTGGAGAGGGACAGCTCAAGTGAGAGAAGGGCCCCTGCCAAACCTACTCATATGTAAGGGAGGTAGAGGTTATAGGAGGAACTGAACTTAGAAGATACCCAAGCCCTGTGCTTGCCAGCCTGGGCTATTTGCCATCCCCAAATAACAGGTGATCATGACCAGTGCATGGATTTTGGTTTTGCTTCTACCAGAGGTTGCTCTGTATCCTTTGTCCCATGTTGTTGGTCCTTGGGGAGTGCCTGAGCTGCCTTCAAGCTGGGACCAAAGATGCACATGGTGGTGTCTCACATTAACAATCATAACCTTACAAGCACTTCACAGGCACCAGCCAACTAATTTTCCTCATGTGGGCCACCCACTTAAAACAGCTGGTGAAGGTGAGCAGTCACAAGTATATTTTGCTTTAGCAAAATCAAAAGCTGAAAAGTGGGGAGAAAACATAAAGATCTACTTTATTTTTCTGGGGTCAGAGATATTTGTGACTCTAGACTTTGGCACAAAGCTGTTGGATGGTCTTGTTTCTCAAATTGCACTGTTGCTGGCATTGCTTTAAGGCTCAGGAGGCAACTAAAAGCAAAAGTCTATGTGTATGTGGGTGCACACTGGCCTAAGGTAGGGATTTTAAAAGAACAGGATCCCATGTCAAACTAAACCATTGCTTTTCTATGCCAGCATTTGCTACTCATCTATCTGCTTTGCTTGGGCAAGCATTCATTTTACATGTATTCATGTGCATGTACAAACCCAGGCTGCTGCGTGCAAAAGCAGTGTGAAAATGGAAATAAAGGCTGGGTTGTGGCCATCTACTGAATTGTCTGATGGAGTTCAAACTGGTTATTTTAGTCTGGTTGCCTGGTTTTACGTAATGGTGGGTATTAACATGTAAATTCTGCTGTGCTTTTGGCTCTAGCCTCACCCTCAGTCTTCTTGGAGATAAAATTTCAGAGAGAGAATAAGATGATGATGAGGTTAAAGTAAATTGTTGAGAAGTTGAAGTCTAAAGTGGAAATAAATGAGAAATAAAACCCTTTTTAAAAGTGGAGGGGAGTATTTTCTTGCTATTTTTCATCTCTCTGGCTTGAGTGAGTGTGTGTCGTGAGGCTGCAGAGATTTATATTACAGCTCCTAAGCACCAGTGCTTGTTCAGAGACTGTATTATTCTGGCCCTTTTTATTCACTCACCTTCTAAAGATGTAGTGTAAATATTTATCTTCCCTCCGGCCCATCCATGCTGCCCAGGACCCAGCGCTGTTAAACACTCTTATCACCACATCGTTCTTATCTCCTGCAATCCCTGCCAACATTCTGAGTCTGTCAATGGGAACGAGCATACACCTTAAAAGGTGCCACAAATGGACAGAAAAAGAGGTGATGTGAGGGAAAGAATACCTTAAAATAAAGAGCACAGGTGCTGTCCCTCAAAGGGAAAGGATGGTGTAGATTGAAGGCAGTGGAATGAGGTCTCTGTGTGAAGCAGCACTTGAGGAGGTATGGGGTCCCCTACAGACCCTCATGCTGGTGTGGAAGGCTGTCATCACCCATACAGGGTCAGACTGGACCAAAGCTCACCCAGGTAACCAGCATGGATTTGTTCTTTCTTTGCTTAGTGCTAAATAAAACAGGTGAGATGCAGAAGAGATGGTGCCTCCCTTAGGGCCACCCTCCCTCTCACAGAGATTTCTGCACACAGCTTGTAATAAGGCAGGGCTGGACAATCGATGTTTATAGCATGCTGTTTAAAGCTGTCCTGTGAAACCACAAACACTGGCCAGTCAAAGTCTACTTGGAATTGCAAGCAGTCATGTCTTCTAGAGTGTACAGCATCTCAGCAGGGCTCAGCCAAGCCATTTCCATGTCTCTGCCCTTCAGTCCAGAACTTGTGTTAGGTTAAGCAGGGAACAGAAATTCCCAAGGAATGAACATGGGATGGCAACACCGATATAATCCTATCACTTATAAGACAAAATTGACGTGCAGTAGCCATAGTACCACTTAGCGGATAAGACAGTTGGTCCATCTGCGCTCGGTCCATCTTCTCCAATTTCTCTTGCTTAAATTTCTCAGGAGCAGCACAAAATCCTGTTATCCAATAAGTTATCCACTGGTAGTTGGATTTTCATTGAGTGACATCTGTCGCAGACCATAGATGCAGGAGGTACCACTGGTTTTGTAGCATCTTTCGTTTTTATGGGTTTGGTAGACATGGACATTTGGGGTTTGGTTTTGAAGTATTTGGAAAGGCTCCCATCACCCTCAAAGCTGTGCAGCTTGGCTGTCATCGTGCCATGGCCAGATGTGCCAGGAGGCTGTAAAAGGCACCCAGGATGGCATCCAGCATTAGGAGGCAAGAGGAAAGCTTGGAATCAGATCTGTTGTTGGTTGGTAACATTCATGTGTAGGACTGAGTGTAATGGTCTTTCTTTCCTTTCTGATCATGTTCTGTCTGCCTTTGTGGATTCTGCCATTTTCACCAGCTCCTTCTCTTTATAGACAGAGCATTGTGAAAAGGGCTCTGGGACAAGGCCTTGCAAGCCTTTACAGGAGGTGTATTACTGCTTTGAGCCTGTCTTTTCCCCCCTTTTGTGTTGAAGCTCACTGAATTAGAGCAAGTCTACTCCTTTTTAACCTGTCACAGTGACATTCCAGCTGACACGTGATGATGAAAGGGCATTTCTCAGAGGCATCCTGGCATAGAGCAGAGCTTGGCATTGTGTGTTGGCTCCAGAACTGCCCATCTCTTCTGCACTCCCCAACATCAGCTCCCCTACTCAACACCTTGTCCTTGATCCATCTGCTGAAGCTATCCATCTGATCACCATCAGCATCTCTGTTCCTGATCACTGTCAGCATCTCTGGGTTCCTCCCAGCTGCGGAGGATGCGCTCTGGATGCCCTGCTCCTGACTGGTGCCAGCAGGGTGAGCACAGAGGCTGTGCCAGGTTGTCCCTGTCCACTCACTGGGATCATTCATCCCAACAGAGGCACATCCTGGGAGAAGAGCACTCTGCATCTCCCTAGGATGCTCCAGAAACCACTGCTTTCTGTCACACATCAGGAAATATCCCTTGCATCAAGGCCAGCTAGAATTCATCTTAATTCATCTTCTGCGCATTGTGTTTCATTGCAAAACAAACATTTCCAGCTCCTGGTAGGCAATATTCCTCTCACGTAATTCCCACAATGGGAGCTGTAATCCTCACTTTCATGGCCCATCTTTGATTAGTCTCCAGGTGTGACCATTTTGCTGTGAAGGCTCAGCGTTGCCGTACCTGGAGCAGCCGGGCACGTTGGGCTGCGATTAGCCACAGTGCTCCAAAAAGCCAAATCAGAGAGGGATTGAGATCAGCAGCTTCCCGAGGGCATTTCAAGGCCTTTAGTGAGTGACCACACTAAAGCTTTTTCCATTTACCTGGATTAAAATTTGTCACAGAGGAAATACAAGCAAATAGCACAGCATCTGAGAAGTGTAACAAATAGCATTTGGCCAGCCGGAACGCTCAAAGGGGGGGGAAAAATCCACAGCGTAAATAAAGTGCAAACCATGTTTGCATAACATTGGATTAATAGTTCTTTTTAAAAACCACACTGGGATTAAAGAGACACATTTCCTATGCCAGGGCTTGCACTCCCTCCTTAGCCCAACAGATGCCAGGAAGTACATCTAAGAGAAATAAAAAGCCTCGTTAGCTGCAGCCGGCTGCTGAAGCAGCAGTGCTTTCCACAGGCCTTTGGAAGAGGAACAAATGGCTGGAGCAGTCCTGTGTGTTTTATAGGGAGTTCTGCAGCAAAGTGTTCCTGTGGAAAGGGATTTCTGCTGCGCAGCTCCAGTCCCATTCACCTGTGGGTGTCAGCGGCAGTTTTGAAGGCGGGGATGTGGAGAGGAGCTGACCTCCCATCCCCCAGCCCACATATTTGACATCCTGCCTTTCCAGTAATTCATTCGGAGCGCTTCTGCCTCTTCTTGCCCAGCCCTGCTCCGTATTTTGCTGAAGTCAGTGCCGGCCCTGTCACTCCTCTGAGCAGGCATGTGCTTAAGGAGTATTCAGGGGCTCTGGCTCAGATCAGTTACCTTATTAGTGTGGAATAATCAATGCATGCCGTCCTTGATTCCTTCAGTTCTTTGCCTTGCGATATCTCTAATGGCACCCATTTGAATTATGCTTCCCGCAGTTTGGGCAGAAACAGGCTCCTGAAATGAGGCATCTTTCAAGCCACTCGTGTGAGTGACACAAATGGGACATAGCAGCACATGGAAGGAAAAATCTGACACCCCCCCACCCCGAATTTTGCTTGGGAAAGACATGATTTGGATATTTAGTCAGCAAATGCTTGTTGCATCTGGCTTTTGTCTTTTGACCCTTTTGCTGCCATGGTTGTTGTGTTGGTGCTATGTCCCACTCTGAAACACAGATTATTCCTAGTTCCTAAGCTCAACGAGGTTAATATCAAGCGGAATAACAGTCTCCAGTTATGGATGAGATTTCTACCTGTTTTTCTGCTCTCCTTTTCCCTTTCGCCTGCTCCAGAATCCACAGCAGACTGTAGAATTTGCACCTTAATCCCGAAGATGATGGTAATTAAAAACTTAAGTCTCCATAGACAGATGCAAATAAATTAAGGAGGCAAAGAACTGAATTAGAGGCTAATCCTGATGGGGTAGTGAAAGCAAAGTGGCCAGTAATTCTTTCCTTCTGTTATTTCACCTGTGCTGGTGGCAGGATGAGGCTGTGGTGGGGTGAGGTGCCTGGGTGTGCACTGCTGGATGTGCCACCTGTGCACCAGCTCTCGGGCAGAGCCTGGGGAGGGGACACAGCAGCCTGGGGAGGGGACACACTTCCCAAAGCATTGCAGCTGGTGCAGTGGTGTATGTGTTAAGCTGGAAGAGAGGGCTGTGTGCCAACACCTACAAATCATGTGGTTCGCTTTGCCCTTGTGCTGCAGGTGTTTCACAAGGATGAGTTTGGCAACCTGCTCATCCCTGAGCACTCTGCCCTTTCCTCACCCGACAGAACTTACCTGGGCTTTGGGTAGACCTGGATTCTGAAGAGCAGAAACCTAAGATTTATTCAGGTGGAAACAAAGCAGGGATGTCTTTTTGCCCTGTGTGCTCCCTTGTGCTGAGGAGTACAACACACTGAGCTGTGGCAGTGTCCTGGTGCTTTACCCTTTCCTGAAATAGGCCAAGGCTGGACTTGCACTGGAACATCTTGCACTAAAGCACTGGGATTAGTGAGCATTCCAGAGGAAGGCCATAGTACTGAAATCCTTCATTTTTATGGGCTGGAAGTGATAACACTGTGAACTGAATTATACTCACGTCATGACGTGATCCACGCACTCTTACTGGTGGATAGATATTGATTATCCATCAATATGGAGTGATGGCAGATGATTCAAATCCCAACTGTCAGGTAGCTGGATCTCCTGGGCTGTTTATCTAGTCAATTAAAACATTGCCATGATTCAGCTTATTTTTTTAAAACTTAGATTTACTTGTGTCCCCTGTACCTCTAAAATCAAGTCTTTTTCTCTCTTTTTCAGGATGGGGAAGGCCAGACTGCACTCCATTATGGTAAGCTGCCTCTCAGCTCGGTTGTTCCCTCTTAACAGGATGGATTTGCAGCTGGAGTAAATGCTCTATGCACAGAAAGCAAATTTCAGGTCTAAAATGAGCAGAGATGCTGGATTTGATTACCTCCACCAGCAAATCCAGCATGGTAGGAGTAGGGGCTTTGGGAGAAGCAGCAAGGAAGACTGCTGTCCTCCCTTTGTTGTCCTCTGCAGGTGTATAATTAAAGCCTTCCTTTTCCCCCAGTTAATGATGTAGAGTTTTCATGTACACCTCTGTGTCTCCAGGGTGTGGCTGTGCCACCTCCAGACCCAGGAGTGGCTCTGGTTAGGGAATGCCAAATCCCGTGGCCTTCAGGGAGGGTCTGTATCAGTATTAACACATTACACGGGTGAGGAGAAGGGGATGACCAAGGTGGCCTCCACCTCCACGTGTCCTGGTGACAAACCTGTTTGATTGCAGGTGAGAGAGCAGGAACTTCTCCACTACCAAAATCAGCAGGGGGAAGTCACAGTTCGTGTCCCTCCTACAATTACAGACTAATTAGATACATGATTTTATACTTTAATTGAAAGATTGTTCTGTCTCCAAATGAGAGAAGTAGAGACTGAAGTGACGCATGCGGTGCTGATGTGTGGGGAATATGAAAAAAGTATCGATTTAATCTGGATCATAATTTTTTTCCCAAAATTAAGACATAGCTGGTTATTATTTTGTACTCTCTCTTGATGCCTGTCACTGTAATTAAGAGCATACTTGTCATTCTGAAGTGTTTGTGTCTTTCTCTCTCTCCCTGATCTCTCCACAAGGACATTAGCAGGATGGCAAAATTGCTTTGCAGAGCATCAGTCCAAAGCACAGCATTTGGATCTGGAGCTAAACCCCCACATACCAGGGCCCCTGAACCAGTACTGTAATTACAATAATGTGTGATTTCTCTGCATGTGGTCTTTCCTGTAGGATACCCTATTTTTCAAATTCCTATCGTTGTGACTGGAGAAGTGAATCTGTTGCTTAGCACAGCACTGTCCACAGATTGACAGCACTTAAAGTGCCACATTGCCTCTCTCTCTGTCTAATTCATTCCACATTTTGGGCTTTCTCTCTCCTGGGAAGGTGCTTTCCCTGCTCCCAACTACAGGACTGACATCTGCCTACTGAGGGGTGCACAGTGCATTACACTAGCTTGTGCAAACATATATAAGTTAACCATGAGCACCTGCTTCAAGCAAGGCCAATATGTGAAAACGAAGGGTGGATGCATCACCTGAGTGTAAATTCTGTGCATGTGGATCCCTCTGGCTGGTGCCTGAGGCAGGTTGTTTAACAATCAAACAAACAACACTGATTTAATGAACATTACTTCAGAAGCAGTTTCTCTGATCCACCCTGACACCCCAGATGTTTCAGTAGTGACAGTTTACCAGGGTTTTTTTCCCAAATCTTTTAAGTATTAATATTTTTTTCTTCCCCTTGAGTGTCACCCTGTGTATCATCTTTGGGAAGCCTTTCTGGCACACAGATTTGGTGTGCCCAAGGGTACCCAGCTGTTCCTGGTGGCCATCACTGCACCCAGGCTGTCCCTTACTGATGGGATCATAAATCCCCCCAGTCTTGGAAACAGCTTTGAACAGCTGGTTTGGATTCAAGTTGCTGTTGGCTGGAAACTGGAACTCACTGAGGGCCTCCCACAGTACCACTTTGGTCAGCCCTTCAAAACCAACCTGTTAGTTGCAGCAGAGAGGTGTGAGAGCTCCTATGGAAACAGCCTCTGAGCTGAGCAGGGCCTTCACAAGGCCTTCCCTTTTGCTGGAGGCTGTTCAGGGAAGGGTTAAATCCCATCAGCAAGGCAGGCACTGCTTTTAGGGTGTCTGCATCCCTTTTTATGAGCCAGCATGGCCTGACAGCTGTCCTTGTGGTGACAGCTCTCCTGATTACAGCCGGTGTCAAACTGCATCCTGCTGCGGGTTATAAATCCTGCCTCCTTCCGATGGGCGCCGACCCCAGGTTTAATCGGAGGTTAAGCGGAGGCCAGCCCGGCTGCGCGGTCCGGAGGCACCGGATCGCTGCCGGACCCACCGCCGCACCCGCTCGGTCACCGAGACCAGTCTCCCTGCTGAACGGCCCATTAGCCTTCAGCTCCTCTCCATCCATCCACCCGCCCACCGGGAATACTCAGATCATTGCTGCTGCCTCTCCCAGAGGAAATCAAGGCTGCTCCGAGCAGTGGCGGCCACGTGGCCGCGGAGTGGGCAGGCTCTGTATCCTCATGGGCGCTCCGGCTTCCCTGCAAAGCACCATCTGTTCGGCTCTGGCTGTGCTGTGGCAGGGCAGTGGGAGGGGACTCTNTATATATTCATCATGCGAACCCTGAGGATTAATGGAGTCGGGAGGCGAACTGCGCTGAATGGAAATTCATCTTCTCCCGTGCCCGTGTCAGGGCTGCCGCTCCGGCCCTTGACAAATCGAGGGTCCCAGGGTGCCATAAATCCAGCAGCTGTGCTCATCCCCTGGGATGTCCCCAGCCCGCTCAAGGACATGGGCTGTGCCCACCGGCAGCACCAAACGAGAAAGCCGCATTTCCCTGTGCGGGCACCAGCCCCCCATCCCCAGAACCTGCCGCCACAGCTGCCTTGGCATCTCTGGAAGTCTGCTTTCTGCAAAGGGATGTGACCCCCCAGCCCTTCAGCTCAGCCTCACCCACACCCCCATCTGCTTCCTCACCAACCCCTTCCCACATTTTTCTTCCCTTTTTTGTCTTTTCAGTATAAGCTCCAATCGCACATTGAATTTATTTTAATGAGACATTGCTGCTTGTCCTTTTGGATCAGTAGAGAATTGCAGAGTAATGCAAAAAAGACTCTAATTACTAAAAGAGTCAGTTGGTAGCATTATAAAAGCACCCAAAATACAATTAAAACCAACTACCAATGCAAGAGAAAGGTACTGACTTCACAGTCTCATAAGGCAGCTTTTGGCTTCTCTAGGATCTGCTTTGCATGGGCTTAAGGGAAAATCCAGGGCGTGGAACTTCTGCTGATAGCAGCCAAATCAGCTCTTCGGTGTTAAAGAGTTCTGCTTTTCCAGGGCAGGGGGCTTTAGCATCCTTAGGTAAGATTGTTACATCCTGGAGACAGAGAAGAGCTCTGGTCAAACTTGATTCTATCTCAGCAGAGAAAATCAGGGATTTAAAAATAGTTGTTAGTAGAGGTGTGAGTGTGTGTGCCATTACCAGCTGTCTGGGGGCACAGACACAGTCCCTTGGAGCTGGTGCTCAGGGCAGGGATGGCCAGCAGCTAGAAACCATCCGAATTTTCTGCAAGGAGAAATGATGGATGGAAGCCAGAAGCAAGGCAGTACTGATGATGCCCTGACTGGGATGTGCTGCCTGTGGAGCCCTGGGAGGTTCAGGAGGCTGGTGAGGGGCTGGAACTTAGAAAGATGTTATAGGTGAATAGACAGATACAGGTATAGGTACAGATACAGATATAGAGCTATAGATACAGATAAATGCATTATAAATTCTGGGTACAAAAGCAGGCAGGGAGTGCTTTCCCAGATGGCACTTTGGGGCTCTCTGCAGTGCTGCACCAGCACTCTGGGGCCTTTCCCAGAGTCAGTCTCCAGTCCTGGATGTGAAGAAGCCTTAGCCAAACTGTGCTCAGTCTCCCTCTGCGTCCCAGGTGATGCCCTGCAAACCTCTGGGCTCCTGACAGCTCCATCTCTGGGCTGTGGGCTCTGGGGTGCTGGTTGCACCAGTAACTCCCTTTCTGGACTCTGGACAGAGTGGCTTTGCTCTCACTTTGTATTTTCTCCTTCCTTTGCACTATTAAATCCAAAGTAATACATTGTGTACTGAACACTGCCCCGAAAAATGATCTGCTATGCTGGGCCAGGTGCTGAGACGGCGTTTCCTGCCTTGGGCATACGCGTGGGAAGTCGCCAGCTACAGCCACGCTCCAGAAACACCCATCACTGCTGCCTCGGGTCAGCATCCCCAGACTAACCCTGCCCTTTCTCCCTCCAGCTGCCACCTGCGAGTTTTTGGACATCGTGGAGCTGTTGCTGCAGTCGGGAGCCGACCCCGGGCTGCGGGACCAGGAGGGCTGCCTGCCCGAGGAGGTGACGGACTCCAAAGCCATCACTTCAGCTCTGCAGCAGCATGTCACCGGCTAGCCCTGAGCCCGTGGGGGGACAGAGATGCTCTGCAATAACACCCCTTCTCCTCCCTCCCCGCTGCCCTCCCCTCCCCACGCGCCTCGGGGGTTCAAGGGGACCTTTTAGAGCACAGGGTCTGGCTGGGCTCTCCAGCACGAGGGCCAAGCGCATACCTTGGGCAGGATGGGGTCAGAGTTTTGCATGCTCTGACATTAAGCAGTATTTGAGGGGGGAGGGAAGGGGGAGAGGGTCTGAAGAAGGCCCCAAGAATTATTTTAATGTATCAAACAAAAGTACTGCGTCGGCTGTCTCACTGGAGCAGCCTGGGCTGACTGGTCGGCTCCTCCCTGGGGAGGGCAGGGCTGCTGGGCCAGGTGAGGGATGCTCATCTCTTCCATTCAGGTTGACTTTTGGTTTATTATTTTTTTTTCCCCTGGGTCCAAACAAAATATAAATAAAAGCACAGTGTCGGGATGGAGCCTCTGTGTGTTTGGTTTGGGTTTTCTTTTCAGATTCCTTGGAAGCAATAAAAATGGGAGACAGCTCAGTGCTGCCAGCTCAAGCTCTGCTCAAGCTCTTGTCCTGTGGAAAGAGGCCTGCAAAGACAGGAGGGTCGTACAGGTGTCTCTCAGTCTTGTCCTCCTGTTTCTCACATAGCGCATGTTGCTAACCAACCCCTCCAAGCTGACAGGACTTTTACCACATCACACAGCCACTTTGTTGAATAAAATGGCTTTAAACTCTCACCTTCACTATCAGCTGCAGGTCCTCCTGCCATGTGCCAGACCCTGGAGTGGCTCATTCAGGGCTGGGGTTTGTAAGACCTGGGCACAGACATAAACCTGCACCCACCTTATCACCCCTGAGGGCCTCTCAGACACTTCATGGTCTTCTTCTCAGCTGGCCAAATATCCAGAAAGTGGGGAAAATGTGCCTTTTTGCAAGGCCTGAGTGCTGGAGAGAGTTGAGATCGTTGTGGGGCTTCCTGCTTCCTCATCAGGATCCCAACTGGGCCGTGCTGGTAGAGCTGCCAGGGCTGGGCCTGTGCTTTTGGATAGCTATGAGGGAGGCTGCTGTGTTGGGTGAGTGTATGGCAAGAGGAGACTGCAGCTTCCCTGTGGGGTTTGCTTCTCCCCAGAGAAGATGTACAGCCTTGGGGGAGAGCATAGGAAATCTCCATTGCTGTGACAGGAAGCCACTTGCCATCAGGTCCTTTCTCCAGCACATCCAGCCTCAGGAAAATAAATGGGAATGTTCCTTTCTCTGAGGACTGGCTGGGCAGGAGGCATGTGTGGGTTTTGGCCCCTCACGGTGTCTGTGGCTCCTGCCAGGGTTTGCTGACACTGCCAAAGGCACTGCACTGGCTCCAGCACTGCCACTGCACCACACACGGCACGGGCCAGGCTCCGTGGTGGGGACAAAAGGGCTTGGTGAGTTATTTTCCATTCACTTAATATTAAGCAAGCACCCACAGTGGCTTCTGCTCCCCTTCCCCCTGCCCAGGGGACCCTCAGGCTGGCAGTGGCCGGGCTCGTCACCGCCTGTCACTTTTGCATCACGATAGCAAAGATGCCAACCCCAACACTGGGGTCACGCTGGCTTTGTGATGGTGGCATCAAGGCTGGGGACAAATGAGGCCACCCTTGCACAGTGCCATAATGCACAGCCACTGCCTGGCTTGATGGACACGCTGGGTAATAAAAAAACTCTGTTAAAGCCGGGATGAAAAGCGGCAGCCATGGTGGCGGGGCTTTCAGAGAGCACATTTGGGGCCCGAGCGCTCAGCCCTCGAGATGTTTATAGCACTTTAGGTCTGTTTGTGAGGTTGGAGCCTTTCCAAAAAAAAAAGAAAGCAGGGGTGGGGGGGAGGAGAGAAAGACATATATTATTGTTTATAATCTGCTTTATTCAGCCAAACCTTTCCCCAGCAGCCTTGTGGATTGCTGTTTAAATCCCTTGGTGCCTTTAACTACCGATACAGAAAGTGGTTAATGTGCATTCGCCCTAAGCTTGGCATCTACTCCAGGAAATCACTTTAATTGAGAAGCATTAAATGTTAAAATGATTAAAATATAGAAAGCCAACACACAGGTGCCCATGGAGGGGCTTTGACTCCCCTCATCCCGCCTGGCATGGCCCTTCCATCTCACCTGTGCCCGCCAAGCGCTCTTGGTGGCACCGCCCTGCATCCACTGTCACCGCTGCGTGGTGGCAGCAAGGCTGTGGCACCTTGGGCTGCCATGTGGCAGTGAGGGACATGCCCACCCCAAACCCACCCACCTCTCTGTGCCTGCTAAAAGCCAGGGCACCACAGCCAATGTCATTTATCCCATCAAGGGGTGCCAGCTTCCTGGGCAAGACACCAGGGATCCCCACCCCAAGCAGCCAAGGGTAGACAATGCTGGTGGTGGTGGCCACAGTCCTCCCACTGAGGAAGAAAATCCCAAAGACAGCAGCTGCTAAAGAGCATCCCGACTTTATTTGCCATCGCTTTCCCTCAGGGCAGAGGGGGTGACTGTACACATCTCATGCCAACGCACCAGAGGCAGGGTACAAAAGCAGCGCCCTGGGCCCAAATTCAGGGCCACTTGGCGGGAATCGTTTCTCCCCAAGACATGGCAATAAATAAGGTTTTATTCTTTGAA
>VXBX01000790.1:313087-351037 GCA_013400415.1 Scytalopus superciliaris | reverse complement strand
TATATATATATATATATAAAGATATGTCTATACATACAGAGGCAACTGATTAGAATTATTGATTATATACAGAATAAACAAACAAATAAATATTCTTAATGGTACTAGTTTAAAAAAAATAAAATATGTAGTTCACAGAGATAGTTTCCAGGAAAAGTATCATTCATTGTTTGGAAACAAGTTTGAAATATGACTTTAATGGATTTCAGGTGGTAGTCTTTTTGTCTTTACAAACTCTGTCTTTTCATACTCTACTCAGCATACGTACAGGCATGATGGAAGGAAGAGAGGTGTAGAGGAAATGTTACTTTATTTTTACTGTCCCTCTTTATCTTGCAGTAGGCTAATATATGACCTTGCATTTTCTTTTACCAAGTGCAGCAACTCCAACAATAGAAGTCACTAGCCTGAGATAATGAAAACCTGGAATCACTTTGGCACAAATGATCTTGTAAGAAGCAGGAGTGGCAAGCACAGGTTTTGCTGGCTTGTGATGTTTTGATCCTTCTTCATCAGGCTCAGCTAACAGGGTTAAACACTTTTGAGTAATTTATGTTGGTATTTCCCATGTGAAGTAGTCACGATGAAGACCATGTCCTTCGATACACATGGTATCTTATCCACAGTGAAGAATATGTTATATCCTTGGCTATGCTCTTTGTTTAAGTTTGTTGCTTGACTTTCTCAAAAGAAATGGAGCATAAAAATATTCACTAGGGGTGTCTTGCTAAATGTTGTGGCCTGCTCAGACCTGTAAAACTTAATCTCAGACTGCAGCTATTGGGAATTGGGACAATGGTGTTGGTAGGATTGAGAGCATGTTAAAAAGTACAAAGTGTTCCTGCCCACAAATATGCTGGAAAAGATACAAAATAAGTGAATTTCCTAATATTCTGATCTCTATCTCTCTGACTCTTAGCTTACTCAAGTTTAACAACTTTATTTTCCCCTCAATCTTTACTGACACCAAGGTTAAATTAGTCTGTGTTATGGGTAAAATACATCAGAATCAAATTTTTGTCTACCTGAAATTAGTAGAGAGAAAACTATACTCAGCTTATGGCTTGACCAGATATTCTTTAAAGATTTGGACTATGCTTTTCTTTTGGGGATTTCTGAAAAAACACATTTATCCTTTGGTAATTTTAAGATATAGAAATAAAGAAGGGAAAAGTTCCAGTTTAGAAAAGGTTGTTTTCAGAAATAAGATTTTCAGCATTATTATTTGAGCTGGATTTAAACAAGGAAAGTTGGGGTTCAGCACTGGTCTTGGGGTGGGTTTGCTTCTCTAAGAGGATGATGCAGTAATAATGTACCCCTAGCTTGCACAGGGTCTTTCTCATCTTCTGAGATCTGTTTTAATTGATGAGAACAGTATTTTTAACACTGTTAGTCTTAACCCTGTCCAGTGGTAAACACATTCTCACTAGCTTGGACAATTTTGCTGCTGTAACAGCCTGAGACATACTTATTACTGTCTGGTGACTTGAGCTCTTCCTGGCAGCTTGTCTCCACCAAGGAAGACTTATTAACGCCTTACCCTGCACTGAAGTCACAGTTGATATCTAAAGGGAATGACTTTCATATATCTGCCTTATAAAATAAATCCCTTTCACTTTCTAAGTACATATTTTCTGTACCTGATATGACAGCTTTAACTACAGTTATTTTCATTTTTCCTTCAGAGACATGGGAATATGTATATAAATACTGCTACAGTACAGTGGATACACATTCATAAAGCATCACAGAGAAAAGATGATTTGACAGTCCTGGAAAATAGAGAACATTATGGTGATTTTATGAGAGAAACCTCTAGAGACCAAGGCAACTTTCAGGGATCCAAAACAAACAAAAAAAAGTTTTCTTTATCAAAGAACATTGCTTATATTAATCTTACCATAATCTTAGACAGGAAAGCAGAGTAAAACAACTAACAATATGGTATTGCTATAAACTCTTTCCTGTTTCATCATGATGGAGACTGAGAAGGAGATGAGGACACTCCAGATACTGCATGTGCACTGTGGGCCCTATAGCAGATAGCACTTGCAGCTTTGGGTTGTACAAGGCTCTCTCTAGGACTGAGGTGGGCTTACAATAGAAGGTCCTCCAGTCACAAAACTGTTACACAATGTCTGAGTCTCTCTGCAAAGAATCTAAAGTCACATAACTTCTTATATATTCCCCACTGATGTGTATTCTGCAAGTTTTGAGCAGATAGCGTGTTCTAAAATAATTTTGAAAAAACCCACAAGATTGCAGTAAAAGCACTAAGATTCAATTTGGAAACTTCTATATGTCTGTTTTTTGAAGCATTTAGCTTGATTTTTTTTTTTTTAAGAGACTTTTTTCAGGTGGTCAGGGAAGATCAGGTTTAAGAAAGGTATTGATTTTAATGGGATGTGTGACAAAGTTCAATGAATTGACAACAACTACTGAGAATACCACAGAGCTGAAGAAGATATGTGACCTGAACACACAGTTCATTAGATTTCCAAATAAACAAGCTATCTGCATTCAGCTTCCCAAACTCTTCAGCTGCAACAAAGCCAGTTAAAAATTGTTTTATTTTTCTAGATAGATTGCCTAGTGTCTGCTGATACATTTGTAAATTTATTTTTTCGTTAGATTTCTGTGGTGGTTGTTTCCTTGATAGTTTTTTCCTTTTCACTAAAAAATTTGTTTGATTCCACTCTTCTGTTCCACTCATAGTATCTTGAACAAGTTTATCAACTCTTTCTTCTGTTGCTGTTTCTGCTGAATATTTTATAGCTATTTTTCTTTCTTTCATACTTTTAACATATAACCTGAATTAAGTCTATCAATCTTGCATGGAGAACAGGAAAAATCAGAAATCCTCACTGATCTAGTTAACTATTATCTGCTGATAGTCCTGTTGTTAACATGGTGTGCTTGACTGAATTTAGGAAGGAAACAAAGAAAACCCAGAAACTCAGCATAGTGAGTTACTCTGAAAATAAAAGGAGGATATGTGAGACACACATAGATAAAAGACGATACTATCCACAGCCTTATTTGCATTCCTTTTCTTTGTTTGAGTTTGAAGAGCTTAAAAATTGATCTCTAGATGTATACATTGTGCCTTCATTATTCAGTGGTTTCATTGCATTGATTTATATTATAAATGTGCTTTGTAAAAAGATTTAAAAAAAGAATATAATATTAGACTTTAATCTGAGCAGAACACTTGAGGAATCATTAGGAAATGAGGTAAAGATAACAGAAAAGAAAAGAGAATTACTAAGCACTAGGCTGGGCCAGTAAAAAATGTAATTTCATAGATTGGCCTACAGGGTACTATGAACAAAAAACCAAATTTAGCTAAAACTCTCCCTGTGTACCCATATATATGCCATTTCATCTCCTAGTGATATTGAACTGCATTATACTATCTGCCTTCCATCCTCTCTTTAATTTTAGTGAGAATATGAAGCACATCATGTCTCATAATAGTGATAATGATAGATAGAGTTCTGACAGTAATTGTATCCTTCAGATGAGATACACAAAAGTAGAATTTGAAGAAATGGTAAGAGCCTAAACCAAACTTAATAATGTATCTTCTAAATTGTTCTTTCAGGGCCTCAGATCTTGTTAATACAACAGGAAACATCCCATTATTTGGTGGAAGCTAAATTCTCTACTGGTGTGTTTAGTCCTTAATTTTAGTCCTTAATTTTCATATAACATGAACTGTAAAACAACTATGCTGTCTCTGGCAACATACAGTCATGAAGAGACTGGGATTGTGAGACTGGGATTCACAACTTTGAGTCCTGCTCTAGATATAGGTACCTTCAGGGCACCTTAAATGACTTTTCAGCCTGCATAGGACAAGACTTCTTTCCAGCATCACCTATGTTTCTTTTTGTGGATTAAATGCAGAAGGAATTAGAACCCTACCTGGAGGACAGGATCCAGGTCACTGAAACAGTGCCTGTAGTATTTAACACAGAATTGCATTTGCTTTCATCAAAAATGAGGCGTAAGTCAAAATCAGTGCTTTCCAGAGCAGATGCACATTGGTTGGCAGGGTATTTCATAAATGGGAGGGCACATCCCTCCCTGGCACAATGGTTTCAGTCCTCAATGGGGAAAAAAAAGTAAATTAAACACCAAATATCTGAAGTAACTGGAACAGGTATTGGCAACTAACCCTGGTAGTCCACATGTAGGAGAGGGACTGTGAGAGTACTTTTCTTTTTTCCCGTTTTCAAACTTCAATTATTCAAGTAAAGAAACAGGACCAGACACTCCACATGTGGCCCCCATAGCAGCCAAGATGAGAACAGGCTCTGTGCTCTTGCGTGCAGTAAGGAAAGAGCACATCACTGCCTTACACAACAGAGCAAACCCAGCTCCTGAGCACTCCAGCAGGCTTCCCATATCCCACAGCCAAGCTAGCCCTGAGACCAAAATCTTCCTGGCTTACACCCTGAGCTACCTACCTGCTGCTGGATCCTGCTGAACCTGAAGTGGGAACAGGTGCCTGTACCAGCCTGCACCAACTGGTAGACAGCAGTGATTTTGGTTGCTGGCTCTGTGCTGGCCAGGGCAAACAGTCTCCTTCCCACAGCAGCATCTGCAGGCCCCTAGCTTGGCCCTGTCTTCACGAGCAGAGTGAGCCTAATGAATGCTCGCAGGTTTGGCATCTCCTTACCTAAGGCCCTCTGCCCTGGGCACTGCCTGGAGCTGGAGAGTGTGGATTCTCCTTTATTCTGGCATGGTTGAAACCAACATCTTCCATTTAACAGGAAAACAAATAAATAAATTATGCAAATAATTACATAAATAATTTTCTTATGCCTCTTGAAGTCAGTTCAGAAAGAAAAGATGGAGCTATTTCATTATCTGGCTTTTGCCACATTGAAGATGCTTTAAACCTGAAGTAATAAAGTTGGGGAAACTTGTTTGCCATGAGTGCAGTGATGTCTGTGACATCCCATTCAAATAGATTATTAATACATTATTAGTTCCGGTACTGATTTGTCATTTTTTTTCTCTTAAGTTGAGCATATTTTGTGAGCTGACTACCTAAAAAGGGTAAAACAAAAGAAAACTGTACTGAAAATACAAAGACACCCTAATTGAACATCATGTTAAATTGTGACAAGCACAATTTTTGACAATCATACTGTATAACAGAATCCCAGGGATTAACAAAAAATTTCAGAAAGATGGTACAAGAATCTAAATATGTTTGTTTAATAAAGTCAGTAAGAGGAAATGTTGATACTCTCAAACAAAAAAACCCCTTTTGAATCTTTCACATAAACCAAAGGTACTTGTCATCCCCTCTAGTTCAGTTAAAGGCCAATCTCTTTTAAATCCTCACTCTTGTCCATTCTTTACTGAGGCAGTAAAATCTGATTAATAACAAAGGTGATGGACTCTTTTGCAACCATCTGCTGTAGTTCTGTATCAGGTAGGAAAGGAACTGATAGGTAAGGCTCTGAGGAATACAAGGAGAAACTTGTGCTAGCGTGAACACCTTACAATATTCAAAGTGCTTCTCAAAAAGACAGAAGGTTAAGGGAAAAGCACCACCATAACCATGTAACAACAAACAGGAGATCTAATAGAAAATATCTGAAGTCATCCAGTGGTGGAGAAAATGAACTGTGTTTAAATGGAAATAGTGTGAGCAAGCAGTTTTCCAACAAAAAACCTAGTTGGAGCTAATGCAGCTGGAGTCAGCTGAGCGCTTCTGAGGAGAGAGGGGAATGAGTCCCCTTGGTGAGTGGAGCAAAGTCAAAGAGTTCAAACAGAGGTTATGGCAACTCTGGACACAGCAGTCCAGCCTATGTTTGAGAAGTGCACAGCTCAGCATGGGAAACAGAGGTGCAAGAGATGCTGCCCTGCACGGCTTTGATCTTCAGCTGACCAAGTGACCTCACCCTGTCTTTCAGTATATGGAGCCCTGTGGGACTTGATCCCCCCACAGGCCTCTGAGACTCTGGGTAAGCTGAGAGCAGACAACAGTGTTATCTGAGAGGTACATGGATACTTCCTGATTCCCCTTCCAGGCTTGCTTCCCACTCTGCCACAGTGATCCCCTCCCTCTTGGGTCCAAGAAGATGTCACTAGCAGCAAGGCAAATAAGGACACATTAGATGCCTGATGAAAGTATCAATCCCGCAGCATTGGTGGAGGGGAGATCAAAAACTATGAGATGTTCCACCCTTGGTGAGCCACAGCAAACACAAGAACTTCTAACACAGGCTATGGCATGTTTGTTTCTTTGGTGGGGTAACTTGGAGACAGTGTAAATGGCAAAATCCTTATAGCCTGAAATGAGGGTTTCATCCCAGCTCTACAGGTTCCAGACTGATGGGCCTGAAGGAGAAGATAAAATTTCCTCCAGCCCACTGATCCACTGAGAGTTTTACCTGCCAAGGAATGACAAAATCCAGTTATTCTTTCACAGGGATCTGCACCATTATGCTTTTTTGATATGAAACAGGTTGTAAGTATGCAAGGTTGCCAAATTTACTACAGAAATACAATTGATTTCTCTCAATGGAACCCACTTTCCTAAATGAGGACCTCAAAAGTGCTATGCTAAGAGCAGACACAATAAAATTGTGCTGTGGTTACACATTACAGACTGTCACTGCAGTGGTAAAAGACATTAAGATGTAAGTAATCATTAATTTTCATCATTACATTGACAGTAATATTCTATATGTTACATTACGTTTCTACAAATGTTGCCAGAAAATTTAAATTTGGAGCTTAACATCAGAGTACTATTTTCTTTGTTTCCTTAATTTTTGGAGGATGGAGATTGTTAATTCACACTGTTGTACAACGCTTTTGATAGCAGAGAGGCTCATTTATGTCACTGTCTGTCTAGAATTTAAATTTAGATTGCTTATATGTGTTCATATTTTCAATTTATATTATTAGATCCACTCCTGCTCTATTCTTTGCTCATCAGGGACCTATGAACACCAGCTCAAGGAAGTTCTGTTAAATGAATTGCATGTCCTTTGCAAGAGCTCTTTGAATGACATGCATAATTATCGACAATTAACAAGATGCTAATTATACCTTCAAATTATAATCCTACTGAGCAAAATAAAAATCCTTTATGGAAGAAAAAATTGTTAAAGGCACAACATTATATTAAACCAAATGACAAAAAGTTTGGCAACTTCCAACAGTATAAATCAAACAAACTGCTGAACACATCATGCAGCTTGCCAAAATGGCTCTCTGCCAATTAGCTTTTCATTGCATATTCAATAAGCTGGGGGGAGGGGGGAAGTGGGAAGAAAAGTGAAGGAGGAAGAGAATTTAACTGGTGTGTCACTGCTCAATCAGTCAGAAAAGCCCTAACTATTTAAACTTCGCAGTGTGTGTTGTCTTACAGTTCCATCAAACTGACAGAGAGGGCTGCTTGAAAGGTTTGAAACTACAACCGCTTCAGTAAGTTCTACATTTGCAAGAGAAACAGCAGAAAAAAGCTTCCCTGTGAACATATCTTGGATCCAGTCTCTAAATGTGTACCATGCATTTGCTTTTTTTCCACAGTTGGCACAGGAAGTTTTGGGTCTTTATCTGCACTCAAAGATGGAAGTTTTTGCAAAAGTAGAGCAGTCAGAATTAAAACTCCACTCTAAATTTTCACTGATTATATTTACCTATGGTACAATTCAGCTTAAGTATCTTGTCCCTCAGGTCATCCTGATTCAAGTCAGTCCTCAAGGAGTTGCTCAGTTCTCATATCAGACTGAAGGGCTCACCAAAAAAAAAAATAAATTAAAAATAAAATAAAAAAAGAAGAAAGTGTCCAATCCTTTGAAAACTTACAAAAAGACAAACCAAACCAAACCAAAAACTGTATTCTCTAAAAAGAAACCATAGGGTAAACTAGTTCTCTAAGATGCCTGGGTTTCCTAATACTTCTATGGTAAAAGATGTAATTCAAGAAGAAATTAGAAAAATTACAGAGTTCTCCCAGTAAGATAGAATTTTCAGTGGTCTACCCTGCAAGTATGTCTGCAATTTTAGGCAATAAATGTTAAAGAAAAAAGACAGCCTTTTGCTGTCTATATAATTGTTAGTTCTTTTGCAAACTTGCCATGCAACACAGTTTCGGTTTTGTGGATTTTCTTGTTTTGCCTTGCTTTCCTATTGACAAATTCCAAAAGTCAGGACTAGTTTTCAATCACTCACTGAGGTGTATTAGGTGCCCCAGCTGGCCAAAGAAGTGGCTGGGATACATGCCATGTGGCTTCTGGAACTGTTTTCAGGTTATGAAGAGTCATCTGCAAACACTCCAAGTGAACCTTTTGCAAGCATTTGACAGGCTGGAATTCACACACAGCTGATTTGACAGCCTCTGCAAAAGGCTCATTAAAAAGCCAATTTGTTTCCAACGAGTTCTTGATCCAACTGAAATTTTGAAATTCAAAAATCTTTGAAAGTTTTTAACCCTATTCTTTGTTTTACTAAGAGTAGTTTCCAAAGCAATATCTAATTTTTGAGCTACTTAAAAAAACATTTCCTCCTTTTCTACTGTGTAAAAAGATACAGTAAGTTCTTTGTGTCTTAAGAGAAAGAGAAAGCTACTTAGAAATTACTTCAGAAGACATGCCATCAGGAAAGCAATGGGAAATTGGATGACAACATTTGTCATATTCCATCTGCAGTTAATTTTTCATAACCTATCTTATCTAAACAAGGGAAGGGAAGACATTGTTTAATTTAGATCTCATACTACAACCATTTAATAGTCATTAATTACTTTCTTCTCTATGAGAACACAGGGAGCATCAGACTCATAATCAATCTAGATTTAAATACCCAAGAAAAAAGACATCCTGATCTGCCAGGACTGTATGCAGTACAGTAAAACAGCATCCTATTTCTCTGTAGACTTGCACTGGAAACTGAAGGGACTGATGACTGATGATTTGCAACTAGACTTTTCTGTACCACTCCTCACAGCAACTTCTCTAAAATGTCTTTAGTTTCTATTCTTTTCAGATCACTGTATGCATCCACATAGTTTTCCAAAACATGCTAGACTCCTCTGCTTTACTTGACTTCATTTGCTTGTTTGTTGCTGCGTTTTCAGGAGTTGTTGTTACATGATCAGTCTATTCTTATGTGGTATGCCTGGATGGATAATGTAGGATACTACATTGCTATTGCTAGACAGACTTGTACTCTTTGAGTTTTCCAGTCTGAGAAACTGAAATAGTTCTGTTGAGGAGACCATTATTTTTGCCAAGTCCCATAGTCTATTTGTATTGTGATAAGAGAAAGAAGTAATCTAGCTTGATATATGAGAATATAACTCTAAATATTTGAAAAATAGAAAAAAAGTATTGTGTTAAGCAGTCACTGTGTCCTGTCCACAGAGCAGGACATGGCTTACCGGGGGCAGGAAGTTCCTGCCTCCTCACTCTTGATAGATAGAGAATCACTTTGCCTTCTAGACAGAACTGGTCAGTGTAGGAAGATTTTGAACTCTTTTTACAAAGAAAGTTAAGAATTTCCAGGTTGCCTGACAGCAAGAAAGTGGTGTGAGCTCCTTAGTCTCTTTTCTGAGAGTTACCTGAGGCAGACCATCAAAACCAGGACATTTAGAGTAGTATGTTCCACATATAGAAAGTCATAAAACTTCAAATAATCTTTCCAAAGGAGGAGGAGATATGAAAGAAAATGTATGAATGAGTTAAAAACATCAATAGAAAAATAACTAACATGAATTTGTAAGCAGTTACTCAACTACTATAATAAGTTTCTTCATAAATACTAAATGCAGTAAAAGGAAATGTACGTTTTTCCCCCCAAAAGGGAAACAAAACTGATGTAAGAACATAAAACCACTTATTTGATTCATTTAAGGGACTCCAAAATAACAATAAAAATGAAACTATAGTTAATATAATATTTGGGCAATGTATATGTCAAATTAAAATATTAGGCAGAAAAGTTAAGAAATTAGTCATATCCTGTGGAACAACAACAAAAAAAACCCTGTCCCATTTCAGAAAATTCCATCTGCCAACAGAAATAAAAATTGTATTGCCAGGAAGATTCATAGAGATAATATGAAGTAATAGTATGAACTGACACCACTCTACTTATACTACATAAAACCACAGGCCACAATGCAGCAAAGAACTTAAACATGTGCTGCGCAGTTTCCTGTAATGGTGTAAGTTGAACATATTTTTCTTCCTAACTTCTTGTTTTATTAGTAACTTCCACTTTTAAGTTGCCAGTAGATTTTCCCACAGCTTTACCACTGTCCTACTATGGCTATCCACCTTTTCAAAGATATTTGTAAGTCTGTTTAATGACCTAGTGCAGAATCAGTAAAGACATTTAAGATTTTTATTTTCTTTTCAGAAGGGAGTGTACAGAAGCAAGCTCCTGGTCAACCTAATGTTATAAATGTAATGATGAGTTTAGGAGAAAACAAACACTTTTGCAGTGGTGTATTTCTAGAAGACAAACCAATAGAGGAGACATGTCAGATTTCCATCTGGAAAGCAGCTTTGCAGAAACAGTCTGGGGGTCCTGTCAGTCTCCAAGATGAACACTAGACAACAGTGCACTCTTACTGCAAACAGCTTCCTGGGCTGTGTTAGGAGCAGCACTGCCAGCAGGACAAGGGAGCAGATCCTTCCCTGCTGCTCAGCACTGGTGAGACACACCTGGAGTGCTGGGCCTGGTTCTGGGCTTCGCACTACAGGGGAGACATGGACATACAGAAGAGAGTCCAGCAGAAGGCCACTCCAGTTATGGAAGGACTAGACCATCTGTCCTATTAGGAAAGGCTGAGAGAATGGGTAGTATTCATCCTGGAGGAAAAGCTTATGAGGGTCTCATGATGGGCTGATGGTGCGGAGTAAAGAGCCAGACTCCTCTCACTAGCACCCAGTATAGTACAAGAGGCAATGGGCATGAACTGAAGTACATGAATTTTTGGTTTTTTTTTACTGCAAGTCTGGCCAAATACTGGAACAGTTTGCCAAGAGATGTTGCAGAGACTCTGTCCTAGGATATATTAAAAATCTGACTGGACACTGTTGTGAGAAACTTGCTCTATGTGACCCTGCTTGAGGAGAGTGACTGGATTAGATGATCCCCAGGGGTGCCTTCCTACATCAGTCATGCTGTGATTTTTGTAAGTTGAAAATGAGAGAGACTTAAAGAGGACAGTCTTATTAGGTCAGTTTGTCTTTGCATGTGTATGTAGGTAAGTTTACATAAAGGGTAATCAACTGTAAAGTACTTTTACAAGTTTCTTGCTTTTGTGGAGGCTTTTCATTTACAGAACTGTGAGCTAAGAGACTTTAGAAATGAGTTCAGCCAGTTTTCATATGTCTGAAAGAGCAGATATCTTCATGTAGTGGGTTGGGTAGATTGAATTTCTTTTCAGATATTGTAATCACAAACTACCATGAAAACTAATAGGATGCTATAGTTAATCTTGAAGAGAATAAGGAAAAGACATAAACAGCAGGCGAAAAGAAAAAAATAAACCCGAAAACATAGGCTTTCATGAGGAATCCAAAAGTGCAGATGAGTGATGGAAAGAGCCACACTGCTCTTTTTGGCTCACAGTAATCCTTTATGTTCATTTGAAAAAGGCTGAAGAAAAGGTAGGTTTTTGATACTTCAAAGCCCATACAATTGACTAATCCATCTACAACCTTATCAAGACAGAAAATCAGGTGTCCCCTTTTTAATGCCAGCTTGCAAGCACTGTATGAAAACAAGGAAACCTTTATTTATAGAAGGGTGATATAGCCATAACTTGAAATAACAACATGTAATCCAGTAGTTTTAGTAGTAATCTGTTTAACCTCTCTTTCTCACTATCAGAACCTATCTTCAAAACAGTTCTTTTGCTGCATCTTATTACCTGCCCATCGAACATCTTTCACCAGTTGGAAAGGGACAGGGATATTTCTCTGGTTTTATCTTCAGTGTGGCTGATGTGAAACTGCTTCTAAGCCAGACTCACCAGACCCTATTCCATTCTCATCTGTGATGTATCTAACTGGAGGTTTCTTTATTTTATCTGCTCTGTTTCTCACTATAAAAGTCATATGTCTGTGGTAATTTTTAGTAATTAATAACTGCTCTTTTCTTGTCTGTGGAAACTCAGTCTTACTTTCTTTCCCCCAACATTCTCCTGCAACCAAATCAAGTTTCTTCCCACTTAACAGTAACTCCTGAGGTTACTGCTAGGAACACTGATTGGCAGCTTATGTGAAGTAAGCTGTCTGGCATCCCACTTCTTATTTGTAGCAGACACAATCTCCTTCTCTGGTTTGATCTGGAGTTTGGGGAATGCTTGGCTGGAATTTGCTCCAGCTCCTCCCTGCAATCTTGCAGCAGGATTAAGTATGTCATTCTCTTAGACTCATTTCTGTAAACACTTATGCATCTGTTTAACACTTGTGAGTAGTTCCACTGAGACCCACAAGTAAAGTCAAAGTGACAAAGGATCAGACTGTGATTTAGAAGAGGAGCATATAAAATGGTTGTTTAGTTCTCCCTCTAATCTAGTGTGGGTAGGTGATGAATTATGCTTCTTCTGACTGGGCTTGTGAATTCTTCTTCCCCTTCCAGCCCTTTAGGTACGACATTAGATGCAGAATATTTTCCTTTTACACTGAAAGCTGTATTAACTAGCTTGCACAAACAACTACTTAAACTAACTAAACTCAGGAACTAACTTTTCGAAATAGGGAAGTAACAGGTAAATTAAAAATAGAAAGAGAGAGATCCTAATTTTCTAGTTTTTGAATGAATATTTCACCCTCAGACAAAGGAATGGTTCAGTGGAAAAGAGCCAGACTACTTAGTCATATGAACTTCTGAAGTGACTGCTGTGTAATCTACTGCTGACTGAACCAGGAAAATGTGTTGAGCACTTAAGATCAGATATCTCTATATGCAAACACCACATGTAACATTCCTCTGTCTTGATGTCCTTTTCTCTCCCTTTGCAAACAATATTTCTACTGACTGCTTATTAATTTACATATGCATACACATACCCACACATATTTCTCCATGTGCACCACTAGTCAGACCTGCTCGGACTTTTAGTTCAGCAGTGCCATCTTCATCTCACAGCGTTCACCGTGGATTCTTCACCAGTCAACTGGGTCAAGTAGTATAACAAAGACATGGTATACCGTCTACAGTCATAAAAGCAGTTCTGAGTCTGCTACTATCTGAAGAGCTGAATTCAGTGAATAAGTACAGAAAAATTGGGAAAACAGTAATACATACTGGTTTTGTAAAGAATAACAAGGAAGATTAAAGGGAATACTTTGAAAATAGGAAAACACATAAATAGCATAGGCAAGGGTAACATATATCTTAGCCTAGCATATGAGTAATATTACATAACACTAAAACTACGGGCATAATTTAAACTATTTCTGAAATGTTCAGGGTGATCAAGGAAGCTTAATATACTGGCATACTGAAAAAAAAATAGAAGCAGACTGTTAAATAAACTTTGCAATGTACATATACACTCACAGTCTCATCATTCTACTTAAAAACATGCTTTCATCTCTAACATGAAATACCTATGTAGTTCCTCAAATTTCTCAAAATACTACTTAAAGACAACCACTTTGAAGTTTGCCTTAGCCAACTGAAGACAGCTAATAACTTAGCCACCAGAAAGATAAACATGAGGTCAGAACAAAGAATGTACATTTTCTTTAAAGAACTGGATATGAGTCTTGCACAAGGTTATATGTTGAAATTAAAGGGTTTTTATTATCAAGCTGAGGGTGCTGAAAATAGCTATGGGTACTGTAATGTTTAGGTGGTAAGATGTGTAAACTGAGGTTGGTTAATGCTGGCTCCACAAGTGGTTTCCTTGATTTGAAATGATTGTGCTGATGGGAAGTGCATTTGAGCAACCTCACTGTAAATGCAGACTTTTGGTGGCTTGGGGGTTTCCTTAAGTTATTTTTTCCTTCTTTTAAGTTTAAAGAAAGTATTTCTCATCTCTCAGTTTTTAAGCTCCTGCTTTACACATGAAGCCTTCCTGTTCACCCACTGTGTTCCTTCCCCTTCTACTTGAAGTTACATTCCTTTCCATTCTGCCTTGAGCAGTTTCCTTTCCTTGTAAAGTGTTCTTCAGATACCATCCCTCCCTATTGTCATACTTTATATTTCTCAGCATAACTTCTATACACTAAAAATATACATGATCTTTCTTTGCTCTTTCTATTTCGTGACTGTATATGTCACAAAATGTAGATTTATAGTAGAATTGGAGTATTAGAAAACCATGGGCAGAGAGAGAAATAAGCCTGAAAAAGAGAGAAGCAGTGTGAAAAGTAGAAGGTGGTGACAGGAGCAGATCTCAGCCTGTAGGAAACTATCAGGCTGTAGAAAAGGTTTCTTCTGTGTGTGAAATACTTCTACTATATCCCACTTATCAAAAATAATTTTTGTAAGAAATAGGAAAAGGAAAAACAAAATTCCTGAATACTTAATTCCTCTACAACACTGTCCATTGAAGGTACGGTCTAGGATGAAGAAATATTAGGCAGTGTTTTATTAGAACATTGACCACAAACCACCCCTTCCAACTTTCAAATTTTCAGAGTTCTGGTATTTTACTCATAAAAGTAATTTCCTAGCTACACTTTACTGCACTTCAATTACAGTCAATCCTACTAACATCAGGCTGCCAAAGATTCATACTCAATTACTTACATATTGTTTACATAGATAAAATGGCTGTTACTGTATTTCCTCAATAAATAGAATTAAAAAGGGCTTTTGGGAAGTTGCCTTAGCCTGTCAAGTCAATACAAATGTGGGATATTTTAAGGTTGTTTATGCTTGATATCATCTTTGCTATAAGAGAGCTGTCTTCTTTCCATTTTTGAGTGAGATTTATACAATTATCCTAAGTATTTTAAAAACATGCTACTGGAAGTTATCTGGCATATTGTACCACATCATCTACTATTAAAATACAATGTAATTTGCTGCTCAGAATAACTTTTTTTTTCTTAGCAAAATGTCTGAAGAATGCTTATTCTCATTATTTCAAACATATACAGCAAAGTTATTATTGAAGTTTAGAGACTTAGCCAGTTCTTGCTGAGTCAAATATTTCTGGAAATGAGGCTGAACCTGAAAATATATCCAATGTTGAAATAGAACTGTAGCAGCAGGCACCTTCGTAATCAAAACTCTTCATTCTTTAATCAGTATTCCTGTCAATCTCTGGAAGTTGTTCTGTAGTCATTAAGAATAGAAAACAGGCAAATGTTTAAAGATAGTTTTTCTTGAAGTGCAAAACAGGGCTATGATAAACCTGATTTAAAGTTGAATGCTACCAACCTCATGGAATATGAGGTGGGTGAGCCTAAAATGTATTATCTTTGCTTTAGGACAGAAACACTTACAGAAATAGGTCAATATGATAAAAAACATGCTGTAAGCCTTCCAGAGAGCAGTCCACTCTGAAACATAAGAGAAAAAAGATGCTCTGTACACACACCCCCCATTTATAAAACAGAGTATTCTGTCTGAATTCTAACATGAGCATTACACGCTAACTACTTAATTTTTTATTTTTTTATTTTCTTATAGGGAGAATGTGTACTAGCCTCAGTGCTTCCACAATACCTTTGATCAAAGATTTATCCAGGCACAGAGAGCAAGAATGCTAGAATTATTTCTTTTTTTTTTTTTTTTTTTTTTTTTTTGGATGCCTTGGGGATATGTGCCTGGACAGGACATTTGCATTCTAAGCCAAACACACAAAAGCACAGGTCAAGTTAGATGCAATTTGAATTCCAAAAGCCATAAAACGGCCTGTTCAGCAATAAGTGGAGGAAAAAAGAAGGAGTGTCTAATGTAATCTGATATTGTTATTAAATACAACCTCCCTCCCTCTGCTTAAGCACTGTTGATACTGTGACATAAATTGACAAAAGCCAGAATATTCAGCATTACACTGACACCTCATCCTTTGCTCATGGCTTTGTGAAGAGAAGGGGAAATAGATATCACAGCATGAACTGAAAACAGCATCAACCAACCTGAGTTCTGAATTTTCTGGCCGTTGGTCAGTTTGCTTCACAAATGTAATGTTACTTAAACACAAGCTTCACTGTAGTTTAACTTGAGAGAAAGAAGACATCATGAAGCAAATATGCTAATATTGCTTGTAAGACCAAAAAAAGGTTAGTCATTTAAAAAGAATGTTCATCTTCTAGTTCCACCCCCATCCCCTCCACTCCATAGTAAGTTCACTTATTATACAAATTTTATTTATCAGGTTTGATTCTTGTGTCACTTATTGTATATCAGGTACACATTTTCATACAGGGTTAGAGCTTTCTATATTTACATTATTTGTTAATTTTTACCGGTTCCTGTGGGCATGATATAGTTAATTTATATAAATATTTGCAAGTTCTTGACTTAATAAGTTGTATTGAATACATGCTGCTGTACTAATCCAGCTGTCCCATGAGCATACTAAGCCATAGGGAAGATGTATGCTATTAAAAGTAAATGAACCTGCTCATTGCCATTCTGTTTTCAACCAGCTTGTCCCTTAAAAATGCCAAGACATACTATTCTAAGCTATAAATGAAATATTTGTAGTAAGCTAACACTTTATTTAGTGATATTGGAAAGATTCATAGTTCACATAATCTAAATGATGTTTTAACACATCCAAGACTTTTAAAAAAACCCAAAAAACCAAAAAAAACCCACCAAAAACAAAAACAAAAAAATCCCCAAGAAATTACTTTCCCCCATTTTATAAATATCAATCAGAAAGTTACTTAGTTTGCAGGCTAAATGCTCTGTGCACAAATCTAAGACATTTTCTTCTGTCTCCCTAGCTAAGCATCTGAGTGGTACTACCATACTTCCCTACTTTATTCCTCTTTCAACAGCCATTTACTTGGGTCTGCATTGGAGTAAAGAGGGGAAAGTGAGGGGCTTGACTTGTGCTTTTAGCGTCACTCACACACCCTTTTGTTCAGGAACAAGTAGCATTTTCCCAGACACACCCATGCACCATTTGGGCAACAGAGAGGGCCTGGCATCGTTCCCAGTGCGCATTTTGGAGGTGACCACTCTTTTTTTTTTTTTTTTTTTTTTTGACAGAAGGTAGTTTAACTCATGCATGCCAACAATATTGTGCAATTTCACCTTAAGGACAGAAAGGTACATTCCACTTTGTAATGCAGTTGTAACCTAGTCTATATATGTTTCCTCCATATAATATTCTCTTCTTTGCCTCAAACACGACACATAAATAGACAGGAAACTATCATGGGTGATTTTCTCTTGTCTCATCACATAATTTAGGTACCCCAATCTCTCTCTGCATTCCTATTCAAATAAATAGGCAAGTTAGATTATACCATTTCTGTAATATCATAATGGAAGGCACCCTGGAATGTCATCTGGCTCAAAGCAAGCTAACTTTGAAATCACATCATTCTGCTTAGTGCACTGCCATGATACTGTCTTTATTTATGGATTTAAAAAAGAAAGTATTTTACTCTGAAAATATCCAAGCAAATTTCACCATCAAAGAGTAAACATGATGAACCCTTTTACATTAGGATACACTAACTGCTTCACAGCACAACCTGCGTGTACCTGAAATTCTGAGTTAGAGAAAGAGGTACAAACCCATCCATCAGTGGCTCATACAAGGGTCAGAAAAGCCCTTTGTGCCTGAATTTCCTTAGAACGATAGAGTGCTCTCCCTGCATTGCCCCAAAAAGCATTTTACCTCAAGGTAAAAAAACAGAGAAGGGGCAGAGCAGGGGAACAATGATGTCCTTTGACAGGGTCACATGAGGTGTGTCCCTCCACACAGGAAGAATGCCAGGTACTCTGAGGCAGAATACTTATGGGAGCTCTTATTGGCTGATACATAAGGGTGCAATTATCCCTCAAACTGTCTAATGTTATTCAAAATTCAAAAATGACACTGATGTAAAATGTAGAATTAATCCTTTTTCTTCAAAATCAAATACATGTTGATGCAAGAAAACATACATTTTAATGAGTTGTGATTTTTGATTTAAAAGGTACTTTTCTTCTAAGAAAAAATATTTTCCAATCACAAAAGGTACTGAATACAGTGGAAAGAATACTTACCTAACATGTGTTCTTGGTATAATCTTGAGAAACAGTGTTACTGTGTGAAATATTTTTTTCTTAATGTTTTTTCCCTAAATCATAAATAGAAAAGTAATACGCCACTATGAAAATTTGTGCTTGTTTAAAAGCTGTGCTTCAAGATCCCTGAGACTTTTTACTTACAGAAACAAGTGCTGAGAAGTTAATGAAATTAATGCAAAACCAGTTATATACAGATCACAAAATTAGATATAAGAAATCTTTAAATCACAATTTTCAAAGTGGAATGACAGCTGACATCTGAAGATGCAGGGCACTGTAGATGATGTTAAATGCAATTACATTCAAAGATACAAATAATGTCTTTTTAGTTTCCTATGCTGCCTCCAGCATTCTAATATTAGAATATTTCACATGCTTTTGCTTTTTATTTCCCACTTTGTCCTGAGAGAAACAGTTTTATTGGTATATAGTCTGGGTATCTGTTTTTTCTTGTGAACACTTTATTGTTGACCAATAAGGTTGAGGAAACTAGCTCTTAATTTGAATCAAAAGGTGTTAAGATTTTCCATCACTTGTGGCTGTTAGAACAAGGTATTTCAAAGTCTATGAAAACCCTATGGAGACTTCCTTGGCATCACAAAAATGTTTCAAATAATTCAGTGTATGCGTGCATATATGTGACTGTGCCTGCATATGCACAAGTTGAGGCATGAAAAAATTTCCCAGAGCCAAAAATACTGAGATAACCAGTTGTGAATATCCAGCATTCTTGGATGCTTCTGCTATGTGATTGAAACAATACTGGTGTGATTGGTTGTTGTGTGATGGTCCTGGCCTGCTTTTTTTCCAATATGACTATTTCAACTTTCAAAGGTAAAACCAAAAGAAAGCAAACTGCAAAAGTACAGATGCTGAGAATCAGTTTAGCAGTCTGAGGGCAATGTCTTTTCATGACAGAGGGCACTGGAGAAGAGGCAAGCCTACCCACAGCAATTTGTTTTGGACTAGTATTATCCAGCTGCTCTTCATCCAGCTGCTCTTCATCCAGCTGCTGATTTGGATGAGTCAGTAAATAAGATAGGAATGGCTGTATATTTACAGTAGAATTAAGTAATGCAAAGTGGCTTCTCTAGAACTGGCTATTATCATGTTGACATTGGCTAAACATTCAGTGAGGCCAAAATGGACAATATTTGATAATTCTTATGTGTTACACAACAGAAATTAGAACCAGCAAAAATATCTGCATTGCAGAATCAGTCCAGGAGCAAGGGTCTCCCTGCCATTCCAGCATTTCCACAAGGAAAACAGTGATTAAGACTCCTGTTTATTCTGGGAAATTAATTATGCAAAATTATTATGATCATTTTATCAAATTTATTAGAGAGATCCCAGATGGTTGATGTGTTAAATTCATACAGGAAAAAGTTTTTTACTTTATAAACATTTCACTGGGTAAGTGCAAAACAATTCCAAATATTTCTAGGACATTTTTAACGTTTCAATAATTTTCTTGATTATCTCACTGCTTTTCTTTATTTATCATAACACCATATAATTTATGGTCATGTTGGATTATATTTGGAAGCTAGTTTCATCAAAATTGCATATTTTCTGATCATCTGCACACCTGGGGGGGGGGGCAAAGCAATAGATTCATCCTAACAGACTTTAGACAACTGAAATGAAATGCTTAATCCCACTGAGGCACAAAGGATCTCTCAGCAGTCAATGAAGATTTTCCCATTTTTAGATTCAGTGAGACAAACTCGTCATAGTATGGATGCCACAAAATCATTAAACCTATTAAATGATAGAAGTATTAGCCTCAGACTACTAATGAAACAGCTCCTATTAAAAAAATCTACTGTCTAGAAATATTTCCTTCCCTTCTTCTCTGTAGAAAAGGGAATAGATAAAAGGACAAGGATGGTTTTGTACTGAATGGTCCTTAGAGCCACCCATTCTTAGCATGTAGTGGAAATTTCTAGTCTCATGCTCAAAAAGTCTATGTCATCCTAGGGACTTAAAACTTCATCTGCCATTTGAACTAACATTTTAAATTAACTTAAAGACCACCTCCCCAACAAAATACCTGGAAAACAAAAGCAGCTTATAAATTATGACACTGAGAAAACTCTCCTTCCAGTCTTGGGATAAAAATATAATCCTGTATTAGAAAGATGGAAAAAAATTCTAGAAGTTTTCTAGTACATTATTATGTTCTTCTGCTACCCCTGCTGCTGCTCTCCTACCAAGACCATGAATGGATGAAGCAAACTTCAGCATGAAGCACATCCTTGCCTCACTCATCACAAAGCCAGAAATGGAAGGGAAAAGGATGAGGAGAATAAGAACTGTCTTCTGTGCTTCAGTAAGAACAAGGAGAAACCAATTAATTTTCAGGTAGATCTCCATTAGTCCAAAGAATCTGCTTCCCATTTGGTTAAATGATATTTCTTTTGCTCCTTAAAATGAATCCTTTGTTTCATCCTGATCAGCTAACAGTGTGCTTGGACATTCAGCAAGGTACCTGAGCACTAGCAAAGGAACTGCTCATGTATTCCCAGCAAAAGCTCTTGTTGCAACTCCTTGTTGCAACAGGCCCCCTATAATGTGGAGCTTGTCTGGAGTTACTGTTCCTGCTGGACTATTGCTTCAATTCCTTCTTCAAAAATGAGACATAGAAACTAGTGGCTTCCTGTTGGATAAGTAGCAGATCTACTCTGTCAGAAAGACTGTCTCAGACCTCACAGACAGAGCCAGTCTGGGACAACCTGCAAACTTTCCTAGACACTATCCAAAATACACGGTGCCCTGTTTTTTAAATATCACACCATTTATCTGTGCTTTCTGGAAACATTT
The DNA here is from genome assembly GCA_013400415.1 of Scytalopus superciliaris. Lineage (NCBI taxonomy): Eukaryota > Metazoa > Chordata > Aves > Passeriformes > Rhinocryptidae > Scytalopus > Scytalopus superciliaris. Next base: position 330,007 of record VXBX01000790.1, on the reverse strand, counting down.
CAGACAGACAGACAACATACCAAGATGATTCCTACAAAATAGAATATTCTTTCCTCCTATCTAAATGAAAAATGATTACAACCCTTTCTTTGGAGTAAAACTAGTGCTCACCACAGCACATGTGGGAAGATTAAGTCATACTCAAGTTACAAAATGAATGCAAACATAATGGGAGTTTGCATGAGAAGAGGAAAGGAGGCTGGATGTGATATTTGCCCAAGGTTTATACAGGCCTTACCTCCAGCATTAGACTTGTCTAATTACATGCATATGCAATTTTTCAGATTTTCATATGTTTGAACCCTCAAGGCAGTTTTTGAGATTACTTTTGGAAAGGTAACATCCTGAGCAAAAGCATGACATAGGGTACAAAAAGAAAATTTTAATGTATTCTTAGTCTAAATATTAGTTTCCTTACTAGATTTTGTTCTCATTATTGTGCATTGAAAATCAATAACATTAATGCTGGGAACAATTCAGTTAGAGCATTAACAACTTTACCCTCTTAAGGGCACAATCAAATATATAGGCTTAACTCCAGCAACTGAATACCAAATACTTTATGCAAGTAGGACTTAGTAAAAGCTCTGTTATTACTAACTGCAACCACTACACAGTTCAGTTTGGAAGGAATTCACAAGCCATCCAGCCTGTGGACAAACTTAGTAATGGAAAAAACCCTGTATAAAAGTTCTGCAAACCCTTACACGAGATTTTTTACTTCTTTGTGAAAGACATATCATATTGGAATTTTATCTTAACAATTTATTTCTTACACAGGGAAAGAATAATAATTCTGTTATTAACGAACCCCAGACAGTTGTGTTCTTTTTAACTCCTATAAAAAATAAAACTATTAAAATGAAAGGATGGTGCAGAGCTTTTCCTGTGCTTAACTGAGGTGCATAAGTGGAGGCCCTTGGTATCCTTAAGCCTTTTATGTTGTCAATGGAGAAAGAGAGAAGCTCCCACCAGGGAGTGCTTCAGAGCAAGGATTAATTTTAGTGTTCTGAATTACTCCCTGGGAAAGACCCTTAGACAAATACAGAGAAGGTCACCAAGGGTGAGCAATGCTTTCTCTTCAAGGAATGAGTAAATAAGCTCTTCAACACAGAGAGAACTAACTGAGGTACGAATACAACACAGGCCAGTGGAAACATGAATGGCACTGAAAGGGTGAATGGGGATCAATTCTTGCTTCTCTTCTCTGCTTTATGAGTTGGTGATCATCACACAGCAGCTGACAAGTTCAAAGTGCAGGCAAAAAGGCAATTCCTTACCCTAGAGCTGGAAAGAAGTGGAACTCATTGCCATGGGCCACGAAGGCTGTGAGAAGTTTCTACGTACTAAAAAGTGGAGGGGACAAACTGATAGCAGGCAAAGACAGTCTAGCTTGTGAGACTTACTGCTATCCCTGTCTCAGGAAGTCCATAAATCAGTTTACTGGACCTTGGGGAATAACCCATGAGGAAAAAAAAACAACCTTGCATCTTCCCTTGGTACCTATTCCTGGCCATTGACAAAACTGAACAGCAGGATGAAGGAACCTTTGGTCAAATTCAGCTTGACTGCCCTGTTCCTACAGGGAACTTTTTCCTTCACAGACTAACTTCCTGGTATGGACGTCAGTATTAAATGCTGAAAGTAGACTTCAGGGTGAATCCTCTGTCTTGAACATCTAAAGAAAGAGAACAATGACAATAAACTGCTAATGCTAGAGGTTGAACCCTGAAATACTAATTAAGGTGAATGCATTTGGCCACACTTTCCTGACAGCAATCCCAGAGACAGATTGGCATTCTCTTTACTTTTAATGGGGAAATATCTGACACCAGGTATGTGTCAAACAACATTTTCTCTTTGCTGAGTCAGCACACACACATTGGTTGATCTCTTCTAGAGGAACTGGGAGGGAGAATGGGATTATTTATCCCATCAGTCTCAGTCCTGGCAAACACACAGATGGGAAGTAGTTACTCTCTGGAAATTATTTCTCTTGAGTTTAAATTTGAGGTGTCTAGGGAGTAAGGGGACAATTTATGACTCTCAATTTTCCTGTATGGCTGACAGCCAAGCTATGATCTGGATGTAAGTTTAACACTGTCTTTTCTCAGATAAACTCCAAACTTCTGCAGCCAGAATTTGTCAAAGAACAACATTAAGATTAAACATTTCATATCTTTAGATTTAGAAGTCGATTAAAGATGAAATTAAAATAAGTGAGTTTGTATCTTTTTTGTTTCCTGAAATGATTTTATTGCTCCTGAGGCACTTAATTGATAAAATAATCTCTGTTGGTTAGTTCCTTTTTAGCAAATAGGTCACCAATTTCAGCCAGTCAGTAAGACTGGATCACATACGGAAGTATGTAAGTGCTTTGCTACAGCTTTGGCTAGTTAAGGGTCTGTTGTGATTAATATAGATTTAGGCACTTATTTTCACAAATAACTACTGAAATCTATCTCCAACTGTGGTAGCAGTTCCAGCTGCTTATGGCTAAAAACATTTCTCCTAATTTTTAGAGAAAGGCCAGCAATGATTATTTCTTTTCTTGTGAGCCATGATGTTATAGGACACATATTAGCACACTAGGAAAACTTTTTCCATTTTGAAATTTTGGAATCAAAGATTGTTGTAAGTTTCAGCATTTGTTTTGAGGCAAAGGAGTTCTGCAGTCAGAGAAGGAAAAAACCTCACTAACCCTGAACAATAAAATTACGGAAAAACAGGAATTCTGTTATGTGAAATTTGGGGGGAAAAGTGCCTTTAAAAAAAATGACTAATTGAATACTTTCAAGACACTACAATGTGGTTCTTTTTACATCAGCTATGTTTCAAATTTAAAAAGAAAAATTGAAGTTAAAGAGACATTTACAAAACACAGTTTATCTTAGTCTAAAAGAGATATCTAAGGTGAATGAGATGATCCATTCCAGAAATGCCTGTATTTTTGTACTGACTGTGGGTGCAGCCTAGATAATTTAAATTAGATGTGTAGCTTTTAGATGGTTGAAGTTATGGGATTTCCACTTAAATTTTCCTGTTGCACAGTATCTTTGTTCATTTTCAGCATGATATTTTCTGTTCTCCTGCACTAGCATCTTCAGTCATTCTCAATGCAGTAAAGCCCTCAGCTGTATAAGAAGATCTATTTCTAAGGTTGGAGAGAATAAAGAAGAGTTTGAACACAACTGGCTGTCACAGAGATGAAGCTGAAACTTCTCCATGGGAGGACAGTTTGATCTGTGCTCAGGCATGGGGCGACTCTCTCCAGCTGGCTCTGCAGACCAGCAGAAGTCACTACCAGTTTCCCAGGGATTTCTTGGGCACAGAGCTAAAGGAAAAGACACTAGCTGCTTCCACAGACTTCCAGGCAAATGCAGATGAGTGGCACATACTGTGGGCAGGGCTGAACATGAATGGTCTTCTTGAACGTGAAAAAGGACTGCAGAACATGCTGGAGAAACTGTTGCAGTGTTTCCATAGACAACCGTGGGCAGAAAGTTCATCAAGGCTATTTAATTGTCAACAAATCTATTTTCTCTTGGAGTATCAGGGACTGAGAAAGCTCACTCAGCTGTAGACCGTGTTTGGTTCTGTAGCTCTGGAAAGTGTTAGGCTTTCCTTGCCACATTCTCTAGAGGGGAATTTTCACTTGTGACCATCAATGTCTAAATCCAGAACTGTATTATTTAGCCCCCTTCAGGTAGAATCTGTAACCTTCCTGTCATGTAATGTGCAGTTCTTGTTAAAATAAACTGGTTGTTTCCATCTTTCACTTTACTGAAGCTTTAAGGAACAGTTTGAAAAGTGCTGACACCAAGAAACAAGCTGAGAGCAAGTGATACATGTATCACTTGTATTTTTAAATACATATAGAATCACACACTTTTAATTTATGACGTGCACTAAGAAAAAGTTGTTTGTGGCATCATTATACACTGTAGCTGTTTCTGGGACTCTCAGTACACATGAAAAATTAAGTCCTGTACAACCTTTGCTTTGGCCCCATTCATTAATTTCTGGCACGATGTACTTCAAGAACCAACTTAAACATATTTTTTATTACACAAGGTACAGACGGAGTGATTCTAGTTCAGAGCTTACCTTGAATGAGGTTAATGGCTGGCAAGCAATAATGTTGAAGAAGGACCTGACAGTAGTACCATGTGGACTTTTTCCTTCTCTATGTAGCTCACTCATTGGAAGTCATACAATCTGGTTGGTATAACAGAAGTGTTTGTAATTAGAGTTAATTGAGCTAGTTGAGACCACAGGAGGGGGAAAGAAGCTTTGATCCCAGGTGGCCTCATAGCAAGAAGGCTCACAGCAAGGGAGCACTCTGAATTGGAAAATATCAGAGGCATTTGCTGCAAAACCAAGAAGTCACGGTTGGAAAAGGCCTAAGACTATAATTTACAAGCAGAGCTAAATTAGATTCCCATCTCTATCTCTTCAACTTTCTCCCCAGTCACAACATTCAAAATAAGGGTGTTTTTTCTGTGATCTATTTTTTACTAAAAGTGTTAATTGGTTCTTACCAATTAGTTTATACTGTCTTGGTCATATTGTCTTGATTGGGAAAGAAAAAGGTAGGATGAAGACAAATCTACAAATCATTCCTGAAGGGGAAGCAACACATTCATTATTATTAGTCATGTAAAAATATTGCTTCATAATAGCTGAATTATTCATTGGCATAGCTTTAGGGGTTTCCTATTGTCACTGTTACTGAGTGTCCGCTTTTGGAAAACCTGTGACAAATACCATTTTTAGTGAATATCATAGTGAGATTTCAACTCACTAAGAAATACCACTTAGAGACTATCGTGTGATCATTGTTTTGTGACAGAGTTTTGGAACATTACCCAGGAGATTTAAAATTACTCATTACTTAAAGCCATTTGTGACTTACACCAATAAACTAAGCAATTGCTTCAGAGTAAGCAGATGGAGTATTTGCAGACTTCATTTTTTTCATCAAAAATATTCTTCAAACTGTATTTGCACTTACCTTTGTTTTCATCCTTCCATACTCAATAAATGAATGATTTAAAAAGTGTATCCCAAATGATTTGAGTAAAAAGACAAATATTCTGAAGAAAGTACAAATTAAGGAAAAACATGACAAAAGTGCGGAGAGACTTTGTCTCTAGCTGAAGACTAAGTTTGGAATAGGAACTGCTGAGAGGGAGTGGCATGCTGTTATTCCAAATAACAAAATCTGCAAAGACAATCTGTTTATCAGCTCCAGCAGTTTGTTGACATCACTATTTGAATATTAAAGAAAGAAAGTTGTGTTGAGATACTTCAGGGTGCCTCAGGTTCATAAAAGTTTTTTAATCAGATATGGGGGATATATGGGAGAAGACCAGTAGCTATGATCTAGTCATGTATCTCTGCATTTATGAAAAGGGAATTAGTGGGGCTAGGCTTTGAGGAGCTCTAAGCAGCTTTTGAGGAAAGGATCCACAACAATCTTGCAGAGGAGACAAAACACACATAAAAGGGTCTTAGCAGAACAAGGCTAATGTATTACAACTGAAGAGGCATAAACACTGGGAAAATACTCAGGATCTAGAGGCTGCAGATGAGCCCATGTGTATAGACACAGGGAAAACAACCTTAGGCTGTATGCTAACCACAAGCAGTCATATGAGTGGCACAGGCACCTTTGGTAGAGATTCAGCAGCACAAATGAGGTCAGAATGGAGAGTCACTTGGCTCTGTCAGCAGCTGCAGAGTACATGGTTGGTAAAGACATAGCAAAAAATGATTGTGCTATGCAGAGAAAGAGTTTAATACACTTAGTAGAACCATAAGTCAATTATTTAGTTAATATAAAATATAGATCAAAGTTCCTAGTAAACAACCAAAGTCCTAGAAAGTAGTAATAATGATAATTTCCTGAGAACAGATTAAGAATTTGAGCTTTGGAGGTGCTTAGCACTTGAAGGGTGGATTATGCATAGCCAAACAAAATCTTGGCTTTGGGAGGTAGAATGAAAGCAAAGGGAGTCTCAGTGAAATTAAATACAGCAGCTTGAAAAAGCTTGTATAGTTTTTTACACCGACTATTGTCACTCTGTTCTCATGCTGGTGACCTCAATATTCTGCATTAGCAATACTCATTTAAGTATAAATATTTCAGTTTTATCCTGAGTGTCAGAAAGGCAGAAGGAAAAAAGACAGAAAAAAGCTGCTCTCAGATCTCTGCTAAATTCTCTAAGTTCTCCTCTGTCATTACATTACTTCTGTCAAACACACACAAAGAGATTTATGTGTCCATCCAGTCCTTTAACTGAATTTATTAAAGATGGTATTTCCGGCTTAGTGAAAGTGACTGCCAGCTCCATCCATTCCCACACTAGAGCAGCATTTGGCAAAGATAAAAAGGAATTTATCAGTAAACTTTTTGCTTTGGTTTGTTTTCTGTGCACCTTTCACTCTCCCACCCCTTATTTTTTCACCAAATATCAACGTTCTCTATGGAAAACAGTCACTTCCTTTCTCTCTGATTAACATCAGCAGTGAAGGAAGAGGAGAAGGGGGATGGAAGGGAATAAAGAAACAACCACCCAGTGCACTGGGAAAAAACAGAGAATGATCAATTAATCTTCTGTTTTCAATCTGTGAGATGTGCTGTCTCACTCTATCATCTTTTATTTATTCACATAAAATAAACAAATTATATCTGATTGTGTTGAGGAGGAAAAAAAACAAAAACAAAAACGGTGAGTCAAAAAACTCCCAGTAGTTAAGTTTAGCAATGACAATAAATTCCTGGGAAAAGTGACATTTTCCAAACATTTTTTTGTGCCCGGTGTTCTGATTCCAGCATGCTCTATGTACTATGGCTTTGATTATAGATGAATCAAGACTCATCTTTTTCTTGGGCTATGGCAAGTACATTCCTAGCATTTAAGAAGGAAGGGGTTTTACATGCCAAAATCATCTGTGATTTATTGCCTCATGGGATCATCTGGATTTAGTTTTGGAGTCTGGCACCAATTCCTTAATTGCTTTGGTCAGTTCATTCCATTTCTCCATTCTGAACTTCCTCATCTGCAAACCCAGAGGAATGGTAAACACACAAACACACTAAAAGTCCTGTTAATAACTTACAGGAACCCCTGGGAAAACAGTAGGGACTTTAACCATGGTCTGAGAGACAATGGTGTCACCTTGCAGGATCTTGCCAAATTACCAACCCTCCTATTCCAAGTCCTGGAATGTTCTCAGGGAGGTATTGAGTGTGGGCTCTGACACACTGAGGAGGGAACAATTTGCAGATTCTTGCTTTTTCTGACTTTTGTCTAGGACACGGAAAAGGGAATTCTACTATGCCACCACCTACCTGTGATGTCCCCTTGAATAGCCCACCTGGCTTCAGGTAATTACTTTCTACTTACTGATAGCACATATTTGCCTGAGTTTGAATGGAGATGATGGTCATAATGGTAAGTATAATTATTATTTTCCTAATATTTTAAGAAACTTTCATAGATGACTATAAGCTGGTCTGTAATTTAAAATAAATGCAATTTACTTTGTCTCATTTAATGTCCACTGCAGAAAGTAAAGAAAGGGAAAAGAAGAAGCACAAACAGGTGCTGAGTTGCTTCTCTGGCTTACCAATAAACAAAAAAACTTTCCTCCAGGAGAAGGCCAACCGTTACTTATTTGTTTTCCAAGGAAGATTGTTGGGCAGTGAATAAGGCAGGAGATAATTCTTCTTGCAGGAGTGAATTTATCAATATGTGCTTGCTCAGACCAGGAAGAGGCTTACACTTTTGCTTGGTGTCCTTCTGGATTTGGGGCTTTGGTCTCTGTCAACCTCAGCCATTCTGTGAAGATATGAAAATGGCAGCAGCAAGAAGAGTAAATTTCTTGAAACTGCTGAGAAAAGTCACTAGCACTTGTCCCCCAGTGTCATCTTCATTTTTATAATTTCTTTTTATGATTTTTTTTTAAATATTTTAAGTGTTCAGTACAAAAGCAAATGGAAAACAGAAGAATATGATGGAAACCTTACCAGGAAAAAAATCAGCAGCACAGGCACCATAACAGTAAAACAGTGACACTAGCTTACAGATAGCATAACCTATATCCAGATGTTTGTTCTGGTATCTTTAATAGAAACAAAACATCCTAATTTCTCTCACCCACAAAACTGTGTTTATCCTTGAGTAATATTTCCTGTGATCACACTTTCAAGTATAAATATTATTTTGTATGCTGACAGTGGGCAGAAGGAAAAATTTCTTTTATTCTGGAAGATAAGAAAATAAGCAAGTATAACTGGAGGAACTTTTGTCCTGGATTCAAAGGAATGCAGCAGATGCTTTCTCTCATTTACTCTTTATCAAGGATATTACATACAGATGTATTGGGAAAGTTTATTTTTCTTTCAATTAAAAAAATAAAAAGTTCCATGGGATGGGGAATACCTCTTTCAAAGCTTCATGTGCCAATATTTTAGTAGTCATGGGGGAAATTTTAATATATGAATTCAGAATTGGAAAGGAAAAAACCCCAAAACAACAAACCCCTATATATTCTTTGTCTGAAAATGTGCAGAAAAATTCTGAAGTTATTTTCACAGCTTTAAACACAGTGAGAATTTCTGTTGACAGCATGTGTCTGATTTCCAGGTTTATTGCTTCTCTTTGTCTTGGGTTCTGGGAAACCTAGGTTTCCCCAGCCATGTCCTCCATTTCCATTACATAACATTGTATGGATGGCATTTGATGTTCCTGAACATTTGTCCATGACTTTGGCACAATCCAGGTGAGCAGAAGATGCCAGTAAGTCGGAAATGCCATATGTGTTCACTGCAGTCCTGCTGCCAGTGTGGGAACAAGGAATAGGGCTCTTCGAGAGGTACTGCCCTTACTGCAGGAAAAGCATCAGACGTGCCCTGGTTGACTGCACAGCACCCACATGAGTCCTTCTGCAAAGGATCACATGTGTAGGCCCCTTCTTATCTTGGTCAGATTGCCCCAGTTCTGCCTGGACATGTCAGATTTTCTGTACACAGTCAGTCCATGAACATTCATTTCTGTCTGGCATGTCTTATCTAGCCATGCCTGAGGTGCCAAGGCAACATATCTCAATTAAAAGTGACTGAACAGTGGGCACATTTAACAGGTATGTCAAAACACTAAAGGAAATGCCTGGCAGAGTCAGATGTAGACTGCTCTCAACTTCTCAGCTGCAACATATCACTCCTTGGCTGCACAGTTGTCACTCACTTGAGTGCTGTGTTTCCTGTGCCCTCTGTAGTGGTGGCAGACATCTGTCCTGTGTACACTTTGTTTCACATGCTGCTGTACACTTTTAGTACACAAATATTTGATATTTGACTGATTCTATTAATTCTTAAAACCCACACATTTACATGAGCTTCTATTTAGAGAGGCTTTCCAGAGTCACAGAAAATAATTGAGCCTTTCTGAGCTTTCTGCATGAATGAAAGGAAGTGTATTTGCAATTATAACACGGAAATGACAATTTTCTAGTATGACAGGAAAAAAAGATTTTTTTTCCTTTGAATATAATTTTAAATGGCATGCGTCCCTCTCAGGGTGTTCTTTTGGTCTCCTTCATGTGTGAAAACATCTGAGTATAATAAATTCAAGTTCTTCTTCAGGGAGTAGCTGTACCATCTCCAGGAAATAATTTATTTTAAACATGCTCCAAAGGTGGAAAGATCGTTGCTAAATACACATTCTTTCGTACTTTGGAGTACAAATGTATGCTAAAACATTGTTTCAATTTGTCTGAAATATGATTGACTTACTGAAAAGTAATCTTGTATTTTAATACGAGAAGTTAGTGCTCAGTATTCCTTCTCAGTACTCCTTTCTTACTTCAAGGAGGTAAAACTGAATGTACTTATGGCTAGTTCGCCTCCCCCCTCATCCCCCAACACACATTCACAATACAATTCATTCAGTGAAAAGCCTTGAACTTTTTTTTAACACAAGGAAAGCAGAAAAAGCAAAGCAAAGCATTGAATTCTCATCTCTCATCACACACTAGGAGGTAAATCCTGTCTCAGCTCTGGCCGGCCTGCACTGAACTTTGGTAGATAATTCTAGTAGTGGCACTCTGCACAGCCTTGTTTCCTTGCATAAAAAAATAGAGCTGCTGCTTTTTATGCAGCTTGGCTAACTTTATTGAGAGGGCACTAGGGGAGAACAACCCACAGTTTTCATTAGCTCCCACCTTAGAGCAGCCCAGACCCATTCAGAGCTCTGCTAAGTCAACTAGAGGTCTTTTGATATCAAAGAGCTTTGAATACAAGTGCCCAGAGAAAAATTATACATTGAATAAGAAAGAAATAGGGACAGAGAATGAAAATAACAACTCCATAAAATGTGCTACTTGTTCTATGACATTTTCAAGTGACTTTCTTCAGAGTGAAAAGTGAGCAGCTTGATTTGTGCTCATTATTTTGGTCTGCCCAGGTTTTTGAGCTGAGAAACTGCAGGAACTCTTTCAGGAAACTGTGAACGTTATAATTTTATTAATTGCTTTTACATGTGTTTCTTACATGTGTAAGCAAATGCAATTGAAAGTTGTGGTTTCTGTGGCATTCCTGAAAATAAATATCACTAACACTGATGGCAAAACCTTAACAAAATACAGTGGGGAGAAGCAGAAGTTATACAAACAATAATTCTTTCAGACTGATTTACACATTTCTTAAAATGTGTGAAAAATTATTATTACAAGTATACTTTGAAAGAAATGTTAGTGTTTATTGGATGGATATTGCACCCTTTAAAATAATGCTATAAATACATTTTATATAAATATATTTTGATGTTGTTAAGAAAGTTATTAGACAGAAACTCACAGAATTCTGTAGAACTGAAAATGCTCCTATAAAAAGTACTTTAAAATCTACATGGGAACAGGTTTTCCACTGACTTCCATCTATGTGTCACATGCAGAAAATTTCTCAAAATACAACGCAGACAAGAATAAACCAGGAATTGCCAGACAATGTTGTGCCTAGGAAATATATATTATGGCCATTAAGGATATTTTATATTTATCATATATGGGTGTCTTATGGAAACATATTTTAATTGCTTTTTCACTCATTGTCTCTTTGTTGTTTCCTCTGAGTCTGTGGGTCTGTCTGTGTCTTTTCACAGTCAGTAAACAATTAAGGAAAACATCTTTCTTTTCTGATCTGTTCTCTAGTGAGAATTGTGGGTTAGTGAGTAGATAAATGTTTCAGAAACAAAGCAGAAGATTGCCTAACAACAGCATGCTTTCTTTAGAAAGATCTGTGCTTCCTGATTTGTCTGCATCAGAAATGTTGCAAAATAAGCCTTTTTTTTTTTTTTTTTTCCCTGATTCCACAGTATTTCTGCTTTCTAACTACTACATCCTGGTCACTTCCTCAAACAGGATGTGAACAATACATGTTATAGAGCTTTATAGTAAGACATGAAATCACCTTTAATATTTGTAAAAAGCAGCTTCTAGACAGAGAATTAAAAGCAACTCTGAATAAATATTCAAGCAAGTCTTGAGATATTAATAGAAGAGTAGAAGTGTCACTGACTTTAAACTCAGTCAGCATATGAATAAATTGTAACATGCAGAGACAGAAGATATTACAGAAGAATTCCTTATGAACAGGGACAGTGTTGTTTGTATAGTAGTCAGCATAGTCCAATATCACTTTTACTGGGAGTTTTAAGTGCCTCAGCAACATCAGGGGGAATAATAAAAAGAACAACAAAAAGTATAATGTGGGCATCCTAAACCCAACAGTACCATGCAGCGATATTCAGCAGTGTTCATTCTTCTTTCAAATGGCAGTGTTTAGAAATAAGGCAGCACACTCCTCCTTTCTACTGAAAACAGGAGCAATAAACTCTTTAAATAACTGAGAATAAGAATGTTATTATATCATAGGATATTTTAGCCACTAAATAATGGAAACATCTCTGATATACAGAGACTTGTCAGTAACTGAAAAGGAGTGTTTTAAAGCAGACTGCCATTTGCTACCCAACAAGGAAACTGCTGTCAGTAGGAACTGCCAGGCGTTGCAGTCCTCCACTCCAGCCCCCTGCCTGGGCAGAGGGCAGGCAGACAGCCAGTGTATCCCAAGTCTAGGGCTAGCTATCTTAAGCTGACAACACATATGCAGCATGGCTGGAGAGCTTCAGTAGCTGTATTTGCAAAAAGAGACCACTTTTCCAGCTCTTCATGTTGAGTCCCTCTGCATGAACAGTGTGGCAGCCCTGTGTCCATGTGTGCATAGTTTCAGAGTGTATGGATTCCTGTATTTAGTCCCAGTGAAGAGTTCACTATTGAGCTTGTTTCATTTAGATTAACAAAACAAGTCAGAGGCCCTATTTTACATTAGTGTGAGCAGTTCCTTATTATGCTTTCAAGACTGGAATTTCACATGAGCTCTTTTAAGAGGCATCCTCTCTTCTTCCCCCCATGCTGCTTCTTCTCCATTGCTTCTCCTCTGCCTTCCTGGCAATAACAGGTGAACCATTTTCTTGNAAAAAAAAAAAAAAGAAGAAAGGGGGTGGGATCATTTTCTGCTGACTGTGCTTCATGAGTCAGCTCACCGTGTGGTTAGCCAGGACCCGAGCTGGTGCAAGGGAACAATGGGCACACAGCCAAGGGCCTCAATTTGGAGAGAATGCTGTTTTGGTTGAACAACCTGTCAATTCAAGTGTAATGTGAAACTTCATCACAGGATTAATGAAGTTACTTGGTAAATTGTACAGCAGTATGATACAAGGAGGCAGAACTCCATTTTCAGAATCAAAAAGACTCGCCTTTGAGGAAATTTCAAATACCTGCTATTTGGCACTGAAGAAGAAATACAAACTCCTGTAGTTCTGAATTTTTCCTGGAATAAGATTCACTGAGCTGTTTTGGACTCAAAAAGTTTTTTGTACAAGAACAGAGTACCACCCACTATTGCTAAGGCAGCTTTAGTGTTGTCTTTCTTCCATTAAATGATATCACTGTTTGGAAAACATCAGATATCTACAGTTCATAAATGCTATAAATCTAAGAAAAAAAGCCACACAAATATTTCACCATTTTCTGGCAATTACAAAGCAATAATAGAGAAGACTTGTTATTCTACATTTGCACGTGAACAAGGGTAAAGAGTTATCACTACGTGAACAACATTTCTTGTGAATGTTCTCATTCTGTATCAGTCTGTATTAGTTAGCTTTATTTTTGTCACTTTTTACTGCTTTTTGTGAATTGTTTCTAGTTAGGACTTACTAGGGAGTCAGTTAATGAGAAGGAAATTTCCTTTGCATGAGTGAAAATGCAGGTGACCTCTAATGCATGTGAATGCAAAGAAACTGACTCTTGTACTGCACTATTCCCAAGGTTACTATTGATGCCTGGAAATGTGATGGAGCAATAAGGCAAACCTTTAAATAAAGGTTGAAAGGAGACAATGCATCTCTTAATGTTGGAACGGCCCTCTAACAGAGAAGTGTAGGATGTAGAAGTGTTACATTTTGAAATTAATTTGTGCTGTTATGGATCATAAAAAGCATTCAGCACAGAAAATCATCTTGTCCCAATCTCTGTGCTTTGATCTAGTTTTGAACTTTACAACAAGACTAAAACCAAAGCTCTGTATGCATCCGAACTCAGCAATTCATAATCTGGGTCTGCAGTCCAGTTTTTTAGTTTGATTACTTAGATTCAAGCTATCCTATTCAAGAACATTTCAAACAGATCAGCACGAACCAAACCCTTAATCCTGTGCTTAGATGCAAGTTCTTCAAGAGTTTTTAGCTGGTATTAACTTTTGCCTCTTTCCACCCTCCCCACCATTTATCACAAAGGACAAACTAATTTGATTTCTGGAAATGAAGGTTTATTCATACCTAGTTCCCTTGTGCCTGCAACACATAGTATTTCAAAGAAGTTTCCCACCTATATGTTAAACTGACCTGGAGATGATTGAAGCTCCCAGGTTTCGAGAAAGTGAGGTGCACTCAGTGTGATTTGGGTAAATCTACAATAGCCTTTAATCCTTTTTTCTCTCTGGAAATCACTGCATAGCCCCAAGAACATTTCTTGAAGTCTGGATGAATGACATTAGGCTAAAAAAGCCCTTCCAAAAGCTATCATATTTTTGGTATAATCAATAATAATACACTTAGGCAGTAAGCATATTACTGAATACAATTCTATTGTGCAGGATCATGGTGGAATGAAAAAAAAACAAACCCTCAACTTTTCCTGAATTTAAACATTACCAAACAGTACATCACAACTAATTTATCTTATGCTTCATTCAAAACCAGTTAGCATCTCCTTTGTGCCTCATCACAGACTACGCCTCATTTGTATTTCCATCCACTTCACTGAGAAAGACACACCTCACAGTTTGAGAAAAAACACTATAAAAGAAGTGCCTTCTTTACATGTACTTCATTTGACTGTTTCCATTCTTCTTCTTTCCATATCAGAGTTCTCTGGTTTAGATTAATTTCCCCAGTTACATACAGTATCTTGTAATTGAGTGTTTTAATTTTTTTTGGACTTAGACTGAAATAAGAAAACAACATAAATACCTACTCTCTGGGTGGTGCAGGGAAAAAATATCTCTATTTTCCCTGGGATGTGCCTTGCCTTGCCCCAGACCCCTTTCCAATCAGCTTGTAAATGACTGATCTACACATGCAGCCTGCAGTATGTTCACTTACCAATGGCATGTTAGAAATTGTCATGATGAGAGATATAATGACCTGATTGAGTGGTCTAAAACTGGGCTGAGTAAAATGTTTCTACTTCCTTTCTTTTGGAATAATCTTCTCCTGTAAGGAAGCACCTTTTTTGTATTGGCAACCTTGCAAAACTGTGCAGAAACTAAATCCAAAAAAAGGACAAGGGTTTTGAGGGACAGTATGAAAAGAAAATGTTAGCCAAAGAAAGCTAGAGTCACCTTGTAGCCTATATAAGCGGATAGGCTCCTTGTGCAAGGAACACTGGTGTCAATCTCTTTGAAATGCTGTGGATGAACCTGTCTCCAGCTATCGGTCACAAAGGAAGATTCAGAAAACTCCTATCTTTTGGAAGTTGCCTGGAATTAGTATTTCAATAGGTCAAGTTTAGTTACTTTTTAGTGGACTATTGAACCATGCAATAGTGTTCTGGTTTCCAGTACTGTGTTTAGAGGTATGCTGGGTAGATTAGGAAATATGGCAGGGGGCCAGCTCCTCTTAAAAAATGTTCCCTATTGGAGGTAACCTCCTTTTATAAAGGAATGGAGCATCCTATAAGCCAGTCTCCACTCCAAAACACTCTATGTATCTCATATTAAATAGCCCTTAGAACTCCTCACCTTGACCTTAATGATGATGGGAGACAATATCTTTTTTTTTTTTCTTCCAAGCAAGTTCTTCTAATTATTCAACTAGGGTATCCTGTTTTAATTTTGCTCCTTATTCCTGCTCTAATTACTTCAGAATTATTTTCTGTGCACTGTAGGAACTTGTAAATATTTTTATATTCTGGTAGCAAGTCCGAATACTCTCACAGCTTGCATAGTCACCTGGAATATAGAAGATGTAAATTTTTAAATGCAGCAGAGAGAATTTAACCTGGACTTTTCAAATCCATGGGAAAGTGACCTACCACTAGATTACTATATAAACATATGAAGAAACAGTGTTATGAACTGTTTCTTTCTCTACATTGGTTAAAAAGAAAGTGCCATCACAATAACGTTTGCCCAGGATCTTGTTCCTACAAATTCACATTAAATGTGTATTGACAGTATGTTCTGAATGTGAAAAGGATTTCAGCAACTGCCTGAAGAATGTCTCTGCTTTGTCAGTTAATGCAATCAAGAAATTATCAAAGAAATGTGCAGCTCTGGTATGACTGGATTAGATTAAAACCGTAATGAATTTTTGGAAAGCCTCCTTGTAGCATGCATTTTGGAAGGCCAAAGTAAAATCGAGATTGTCTAGAGAATTCCAATTCTCACTAATTTACTTAAGTCACATAAGCTTTCTTCTTTAGCACCCATAATGAATTGTTTCACATTAAAAAGGTCATTTTACTTTTGTGATTGGCTGTGATTAAAAAAACCAAAACACAACACAGCCAGTTTATGCATCTAGGGGTTGTAGCTAAATATCCATGGGTATTTGTACAATCTGGTTTATGCATTATTCAAAATTGTACTGGCTAGAGCTCTGATGAAAAAAAAAAAGGTAACTAGAAATCAGGGTGAGTTATGGACAAAATATTACTAGATTATTAATATCAATGACTAAGTAATAATATTATTTTTATTGTAGGAGTGAAAAAAAATCTACACAATAGCCAATCTTGGTCTCACTGGAATACAGTGTCTCTGAAAGATAAAGTTACCATATGTTGAGACTTCCCTTGACATGTTCCTTTTTTTAATTAAAAAAAAAATAGGTAGGATTGTGTAATTTCTAGATGAATAGAATATAAGATAAATGCTGGAACTCATTTCCTGGAAATGAACACATACACAGCATAGGCAAATGTTACAGAGACATGGTAGCTGTAATTGCAATTAGGATTCAATGGAATACTGAGGCACAACCTTGTCACTTTTGTCCCTTGCGTTTAGAAGCGGCAGGAACATTGGCTAAAGTACCACTTCTTTCTTCATCTTTCTGCGTAAGAACTCTGAGAAGGATAAATGGGATATAATTCTGTGCTTTTAAGCAGACCCCCACTGTCTTTGGATAATTATACTTCATTTTTTTCAATTTAATTACATAAGTTTAAAATCCCAGAAATAGATAAGAACATCCTGAAAAAATGGAATCACAGAATAACAGGCATCTCCATACACATGCACACAATCTGGTTGTCTGTTGTTGGGGGGGTTTTTTGTTTTTTTTTTTT
>VXBX01000790.1:251684-313082 GCA_013400415.1 Scytalopus superciliaris | reverse complement strand
TGTTGTTTGGGGGGTTTTTTTTTTTTTTTTTTTTTTTTTTTTTGTTTGTTTGGTTTTTTTTGTTTTTTTTTTGTTTTGTTTTTTGTTTTTTTTAAGGGCAATCCCAATGATACATAAAATATATTTTATGTGATATTTTGGTCTAGATGTGGCAGGCTGTAGGACTTCCACATTTTAAAAGAAGAAAGGGGCATGCAGTTAGAACCATCTCGTTTGAGTTTAGAAATCAGAGCTACTCTGGGAAAGACCTTCCTTCTTAAGGACCCATGAAAGAAAAGCTGTGGAAAATGCTTACCTAAGGGATCCCATCCAGGTCATCAGAAACTTATTGTTTGTGCAAGTGCTAGAGACTTCTTCTGAAGCTTCAGGTAGGTAAATAAATCCCTCAGATGAGTGTCTTCCTATCCAAACTTAGACATCTGCAGTGCAGAATCTCTAGGTGATGGAGAGAAATAAGGTCTTCTGAGGTGGTAAGCAGCACATCTGCCTGGCCTATATTTGATGCCCACCTGTGCATCCATTAGAAAAAGAGCCATAACTGACTTCAGGGAAGACACATCTCACAACTGTGAACAAGCTGCAACACAGTTGGTAAATAAAATTAAAGAAAATTCCTGCCTGCAGGTGGGTAAAGAAAGGAGGCAAGGCAAATTCAATATATAAGAACAAAAATGTATTCTGAAAAGAAAACAAGACAAACAAATCACAAAAGGAAGAGATTAGATTGCAAGGGAAGTCTAAAGTCCCAAGGTGGCTGTTCAGAACCTATCCACAAATTATTCCTGATTGAGCAGAGGCAACCTCAGTCAGTTTATGGCAGGTAGGGGACAGGACATGGTAGTGACCCTGTGGATACTGCCAGAACTGAGAAATCTTCAACTCAGAAAAGCAGACATATGCTTATGGTATGAATGTGCATGTGGACAACCTCTTGAAAGAAACCGAAGCATTTTTTAGCAGACAGGATCCCTGATGCATCCAGTCTGGCAGCTTGCCCCTGGCAATAAATCAGACTTAGCATTTCAGAAAGAGCTTCCAAAATCCTATAGTGTATCTGACCATTTGTATAATGGGAAATATAAGTAAGCAAGAGGAAAATTCCTTTGTGATCTTTTTTGTCGATCATACATCCCAGATAATTAGATTTCTACTGCCCTTATCTTAACACGAATAACCAATAATGTTGTCACTGGCAATAACATTAGTCCACACTTTAATAAACCAAGTTATTGCAGTTAATACTGACCAAGGGGTTCCTACAGTCCAATATTTCTTTGTGTTTATTCTGCTTGTATCTGATATAAAAGCAACACACTTCTGTAATTTAAAAAGAAAAGGAAAAAAAAAAAAAGGTAGGGAAAAGTCAGTTAAAGAAAATTTCTTTTTATCGCAGGTTGTATAGTCAATGTGAACTCAAACTTTGTATGCAGCAGGGTCACAGGCAAAAAAAAAAACAAAAAACCAAAAACACTTCATCAAACATAATTTCCTTTCATCTGTATACTGATGCAGGTGAAAAAATGGGCCTAGGTCAGCTTTTTTACATGGTTCATGATTATCATATATCAATCCTTTCAAGTTAAGATTTTTAGTTGATACATTGTTACAAGTACCGCAAAGCAGAAAAAATATTTGGGAAAATAACATGAACCAAGGCCAAAATAAAACCTGAAAATTTTCTGGAAGGTGTTGTTTGCAATTTTCACACAAATGAAAAGTCCTGCTGTAAAAAGATACATTATCTGTAAATGAAATATACAACAATTGCCACTCTATAATGACAAAGTTCCTTTTTTTGTTGTTGTTCCTTCTCCTGATAGAAAATTGTTAATTTGTTTTCATATCTGGTACAAAAGCCGAGCACTACTCTCTTTAATTTAGTTACACTTCCAGTGGGAAAAGAGGCCATTCACTAATCCTACAGCATCAGTATGCTACATGTATAATACTCATATCACAGATACAATAATTCACATAGCAAACCAAGTGAATAAGTCCAAAGTGTCTTCAGTGCCTTTGGAAATTCATGGAAGTACTGAAAAGACAATGTAATGTGGAAAACACAGTATTGTGTATTTATTTTGTGCAGTGAAGGTAGGCAAACAGCAATTGCCTAGTCAAACTGTTTAAGTTCTCAAGAAAAATATAACCTAAAAAATTTCATGTCAGCCTGCAATAAGACTTTTATTTTTTAACCCCTTTTCTTGTCCCTCCCCTAAGTAGTGTAGGCTGGTTTTCAATGAAAAGGAACGATACTTAAAAACCTGTGCTTGTTAAACTGTGTATTGAAAATAAGGGTGTCAGCATTTTCAAACTAAAACTGCTTGTTAGCCTGTCAAGTTTCAAGTTTCAATATGCATAATAATCTTCCTTTCTTTTTCTCCTAATGCTAGAGTTACCTATTAATTTGTCTTTGAAATATTATTCCCAACCAAAATTTTATTTTTGTTTTTTTGTTTGTTTGTGTGTTTGGTTTGGTTTGGTTTTTTTTTTTGTTTAGCCTCAGAACTTCCTAACTATACAACTGAAATACCATGCTTCAAATCAGGTTTTCCCATATACCAAACAGGACATTTCTTTCAACAAAAATTACATACTTGTACTTTAAGGTGAACATATTTTATTTTAATCCCTACCTACAACCTGGAGAAAATAATTAATTATAGAATATTGGAATTTGTGAGAGTGAAGTTGAGGAAAAGGATGTTATTGCATCAGATCAAATGGATATAAGACTTTAATAGCATTATATCAACCTGCTGGTAGATCAATCAAACCTTTTCCAGATGAATACATTTCATCTTTTGTAAAGAAATTCTCTTCTGTCTTTGGACATATTTATAATCCTTCTTTGGTACACCTCTGTCAGTAGTATTTCGTGTTGGCAAGGTGGCAGAAAGATATGACAGGTGATGATATGAATAAGAAAAGCTAAAGCAAAAACTTTAAAAAAAAAACACCAAATTGCCTTTATCCACATCTTTTATGTAAAGTTATTGGGATATGGATCTGAAGCTGCTTCTCATGCATATTTTGTGATACCAAAATGATTAAGAAACCATGAACAAATAGGGACATTTGATTAATAGGCACTTATTCATGTTTCAGCTTTGATAGCTTGGATGAAATAATATCCTTTGACCAGCATAACCAGTTTGTGCCAGTTTGTTAATTCTGTGGACTCCTGTATATCCATCCTATCTATCAACCAGGAATTTTGTAGTCTGTTTTCTCTTCCAATTTTACAGCAGCAGGTATGGCCTATTTATGGCAGGACATGAAGGAATACGAACTTTGCCAAGAAACGTCTGGAAGACTAAAAGGTAAAGGAGAGGACACAGAAAGTGAAAGTCATTGTGTTGATTTAATATTGAAGAACAATATGCAATGCAAACATCTTATTCAAATACAGCATTAGGGCATTTAATATTCTTTGCAAAAGGTCTAGGGAGGATAAACTTTTTTTCAGTATGACTATTAGCTATTCTCTCTGCTAGGCTTCTTTTGCTTTTTAAAAAAACTTCTATCCTGGAGATTTTAGTCTGAGAAGATTTTTCTTATGAATTATAGGAGCTGAAGAACTCAATACAAGTTGTGCTGAACTGGATTCTTCAATCTGTCAATGCCACTACCATTGACTATGCAGCACTCCCTCAGTTCTCAGTGCAGTGGAGAATTTTGTTTCATACATAATTTCATATCCTGAAATGTACTTCATACATCCAACAAATTGCCCTGCAGAGCACAGAACATGTGGTCTGAACTCTCTTACTATAAGATTGCCCAACAAGGTAAGTATGAAAAAAAACAGTTTTGGGGGAAAACTAGGTAGTCTCACTTTACTGCCCCACTCATAACACAGCAAAACAGGTTTGCATTCTACTACCCTTTTTTTCCAGTCTCTGAACACGTACCTCTACACCCAGCAGTCCCCAAAGTCCCCCAAAGCAGTGTTGCTTGTGCTGATTTAATTTGATTTCTTCTGCAAGATTACTTTAGCACATCTGGTAAAAATTAGATAAACAGATTAGTTACAGTTCTGTTTTCAGTTAATTACCTGAAGCCTCTGCCTTCACTTGTCTGTTGCAGAGGAAAGGCATAAATTTCTGATAGGAATAGTGGTTCTCATTACTGGCCCCAGTTAGGGATTGTGCAGCCAGTGTCAAGCCTAATAAAAACTCAAGGACTCCAGGTCCATGATTTGTGGCAATGGTGGTGTTGCTGCACCTCAGCTGAGAGCACTCCTTGTCCAATAAAGAAAAGCTTTCTAATCCACTGAAATGTTTCACACACTCACAGTTTTAATGAAACTGTAATCAGCCTGACCCCAGCTATATTTTCTCTGTATTTATGCTTTGCAAAATTATTTGGTGGTCTATAAAGAAAGCCAAGGACTTCTTAAAATACTCAGGCATGAATATCTTCCTGGATTTTAACTCTTTAATGCTCTAATTTTCCCCCTCACTATGAGATAGGTGATAGCTACAGTAGGACTGCTTTAGGAGAGCAGGTAGAAAAGTAAACATGCCATTTTCTTTGACACCTCGCAGCTGGCAGGCTGTATTTAATAGAAATGGGCAGACATTACTGTCACTGTGTCTAATGGATGACAGAAACAATGAAGCAGTGAGTATTTGTGGCCAGGGCTGCCACCTGCACAGTGCTGAAGAGAGTCTTTCACACTTCTGAGACTGTGCTACACCTGACTTCATGTAAGGACAGGTCGCCATTGCTTTTTGGCAGTTAATAAAAATTAATATCAAGAGAGGCAAGAAAAGCTTTAAACAGCCAGCCTGTCTAGAAATCAGCTGTTTTGAATGAGGGTGCAACACTGATGATGAGTGAAGGTGTTACCTCAAGCAAAGCCATTTGTCACTCCCTTTGTTGCAGACCTTAAGGTAGGAGCTGTCAGGAGTTCCTGGTGCACACAGAGGGCAGCCTGTCTTTCAGGAGAGACTGCTCCCTTGGAGTACTGTGGGCAGCACTTTCTGCCCCAATAACTTTTTGGCTTCACTTAATTCTGTCATCATTGTCACTTGGGGCTTCAGCCGGCTGCAGTCAGATTCACTTTCTGACATTCAACCGCTAGGCTAAATATATGTGTGAGTATACACAAGCACACACACACACATACACACACACACATATGTATATATGGTTATGGTCATATATATATATATATATATATGGGTATGTTAAATTTCCGTACATTTAAGGTACAGTTTCTCAGAAACATGAGGATGTTCTAGGTCTCACAGTTGTTTTACATTTTCACTGAATAAAGAAAGTTTTTTTTATGTTTCAGGTATAAACTCTCTGTTGCCAGAATTGCAACATCCTGCCAGAGTCTGCACAGAGCCTGAAATCAGAACCAAGTTCTGCTTGCCTCCTCCAGATATCTTTCACCTCTTGATATACCCTGAGAATGAGAAAAGTATAGCCAAAATGGAAGGAAATTCATCATTTTCATTGCATTCTAGCTGGAACAAAAAAAAAAGAAATAAGAAAAAAAACCCTGAGTCTGGAATGTTAAATATTAAGGCCAGGGAGGGTGCAGTTGACATGATTTTAAGCTGGGGTTTTAATTTCAGAACATTGTCAACTGAGAGCTTAAATGAAGATGATCAAGACCTTTCAGGAAAGGTCCAGTTCCCTTTAGGAGGAAGTCATAAGAGCTTATAGACGTACAGTCTTGTCTGGTCTTCATAGCAGAGAATTTGACAGACAGGTAGCCTTCCAGAGTGGGAATCTGGTAAAGAGCAAAGGCAAGATTTCTGAAATCCTCTATAAAACTTCCTGTTACTAGGAAAGTTATTTACAACAAGTATTACAACACCATGTACACTTATTTCTGTTTACCCATTCCACGGAAGCAAAACAAATAAGGTACATTATGGGTGCTGAGCTTTCATCCATTTGAACCCTTGTAGACTTGCATGTGTACTTTCTCTATACAATGATAGTATAATTTTGAAAATACACACACACACACACATATATATATACATATGACTAGATAAGTGTTGACTTAACATACTTAGGTTCTTCACTGCTGCATTTTCCTTTTTCATTTCAGAATGATGAGCTGCACTTTAGAACACATCATTCTAGTGTACACTGGAAAATCACTAAAGCATTGGGCTATAAGATAATCATAATCGTTACGAATTCTGGGTTCCCTTAGATGGCTAAAATTTTTCCTGATTTCAGAAAATATTCTGATTCATAAGCAGAGCTCTTAGCACTCTAAGGATTCAGAGAGAAATTAACAAAGCCATTCAATCAATTAATTACTCTTTTTACAAAGAACAAAGATTTTATACTCTCCCTGCTACAACTGACATTAGTTCTCTTAAAATGTGCCATGCCATTTAATCAGATATTGGCTTAACGTCATCCCACCTACAGCTATCAGAAACATTTTGAAACTGAACTACTTTGTAGCTGCAAACTGTAGACAATGAATAAACCACTACTGAAGGAATTATCTCCATTACGAGACCTTTTCTGGACATCTGTCTGATCGTTTCTGTTCTTGTGTCAAAGCTGATCATGATGTTGCCATCTGAAGGTCATATGGCTGTGTCTGAGTTAAATAAACAGCATATTTTCTCCCTTAACATAAACATCTCATCCACACGAAGATGAATGTTGTAGTGTCTGTGCTGAGTGTGCTATGGCTCAGCTGATCCGCCTCCATTCTTGGACAGGAAATGAGAGCAAGGAGAGAGATAGTAACAAACATTTATCCACCTCCCTGTAAGTTTTTTGACTCAAAACAAATAATGACATTTGACCTTTCTCTTAGAAAACATGGAATTTAAAACACATGACAATCTTCTTTGTGCCTTCCCCTTGAGATGACCACAACTGCTTCTCACAGCATGCTTTGATTCCCTTTTCCCTACAGAAAAAGCCAGTCATAAAAGTCATAAACCTTTCATCCCAGCTCATGCAGTAGTTAGCCTAAACATCTACCCGATTAAGTTTTTTTTTTCTCCTTTTTTATTCCTTTTCTTGGGACAATGGAGAGTTGATAAGCCTTTTACAGGAGGGAGAATGGAAGTTTCTGGGGTAGATGACTTCTTGCTCTGAGCGTGTGTAAAGGCACTGACAGAGAGCAAGCAGCCTCCCTGTCTGCCTGCTCATTGCTCAGCTCTGCCTGCACCCAGGGCACTCATCATTGCTCTGTGGAATGCTCTGGAAAGGCAGCAAGAAATCCAGCTCATAAAATGAGGGCAGGGTCTGCTTGCATTTCTATAGAAGTATAATATTGTATTTTGGGGGTATGATATCAGGCCCAGAGCTAGTGCATTAGATAGCATATATAGTGTGCAGCCTTTATGTGATTGTACATTGGCATTTTTCTTCCTGGATCATTTCTAGATGAGATTTACATGCGGACTTGGAAAAGATGCAGTTATATCCTTTTGCAGGCAACTGCTCAGCTGTATCACAGGCTGTATATGTTGAAAAGCTGGGAAATTCAGAGCATTAGACTGTACCACTTCACTCTGTTGACAGCTTAGGAGAGGACCCTTCCATTTTACAAAAAGACTGGCAATTAAAGCAAAGCAGTAAGAGAGCAAAGGGAGGATGTGTTTCAAGTGTCACTGTACTGGAGATGCTACAATCTGAAAAACATAAACTGTCTAGGAGAAAAAAATAAAGAAAAAGAAACCTAGAAAACTGACAGAGCATAATCTGAGGGGGAAAAAGAAATCTACTTTGGTAGATAAGACTCAGAGAATCTTTTCTAAGATAGAAAAGATAGGATTTTAAGATAAACAGCCCTGCTTCCCTTTCTCTGTACTGGTTCAGCCTGTTGGATGGCATGCTGTCTTTCTCACCTGTCTTCCTTTCGTATGCTGACCACTGACTCACAAATATGTGGTATTGGTTTGTTTGTGTTTATTGCCTTGTTTTCTTCACAAGTCCTTGATGTAAATCTGATAATTGCATAGTTTCAGGGAAGACAATGTTAACGCAAAAGCCGGATTCCTGCCAGCATGAGCTGGTGCTGCTTCATAGAAGCCCTGTGTTTACTGGGTGTAGGTGCTAACAAGTCATACTGTATAGGTGTCCTTTTCCCCCTCACATGCCATTGGAGGGGCATGTGTGCTATCCATAAGTCCAATTCAGTGCAGGTTCATCAGAGAAGAGTTTGACCAATACTGTACATATTCATTCAAAGAATGACATTCCCTAAAACTGTCTATGGAAACTAATTTAATCACCCAATCAAATTAATACTACTGGAAATTCATTTAAGGAAAGGAAATACCATGTACCAAATGTATTGGGTGAAGTTTTCTGGCTTGCGTCCTTCAGGAATTAAATTCTAGCCTTTAAAGTCTGTGACTCCATGAAGATGGAATGATTCTTTTTCATAATAGCACACATGTGTTCCTAGAATCACAAATGCTTGGCTTTTAAATTTAAAATTTCCTGAGAACTTGTTGTTCAGTAGTGGAATCTCTGCAGACAACCTCAAAGTGAATACAATTCAATTTTACTTTAGAGCTTATCACATAGTCTTTTAAGAAACTTTCTATTTTTCATCATGCACAGCTTCCACTCACAGGGTCTGGCACACTTCAAAACAGCGCTTTGAAATTTTAAAAAGAAAAATAAAACAATCAAATAACAGTCACAACAAATCTCAACGTTTCTTTCTTAATGAAATAAATAATTCTAAAACCGTGGCACTTCCATCACCATAGCAGAAAGCTGAACTTCTGGACCATTTTTATTTTTGGAATAAAGGTTCTGACCCCTGAAAGTGCTGGGGTTTTCAAGGGACCAAAAGTTTTACCATGCTCTATAGAAGCTGAGAGTAGTTGATGACTTTCAAAAAGCATTTTGCACTATGAAATATTTAGTGCATATCTGCAACAAAATGATGTAGACAAGATGGTAGAATGGTTTTCTTATATGCTGACTTTCATTTGGAAGTTTAAGTTAACTTTGGCTTAGTTCACTTTATATGTCATATATGTATGTGATCCCTCAGTTATCTAGTAAATTACAGCATTCTTACACCTCTCTTCTTTGAATCGGCATAATCTCCAGCTCACTATTAAAAATTTCAAATTAAGTAAGAAATCACTTTTCCTTGTTTTGTAGAGGTGTTAAGGAAGCTTTCCTGCCTGACCAACCAGGAGTTCCTCTGGCAGTCACATGTGCACCACCTGAGTAGGAACCACAGCTCCTTCACAGTGGGCAGATCCAGTGAGACTACAGGGGCCCCATTTGATTCCTTACCCTCACCACACTCACACAGTCAGACAAGGTTTCCCTAGTGGCTTGACCCTAGGTTTCCTAGAGCAGAGTCTTGGACATGTCAATCCTTAAAATTACTTAATCACAGTGCAATAACATAATAACAGCTCAATCTGTGTGCAGGAAAGTTTCCTTAACAGAGGTATGGTTTTCATCAGTAAACACTGAATCAACCTATTCAAGCCAACAGTCTTCTAGGAGAACTCTTTATTGAGATGGAAATTCAAGTTCAGATACTTATTGAAACACCATGATCTATCATGACAGAAAGGTGAGATGATAACTAACTGTCACTGAGGGGCATATTGGTTCTTCATATATGACCAACAGCTAGAAAAAGTATTAAAGTAAGAACATCCTTTAGCATAAATTTTAGAAGACTGAAACAGCAGCAACAATACACAGTACAGCTATTGAGTGACTAGCCTTCCCATTGCACCTGGCCAATGGGACAGCAACTGTATACGTATGAGAGCTAGATCACTGGATATGGCTTTGACCTTTGGGATTCACAGACACCTCTAATATAAAATTTACCACAGTCTTAAGCACTGAAGCACTATTTGGCACTCTACATTTTTAGCCTGCTTGTGAATTTCCTCTGTGTCGATGTCAGATAACCATTTTTTCTGGAGAAAATACCAAGTTGGTTATTACACATTTCATTCTTGTACAAGATGTCACATATTCCAGTAATTTTACTTAGGCCATTTTTTGTTCCTCTTTCCTACAAAAAGAAAAGAGCAGGGGATTATCCCCCATTATAAGAAATGTTCAAGACAGTCCTTCAGTGGCATGTGAATCTCTCAACCCCCTCCTTCTATTGAGTTGTAATAAGAATGAAATGTCAAGATAGATGACAGAACATGAATCAGGAAAAGTTATGGGGAGGCAGAGCAGCTTTCATTATGTTATTGCATGTATCCTTTATTTTCTTGAAAATGTCCAGCCTGAGACAGACCCATTTAAAACCAAAATCTTAATTGTAAATTTCATCATTTTTATGGCTAGATTGGTGCTTGTTGAAGAAAATGGCAAAACTTCACTCTGGAGTAAAGATCTGAATTCTGGCAAATGTAACCTTTTTGTCTGTTAGCACTGATGAGGCTGAACTTGGTGGTGTTGCAGAGCTCGGACTCAACACATGAGCATATTCTGGTATGCATGGAGGTGAGAGACTGAATCCTTGTAAGCTAAAATTCCTGTTCTAACTTTGAGAAGAGGGAAGGGAAGGGAAGGGAAGGGAAGGGAAGGGAAGGGAAGGGAAGGGAAGGGAAGATTCATTCATATTCGTGTGGCATAGAACTTGTCACAAGACCTATGCAGTGCTGTTTTGGTCCTGTGACAGTGTGGATAATCAAAACGACTAGTGCCTTGAAACAAAACAGAGACACAAAATGCCAGTGCAGACAGCACCAGAACTGGCCAAAGTTGCTTGATGAATCTGCCTGTACTAGCTGGTCATCAAAATTAATGTGACCGGGAATAATAAATCATACCTGAGGTTTGAGTGCTTTCAGAAGCATTGAGGGAAGCTCTGTGTGTGAGGCTGATGAGAAGGGAGGTGACCTGGGTAGCTGCTATGTTACAGATGCCACCTGGCACACTGGGCTGCTTCTTCAGCAACTGTTTATATGTTCTGGCCTTGGTCCTTCCCTCTCACATAAAATTAAGAGAATGCTGTAGCTAACACTTTCTGCATATTAACAGGTAAAATCTGACAAGGAGCACAAATTCTTACCATGTCAGAGGGTTATGTTGTAATTTTCGGTCAAAAATCACAGACATCTATAACAGAGTGAAGCTAAATAAGAAATGCATGTGATGTTTTTTAATAGTCTGTTTCCCTTGATGTTGTTTGTCACATCTCACCATATCTAAATATAACTTTGTATTTTCACCTTTTCCACAGAATCTTGTTTATTAAAGGATGAAGTGAAATGTTTTTAAGAACAGAATAACTAAAGAAATCTCCACCAGAGTTGTTCCACATATCTCAAGCACAATACTGTCTCCAGCAGTGGCAACAGGAACTGTTGTTAAGAATGCCACAGGAGGCTGGTTGCTCCCTGCAATCTGCTGCCTGACACTCCTTCAGCATTTATGTCTGCTCTGTCAAGGAACATATGCCCCTGCCTCATGCCTTTAATATCCATGCTTAAAGGTACCTGGTTGAATGTGCTGGTTCTGCCTGCCTCCGTCACACACCTGTGACAGATCTCATTCTCAGAGGTTCATTGCCCATAGTAAAAAGAGGTATTGCTCTTATTTCTCTCAGCTCCGTTGTGCTGCAGAAGCCAGGTTTTGTACTGTGAGACTCAACCACCACCCTCACAGTTTCAAAACCTGTCACATCCTCTCTCATCTGTCTCTTTTCCACACCTGAAAATTCCCCATTTACTCTGGGAAAAAACCAGCAATAAAACCCAACAAAAAGAAAAATCCAAACTCTTAGCCCAACCCAAGCTCCATAACAAAACCCAGAAATAATAATCTTTTACACCCATTCTAAGTGGCACTTATCTCACAGTGGCTTTAGAAATGTGCAATTTCCTTGATTTCATATAGCAACTGCTGGTTTTCTCTTGTCTAAAAGAGAGAATTTGAGAGCTGTTATTTTCACCAAGATAGTTAACTAAATAGTTATATCTGTAATTCAGCAGCAATTTTAATATCTTCTAGAAATATACAGCATCTTTTCAAGCATTCTCTTAATTTAATCCTAAAAAGATAATAGTCTCATGTTACATTAGGAAAAATATGGTGCAATTATTGACAAAGACTTTATAAGAGAGGATGATAACAAGAATACCTGGGGGAAATCTCTGTTTCTCTAAGGAGAGAGACATAAGACAATAAAATCAATGTCATATTCATTGGAACAAAATAGAAGAATTTTTTGCAACAGAGTCTGATCCTCATCAGAGGCTTTTTTCCTTTGTTTAAGATGGAAGTATGCTTAGGGGAAAAGCTGGATAAGATATTGACTCTGGCCAAAATGTGTGCAAAAAAAAAAAAACAAAACCAAAAAAACTTCTAATCAGCTACAGATTTTCTACTTCATTCTCTAGAGCTGAGAGGGGGATTATAGATTAAGCCTGTTGTGTCCCTATAGTTTCATGAAGAAAAATCTTTCCCCTTAGTTTCAGTGTAGCTTTCCAACACAGATATGTATGAGTTATGTATGGGAGGGATGGAAGTAGAAATGCTTTTACAGCTCTTAAAAAATGTTAGGAGGAGAGTTTCCACTTGGACTGATTCAGCATTTAATGTCTTTACAGTTAAGTAATCCTCAGAAAAGCTTGCAAAGGAGGGAGTTAAGTTTTGCAACTCACTTTACAGATGGAGGAACTCAGGACATAGATAATTAAGGAAATTACTTCAGAGTAAACTTGTAAACTGTAAATTACAACATGCCCTACCTACTTGATAGTTT
Organism: Scytalopus superciliaris; assembly: GCA_013400415.1. NCBI lineage: Eukaryota > Metazoa > Chordata > Aves > Passeriformes > Rhinocryptidae > Scytalopus > Scytalopus superciliaris. Next base: position 300,364 of record VXBX01000790.1, on the reverse strand, counting down.
CTGGACATAAGGCAAAAAATTTGAAGATACTTAGCTGCAAAGTTCATTAGAAACTTCAGTCTCACTTTAGCAAATGGCTTTTTCTGTTTTACAAACACTTTTCAATTTGTCATTTCAGTGAGAGCTAGGCAGTCATCTCTAAAAAAAAATGTAACGCAGTTTGCCTGTGCATGACTATAAATATTATCAATTTCTCTTTTGCGTATTTGGCAATAAAATTCCTTCATGTCCAGTATGTGTTTTGTCAGAGGACTGAGAAATCTGTGGCAGAGGCAGGAATAAAACAGAGCCTTTATTGTCTTGTCCACCCTTCATGCAGTCACCTATTGTATGTATTGCACATATTTTCAGTTGTATTAGTATTATTAATCACAAATTTAAAATTCAATAGGTGAAGGAAAGTGTGATGAATGTTTATGACATATGAAAGATTATCTTTTAATGTTCTCTCTTGCAAAACAGTAGGGCCATATTTCTCGTTTCATTCTGTCTGTTAGCCACTAATTGAACAGACCACTAAATAACAAGTCAGGAACATTATTGGGTTCAATGTTAACTGCCTTTTCCAGAAATCAAGTATATTCCTGCTCTTTTTGTCCTGTGTTTTGCCCATATAAATGCTATTTTTTTCAAATACTGTTCAATTAAGGAAGTTTCATCTTGTGTTTTTTAGAAATGTACCGCTTTAAAAATTACCCTTTTAAATGGGCTCCTCTCCACTGGCCCATTTGGAACCATTTGAGACAATGGATTATTTGCTGTTATAGATTAATATTTGTGTTTGTTCCCCCCTCCTCCTCCTTCCCAACAGCTACTCAAGGCAGTAGCTAAACAGTCATTAACTATTCATGAATTACTTGTATGACCTACTTCTAATCTATATGTCTTGTATGAGGCACAGCTTCAACAGGGAGCGGCAAGGGGCTGTATTGAGCAGTCCAGCTAATTACAATGCTGCTTGTAGTTGATTTCACGTAGTTTTATTTCAAGCCCGCCTTCACAGTGCACCTAATTGAAGGAGGCATGTGTTAGACCACGTGCTTCAAAGATGGACATTAAATGCAGAGCTCAAAATGATTAATTAACAGTTCCAAGAGAAAAGGAAACAGAAGAGAAAAGGTGCTGTGTGGAAGTACTAGGGAGTCAGACACCGTTAACAGAGTCTGGAGCTCTTAGAGTAGTAACAACATTGTCATTGTGCAATTGTTTTTATCTGATTAAATTATTTGCTCTCTAACTCAGAATCATGTGTGGAAATATCAATCCTCAGTTCACTCATTTTCCTTTTGAATCCTGCCATTCATTCCATATAAGGATGAATTAGAAACAATAAAAAACAAGAGCAAGATCTGAACTTTTGACCTTTTGATGGCTGCATGTCAGTCAGTCTTCTCGACTTCCACTTTCTCCCTCAGACTAGTTGGCAAACTTTTTTTTTTTTTTTAATTTAATCAATCTTTCAACATATGACCTTGCGGAAGAAATATGTTGCCATAATGGCATTTTAAAAATACCACTGGCAATTGCGTATATGACAGGACTAATTTTCCTTCTTCTTCCCAAATGGGCAAAAACTTGCCACTTTTTTTTTTTTTTTGCTTAAGTTTCCTACCACATGATGCTGACACACATCACTTTTTTTTTCCTAAGAACATGCTGAATCTGTTATTTTTAACCTTTTTCTATTTGGAAATGAAAATAAAAGCGAGTGACAATCAGCAGTTGTTGCTCTTCCTATAATATATGGATTGCTCAGATTTTCCCATTACACAAGTTTTATTCCAAGAATGTTGGCATTGATATAGTAAATGTCCCTGCATCTGTAACAATGTTGATTATCCTTCCCAAAATACTCTAACTCCCCATGCCAACTTGTGAGGTCAGTCTTCTATGTGGTGGAAAAAGCTGTATTTCAAACGCTTTAGGGTGAGGAAGGAAATGAAAAGAGATACTCCACTTTCACTACAAGTGGCCTGATAACGAGGCTATTGCCCAAACTGTGAACATTTTTTCATAGTAGCCATTTTCAGAGAGCATGAGCACTGCTCAGTGTGGCACCACTGGAGTAGATTCTATGCCATGGGACTTCTCATACAATAATTCACTTAATGATTTGTCTGCCTAATACCTGTCATGAGGAAGTAATTCAGATGCAGTCCTGTCTAAGGTTTCCTGTTGGCACCCTTAACATATAAGCTTTCATGTGTACAAGTCTTCATCTTTCTAGAGCAACCTACAGGCTTTAAGGCACAATGATGGGGTTGGATACTTCACTTTTATGACCCTTGACAACTAGCTAAGCATGGCAGATTTTTTTTTTTTTTTTCATGTGGCTGGGGTTTCTAAGTTATTACCACAAAACTTTAGTATGTCACTTAGGCAGCAAAATATTGCTCCAATTTTAGTGATGCTATAAATATTGTGCTTTATAAAATACCAGGCTTCTTTTTCAAGACTTCACATTTTCCATAATTTAGGCTCCTATAAAGCACATCAAATGGGGCTCCTGAGTTAAGTCCTAAAATTCGCCATTAATTAGCTATTAATTGAAAACCTGAGCAATAAACTTCAGGCATTGGATAGCATAGTTGCCTGTTGGATTCACTGTTACTATAGTAACCACAAATGTGAATGAAGAAATTGAGAGTTAAACTGCATGGGTTAGGGAGATGGCCCACTAGGGATGGTGTGAGGTTACTTCTGTCTCCTCCAATGGGCAACTTGAACTTGATTCTGTGGCAAAAAAGTGACTAAGAGGCCATGTCAAAGGAGAAAAATATCACTCAGTAGATACTGAGTAGAGACAGTGATTGCTTTCTCAACAATAATTTGATAAAATACAGTTTCCATAAAAATTTAAACTCTTCTATTGATTTGTTCAAAGTGCCTTGGTATTTCCTGAGAGATTCCCTTTTGTTCTGTATTTCTTGCATGCTAAGTTTATCATTTGGTTCCCACCATCCAAAAGCTGTAAAACTGCTATGCTTTATTAGCCTTAGATATACAGAAATATTTCTGTCCTTTATCAGATGTTATTCATGGGCATAACATCTGACACAGGAATCCTTAAAGCAGAACAAAACTTAATCTATTTTCTCTAGTTCCATTCTCAAAGGTCAGGGATCAGAGAAGAGACATTATCATGTGTTTATCCCACTGTTTAGTTTTAAAGTTTATGTAGCTACAAACAACAACAATACACTTTTATTGTGCAAACAGATGAAAAAAATCAATTGGGCTGTCTGGCCAAGTTTAATTAAGTCTGCAATTTAAATAGTGCTTTCAAAAAATGCATGAGGTTAGCACTCCTTTTTTCAGGGTACTAAGCTTGTTTGCTAGACTTGCTGTGGAAAGGGGGGAAAAAAAACCCAGAAACAACCCTATGTGGATGAATGTGTAGCAAATGCATTAAAACAACTGGAACAGCTCTTTGTGGAAAACGCATTGCTCAGCAATAAGGACAATTCATTAATATTTCCAAGCTAGGAAGATTTGGAGAAGAACCCACTTGGAAGAAAACCAAGCTTGAATACACCCAATTACTGGGCCTTAAATGCTTCCAAGATTTTTTAGAAGGTTGCTCTGGTTCATGTGACAAGTGTTCCCTTTTGGCATCCCAGCCCTTTCCCGAGCATACCAGCAGCGCATATGCAACAACCTAACCTCATCAGCTGGGGGCACAAGTCCAAACTTCTCCTGCCAGCTCTGCTTCCCAATTGTCTTCACTATTTATTACTCACCCAAATGGTAATGTTCATGAAGGTATTTGATCTGTCTGAAATGAAGTTGTCCATTAAGCTACAGGGCAAAGAGAGGGATTAAGGACAATGAAATCATACTGTCTCATAAACAAATTGTCATTACCTTTAACTTAGTGCATTAAATTGCAGCAATATGTCATAGTGAGACATTTTGTTCCTATTACAGCATGTACAGCATGTAGTAGGAATTTGATATCCAAACCAGACACACAAAAGTTGGCTTGAAACCTTGCTGTCTTAAAATGTATAACAGCATTCTTTGTACAGTGAGATGAATCTAAACCCTAAAGTGAGCTGTAGTGCCACTGAGAGACAACAGCTCTGATTGATAAATGCGAACCTGTTTTTATCACCAGATATTTGCACAGACAGATTACAATAAAATCACCAGCAATACTGTGAAATTTAAGGTCCAGTTTCTCAAACAATGCTGCCAGAGGTGAGCCAATTACCCTCTACTGACAATGTGCCTATCCACTCTCCCTCCACTGGTTAACACTTTTGTAAGCTATCTCCACCCAAGTCAGTGATGTGAATGTGTGAAAAATAACAAGGAATCAAGTCCCTTAACTGGACTTTTATTTTGATGCATTTGAATTCTTCATCTTTCTGTCTAGTCCACCACAATAGACAGAGCTTCTAATCTCAACCTATTGGTCCTTGAAATGGTCAACAGATTCATGCAGGTCTTCTCATTTCTTACCATTGTTTCAAGCAGGTTTTCAATGCTGTTAAAATCAAAACTCCATTTTCCTTTGTTAGTCTCTCTCACTTTCTAATCAAACAAGTCTTTCCCTGTGACATTTATAGTGGACACCTTGCTTCCACCAAATATTTCATATATCAAATATTTAACTTATCTTGAGCCTCTTAATCCTTTTTTTTTTCTTTTTTTTCTTTCCATTTATCATCAATAATATTGCAAGATGTGAGAAGCCAGTGTCCTCTGTCATCTATTCTTGAACAGGTATCTCCAATACAAGCCTCTTCAGCTAATGAAAAACTCCTCTGTTGTCTTTATGAAATGGAAAATACATTGATTTACATTTCAATTCATCTAAACATATAATTATAAGCAAGTAACATATATACTGCAATCATAAATTGAAGTATCCATCTGAATGTACACTCTTATTTTAGGCAAATTTTAGAAAGACAGGGTCATTAGCATGGTCAGAATTAAATTTATGATCCAATGTGATTGAATTTTCATGGAAAAGTTGTCAATGCTTAGTCTAGAATAACAGAAAACAGAGTTAAATTTCTTACAACCGTCCCTCATATACTAAATGCAAGGCCATCCGTAGATGACTATCTCCACTTCTGATGCAGACTAGCATAATTTTAAAAGACAGTTGATAAGCTGGAGAGTGTTTGGAAATAAAAATGTCATAATCCAAGTATTGGAAGCCTACTTCAAAGTAGACAAATAGATCAAATCTATGTATCAGAATAAACAGAAAGGATATGGCTTATGATTTCAAGCATGTTCATAAAGGAAATACCTCAGGTTAAACAATCATTAAAGGAGCAAAATTCAGTAAATTGCCTGGTATTGGACATGGCTGCAGTTTCAGAGGTTTTATTCTATGTCTTGTTATTTTGATATATCAGTGGAAAGATCTGAAGTCCAATCTAAAATATTTTGAAAATGTTTAAAAATAAATTAATACATTATTCTATCCATTCAATTTAGATATAGTTCTTGATGCAGTATTTTGTTCTTATTGTAAGAAATTTGCCTGGCTCAAAAGTGACTTCTCATTGTCTCAGTTTCGTTTCTTATCCTGGGAGGTCTTCCTTCTTTTGCTTTCTTTCTGTCAGAAGACATAAGTACACTGCAAGGTCAGACCACAACATATGTTGACTTGTAATAACCCCAGTAAAGGAGCTGCAATTGGACAGACCTGAAGCCATAATCAGTTTAGAGAAGAAATCTGTGAACAGGGAAACTTTTCTGCCTGGAGGCCTGGTTTAAGAGGTGATGACTTCTACCCATATAGGAAATTTAAGCAGTATAAATCTCTCTAATGTGTCTCCTAAGCAGCAAAGGCTACAATGGACATAAGAGATAAATCCTCTGTTTCCTCAAGAGTGTTAAGTGCAGTCCAAAGTCACAGGTACTGTTCCTCAGGGGTGCATAGACTCCTAATGGTCATTGATTTCAGTAAGGCAAAAGTAACAACATATTACAGAAGGCCTAATTTCATCCTTTGGAAAGATAATGAATGGTTGAAGTTCAGGATTTCTGAGGGCGTTGTATAAAGGTTTGGTATTTAGCAGTCCTGCAAACATCCTGTGGAGTTAATGGGGACAGATCAATACCACTGGAAGCTGCTTCATCCCAACTCTATGATTACTGTCTCAGATGGAGTGAAGAACTTGGCCTCTGGTGGGCTCTATTCTCTGTAGAAATAATTTGGACAAATAGTTTGGATCAAACTGTATCTTACTGTAAAAAAGCAAGTGAAAAAGTGGTATAAGAACAAGATCAAGCAATGATTTATTCTCACAGACAATTTCTCCTTAATGAATTATGGATTTATCCTTACAGACCATAGTACATCCCCAAAAGTGGTCAAAAAATTGGGGTGGGCTTTGACAGGAAGTAAGCAAGCATGACTACCTTCCTTTCATCTTTTGCTCAAGGTGCAAGGGAGATTTCTCCACATTCTGTAACACAGGAAACAGCCAGACACATGCAAGTGAAAAAAAACCACCAAAACATATGTACATGTAAGCATATGTGTATGCACATATATATGTGTCTTACAATAAAGAATTTCACTCCAGTGAACACACTTTGTATGACTGGATGATGCGTAGACATTAGGTGATATATGTGAACTAAAATCCACAGAGAATCAAACAGAAATAAATCTGTTAAGGTCTCATTTCATGGGAAACTCCTCTCCATTCAGTTTTCAAGTCTGTGACTCAGACCACATTTATAGGAAAGGACCATAATGGCCACAGAAAAGAACTCAAACCCATTTTTACAATACTAGACGATGATTCATGCATTTCTAACAGCATCAGGAAAAAGTAGTGGTTTTAGAGGGAGTTCTGCTTTGAGAATTTGAAGTGAAGCTTGAGGATTATCTGTAAGCAAAGTGTCACTATTGTCTCCTTCAACCAAGAGTCAAGGTTTTAAGCAGCTTCAGCACTGACAACAAAAGGAATTCCACATTGCAGAGGACAGTGTTGTTCACTTGCAGCCATTGACAACAATTACATTCCCACAATAGCTAGATTTAGTACCTAGAGTAATAAAATTTCAGAAATGTTCATAGAAACTAGGAGGGATAGCAACAGCATCATTTCTACTTTCCTAAACTATGCCTATGAATCTTTGTTCATTTAAGTTGCATTGAATAAGGGCAGTTAGACATTTTTTTATGATGTGCAATAAATATATCTTGCAAATAGTTACAAACCACTAATTTTATTGAAGAATAGTTTTTATTAGCTCTTGAATTATATAAATTGTAAAGACATATTTCTGGAGCTGATTCATTTGATTAAAAAACCAACAACAATAAAATCTTGAAAAAGTTTAATAACACCAGAACCAAAGAAATACAATGAAATTCAGCTCTTTTGTTGCTAATGAATAACTTTTTCCTTCCTCTCAGCTGAAGAGTGGATTTCAGCAACTGGAACCAGAGTGTTCTATTTCAGTCCTAAACTATCATGATCTGTAAGCAAAAGAAGTAAACTATATGCCAGGTGAAATTTTGCTATTATGCTGTATAGCATGAAGTTGAATATAAGTGGGAGAAAAACTAATACTCTAATGAGCAGAAATAAAACTCACATCCTCCAGATCATATTTGCAGATGATAATACAATCCAGGTGTTCCTGTATTCATAGGTTTTACTAATTAGAGCCAAAAATGACTGCATAAATTTGCAGCCCTTGCTCACAGTCTCATGACCTTTGCTAGTTTACTGTTTACCTTGATATTCATATGGTATAATTGCAGATAATAACAAAAAATGTCACTGCTACCTTTCCAATCTAAGTGCATAGGTGTGATGCAAAAAAACATTTTGAATTCATTAAGGTCAATGGCAGAAATGGGTGTAATGAAAATATGCTTGCATATATGCTGGGGAAATATGACACATATATATATGGACGTGTGTAAGTAAATAAATGCATATACATGAGGCAAAACAGGCATGTTAAGTCAATTATTTAGTTTTGCTGTTGGTCTTAATATTCATGAGTTTATGTGATATATTATACCATGGTACACATTGTTCATACCAGACTACTTGTTGAAGTTCTTAATAAACTCATGCCCTACCAAAAAGAAATAAAACAAATTTAAAAAATAAAAAATGGTGTAATGCCTAAAATCAATATAAGATAAGTAAACTTCTAAATAAAATGAATTAAGCAATCTTCTAGTGAATGAAAAGATGTGTCCATGATTTATCTTTAGCAAAACAGGAAACATAAAACACATTCTCTTGTACAGATCAGTGTTACATACACCTGCACTGTTTTCACACACTTGCTGAGTCTCTGAGACATGTATTCACACATACTGGATATTGGCATATAACCATCCCATGCTTGTGCAAATGTGTAACTTGAACCCATTGAATAGGTACACACAATGGTGTTTATTGAATTGTTTCAAGTTTCCTATCAAAGCTTTATTTCCTTCCCTCCTGAGTGTTCAGATTTCTAGAAGAGTTTCTTTGATGTGTGCTCATAAACACGGAGTGATTTCCCCTCCCTCCTTCTTCCCTTCAATCCCCTCTTTGTGTTTGGAACAGAATTTCAACAACTGTCCTTTGTCTGTGTTGTGTTTACAGCTACACTCTCCTCAAAGATGGACCTATTTATTTGTTTATTTGTTTCTTTATTTGTTTTGGCTTGAAGGGATGAGATCCACACAGGAGAAGTGTTTTTGGCACCCTTGCAGGCACTGCCTAGAGAAGAGCAGCCCATCCAAAGGAGGACATTTTTCTGTCATTTTTACAGCTTCCCAGCAGCTGTTGCATCAGGATACAAGTTATTGTCAATTTGCCAGCATGCCTTTACAAGTGAGGTTATAGAATCTATTGCAAGAATGAGCCCTCTCTTTTATTTTGATATTTCTTATTTGCAGATTGGTTTGACAAGTCAGTTAAAAATTACTTCCACACCCCTACATATGTGCAAAATGTTCTCTAGTAGTGGGAAACCTCTCTCCTCTGTTGCTGAAAATTCCTATAAAGGACAGAGCAAAATCACCCTTTTTCTCCCAAAACCAAAGGGTTCTTCTTTCCCAATCAAAATTTTAGTAGAAGACTCTCATAGATCTCACACACCACCTTCTTTCTCTCTCACTGTGTTAGCTACAAGGAAGGTTTGTGACACTTCATGTGTACTTTCTGATGAGAAAGGTGTAGTGTCATTTTTTACTGGTTTTTAACAATGAAAGTTCAAACTATAAGCTTCCTTATGTGTTTTCACTCCAACATGCAGCACTCCAGCTGGCATGAAGTTTGTGATTTTTTTTTAATCCAAAGCACTTATAATGTCTGCCACTAAAAACATTTGGAACTCTGAAGTGATTGCAATCCCACATCATCTCCTGCTCCATAAAAATGCTATGGCTACTGAAATGACAACCGAATAGCTACTCTTTAGTGAGATCTACCGTCTTCTCTCTGCTGAAGATATTACACCTTCTGTGAGCAATGGGGGTGAATTTGAACTTAATATAAAACAAAAACCTTCATGATAAGGAACATAATTAATAGTAGATGCTATTCCAAGCCCTCGTTACTGTTTTTTTGAAGAATGGCATGTCATTAGTGATGCATGATTAAACATGTTCAACTCAACTACCATACAATTGGTTCTCCTCTTATACTATTTTTACATTGCTATATTGTCAGGCTTGTATCTAACTAAAAAATTTCTAAGAGCTTCAAAATTTAGATCTTTTACCTAAAACAAAACCAAAGAATGTTTCTTAGAGAATATGTGTCGTGATCCCTTTCTGCTGCCATCCTCCATATAGCCTAAAGTAGTAACATCATTGGAGTAAATTATTTCACATCATGGATGCCAAATTCACCAGAGTTTCAAGTAATATTATTTTCCTTGTCAAACTTCCAAACCAAATAAGTAAGAAACTATGGACAATGGGATATCCAATGCCTCAGTTCAGGCTATTCATAAAGAAACCTGTTTTTCCAAGGTAGAATGTCAGAGACTTTTTTTTTTTGGGGGGGGGGGAAAGGCAAAACAAAACAAAAAAAAAAAAACAAAAAAAGGGCAAAAAAAAACCCCCCAAAGCCAGAAACAGACAGACACCATACACTGTTCTCCTAGTATTTCATTACTTTTGGATCAAATAGAGAGATTTGGGGGATACTTTTGCTTACTTACTGGGATTCTCAAAGGTTTCATCTCTCCCTTAGCAGCTTCCAGCCCAGGTCGAGCTGATCTCTGTTGCTCTGGGTCATTCCCAACTCTGCTTCATGCTGCTCTCTTGGAAAGGCCATGGCTTAAAATACCTTTTTTCTTTTTATTTTCTTTCTCTTTTCCTCTGGGAAAATGTTTTTGAAGGTTCTGGGGCCCATCACTGTTGATCACTTTTAAAGCACCATCTATTAAGGGCAGAGGAGCAGGTAATTCCAAAATGTCATAAGTCAAGGAGGTGAGGTATTACACTAGATGGATGAGAAGGGATCTTCTTTTGGAGCTAAGGCAAAAAAGCAAAGTGTATGACCAGTGGAAGCAAGGTCGAGTGACATGGGAGGAATACAGAGATGCTTCTTGATGCTGTAGGGTGAAAATTTGTGTGGTCAAAGCTCAGTTAGAGTTGAAGCTGGCCAGGAGTGTGGGTGAAAAGGAGTACTTTTAGATACATTAATTGCAAAGACTATGCAGAAGTAACATCAGAAATAACAGAATAGGAATGGTCACCTCACAAACAAGGACACAGACAAGGCAGAGGTGTTTAATGCTTTCTTTGCCTCTGTCTTCAACACAAAGGATGCATTAAGGGGTCCCAGTGTCCTGAGCTGGAGGACCATGGCTGTGAGAATGATAAACTCCCAGCTGACCTTGAAATTTTGTGGGATCTGCTGCTCTGGCTGGATCCCTATAAATCCATATGGTGTGGTAGGATTCATCTGAGAATACTCAAAGAGCTGGCTGATGTCATTGTGAGGCCTCCCTCAATGATTTTTGAATGGTCTTTGGAATCTGGAGAGGTCCCCATTGACTGACAGCTGGCTAGCATTGTCACACTTTTCAAAAAGGACAAGAAGGAGGACTCTGGAAAATACAGGCCTATCAATCTCACTTCAGTGCCTGGTAAAGTTATGGAGAAGATTATTTTGGAAGATATTAGAAAGACAATGCAGTAATTGGTCACAGCCAGCACAGCTTCATGAGAGGAAAGTCCTGCTTGTCAAACCTGATTTCCTTTTAAGAAAAGGTAGCCCACCTAGTTGACCAAGGGAAGCCAGTTGAGGTAATATTTTTGCATTTCAGTAAAACCATCAGCATTGTTTCTCAAGGTATTTTTCTGGATAATCTGTTCATCACACAGCTGGATAAACCCAACATGAGGTGAGTGAGCAATTGGCTACCAGATTGAGCACAGAGGATAATAGTGAATGGGGTGACATCAGACTGGTGACCTGTCACTAGTGGGGTTCCACAGGGCTCCATTCTGGGCCCTGTGCTCTTCAACATCTTCATAAATGACTTGGATGCAGGACTGGAGCAGATGCTATCAAGTTTGCAGATGACACAAAACTGGGAGGAACTCTTGAATTCTTGGAAGGCAGGGAGGCCCTACAGAGATACCTTGATAAGTCAGAGGACTGGGCAATCACCAACCATATGAAGTTACAACAAGGGAAAGTGCCCGATTCTGCACCTGGGATGAGCAACCCTGGATGTACATACAGACTGGGCAATGAGATGCTGGAAAGCAGTGCCATGGAAAGGGACCTGGGGGTCCTGGTCAATGGCAAGTTGAATGGGAGTCAGCAGTGCCCTGGCAGCCAGGAGGGCCAACCCTGCCCAGGGGGGCATCAGGCACAGCATCACCATTGGTTGAGGGAGGTGACTGTCCTGCTCTGCTCTGCACTGGTGCGGCCTCACCTTGAATATTGTGTGCAGTTTTGGGCACTGCAATATAAGAAAAATATTAAGCCATTCGAGAGTGTCCAAAGGAGGGCAAGAAAGATGGAGAAGGGCCTTGAGGGGAAGCCATATGAAGAATGTCTGAGGTCACTTGGTCTGTTCATCCTGGAGAAGAGGAGACTGAGGAGACACCTCATTGCATTCAACAACTTCCTTGTGAGGGGAAGAGGAGGGCAGGCACCAATCTCATCAGTCTCATGCCCAGTGACAGGATCTGAGGCAGTGGCCTGAAATTGTGTCATTGGAGGCTAAGTGGGATATTAGGAAAATGTTCTTCACCTAGAGGATGGATGGGCACTGGAACAGGCTCCTCAGGGAAGTGGTCACAGCATCAAGCCTGACAGGGCTCAAGAAGTGTTTAGACAATACTTTCAAGCACAGGATGTGATTTTTGAGGTGGTTGTGTGCAGGGTTAAGAGTTGGATGTTTATGATACTTGCGGGTCCCTTTCAACTAGAATATCCTTTCTATGATTCTATAATTCTTTTTTTTTCCCCCCTTTTCTTTTTCAGTGTAACTGATTTGTTTGATTTCTCCCCATTTTTCCCTAGTTGGTGAATATTTTTTAAGGAGACCACCATGTGATATAAGTGCACATGTAGTTTTGTACATGTATACAAAAATACTAAGTTTATAAAATATTCACTATATGTAGGACTTACAATGCACAAAGAATATTAATTGTCCTTTTAATGAAATCTACCCTTAATTTTTTGAGGGGATACCAAAACTGGACAATATTTAAACATAAAGAAAAATGCTCATCTTTGCTACTTGGAAGATGCTGTGCCCTTCACCTTTTAAATTCACCAGTTTGTTAGAAAAAGAGTTGTTTGGCATGTCTTCAAAATGACCTGTCATGACAGTGTGCTACCTATACTACCTGCAGTATGTCTGGCTTTGTACTGCTTACCTTTGGCAAGTGGCTGTAATAGTGTACACACTAACTAACGAGGGATCTGGCATCACATTTGCACCTAAAAGCCCAGGCAACGAAATGAAGTCTATTCAAGCGTATTACATGCATGCCATTGTCTGCCACTCAGCCAGCCAGCTGTGGACTCTCCTTTTCGTTACTACTACCACTACTGCTATTATTATTATTGTTACTATTATTATATCCTCATTTTCCTTCACACATGCTATCATGAATTTACTTTTCCAATGGCAAAAGCATGGACATCAAGGAATGAGTGGATGTAGAAGCATGGGAGCACTTAGCTGGGCAAACTGAAGCCAAAGAGAGGGAGCCTGTTTTCTGTTTAGTTTCCTGAAACTAGGCTTGTTGCTCTGGAAATGACATGAATAACTAATGCCCACCACGAACACTGAAAGGCATGCGGTTCTCATCTGACTGCCTCCTGCTCCAATCATCAGAAGGGGCTCTCAGAGTGAAAGGTCAGGGGGATAATCCTGCACCTGCAGCCCACAGAGGGCTGGGCACATGGTTCCCAACCAGTCCTGCGTAATTGATGCTAATTGTTACGGAGCCAAGGCACCCTTCCATGGAGGAGCAGGTGGGAGCCTTTGTTGTGCTTGGGACCATTATACTAATAACAAGCTTACAATTCTCTGCACAGGCTTAGGAGTACAAAAGCACAGGCAATACTTTGGGGAGCCCCTTAAAATGTTTACTGGGCATCTTCTAACATGATGAAGTAAAAGTTCCTCAGTGTGAAAGGGCAGAACAAGAAAAAAAAGGGTAGTACCTGCTGGTTGATGAAACCCTGAACAAACCTAGGAGATGTGACTTTGGGAGCTTTAAACTGCCTCTGACAGCTTCTGTGGAGACAGAGATTTTGCACTCTGTGTGCTATGGGAAGAGTCAGGTGGAAGCAGCTACTTAGGGGACCTAGAGAGGTCTCAGGGGAATTCTCTTGGGAGATGCCCATCTGTTTGCAAGTTTGGATGTGAAAGGGTAGGCTCAGCAAGGGGACTGAAAAATTACAGGAAAAAGAAAGGAAAGGAGTCCAGCTGCTGATATGATATTGGATTATGGTCAGACAAAAAGCTAGTAATTGCTAATACTAAAATGACGTGGGGTTTTTTTTTCCTTCCTCTATTTTTAAAGGGTTTGTTCCCTCCACCTCCTGCAAACCACCAGACACCCAGCTGGAAAAAAGCGTGTAGCTTCCATAGGTTTGAGAGAGAGCAAAAGCAGTCCATACTGAAAGATACATTCCAGTGTTTTGTAATTCTGTTGGTGGCAGTTTAGTAAATAACACAACATTATGGACAAAATAAGAACTAAACACTAAAAAGCACTATATAAAATAAACACCTTAAAATTGGAAAGAAATGGACTAAACCAATATGTTTAAGCTTGTGGTTTGTGTACCCTGTGTGACATGGAAAAGGACTGCAAAAGTAATAAAGTACTTCTCAAAAGTTCACAGTAACATTCTTTTATTCAAGCAAACAAAATGAGGGAAACTAAAGGAATAAAACAAACAAAATGTAGGCTAATTTTATCAGGTTTGTAAATAAGTCTGGAAACACCAGAAAAAATGGCCTGTGAATTTCTCAGAAACCAATTAGCAAGTCCTTTTATTCTGGAGTAGATGACCTTTTGGATAGGATTTTCTCATCACTGATACACAAATATGTGATTTATAATGCAATAAGTGGATTGCATTAAAAAGCTAATGCATGCTGCTTGTGGATGTCACATCCTGCATTGAGTGGTATAGATTATATTGACCATTTTATGTAATTTACTGTTCTTTTTTTCAGAGTCTGACTCTAAGGTGTAGTTAAGCTCCTAATTTAATCATGTGTCTCTTAGCTTTATGGGATCACAGTGCCTGGGGAAACCAACTTGGCGATCCACTAAAAAGTCTGTTATATCTCTAAAAATTAAAGAAAAAAAAAAAAAAAGGATATTGTTGAAGGCAATAGGCTAGAAGCAGAAAGGGGAGAAATCGTTTATGGAAAACCATAAACTCATTCAGTAACCACACAGATACTATCAGATGCAGATGTCAGGTTACTCAGAAGTCAACTGTTACCTGCTCCTCCAAATCTGTTTTAACAGTCTTGGATATGTGAGCAACCTTTGAAATTTTAAGAACAGAACCCAAACCCTTGAATTTGGTCTGCAGAGGCAATGAATTTGCGTTAAGAGTCATGGCAATTAAATACAAACAAACAACAAATACAAACACAAACAAGCTCAAAAACACTAGCTGGTCTCCCTTTTATTTCTTGCTTCAGTGCTTGAAACACAGAGGCTTGTCACTCCCTGTAGCCCAAGTATTAGCAACCCATTTTGTTTCTTGATACAAATGTTTGGAAGAAATTTTTTGAAGAATTGCAGATTTCCAGGAACTGGAAAGTCTGAGGTCCCACAGTGTTCTTTGAAATACAGCAGAATTGGCTTCAGTTTATGCTGCTAGAAAAAACAAAAGCCAAGCGCACCTGGAAAATTCACAAATAAGATCTAAATCACTAAGAAACTGGAAGGAAAAAAAGTCACCTGTACTAACTATAATTCTGTCTGAATTACTATATTGGCTTCTCTGTGCTGTATCACACTAATTACAGAGCAAGTTTGCTGCAAAATGAACATGAAGAAAGTATATGGTTCCTCTTTTTGCATCTCATCAGCCAGGATGTGATGAAGTGATGTTGGGTTGCCTGGTCTGGCCAACCAAACACAGCAGACCACAGTTTTTCTTTTTTTCCCAGTATGATTCAAATCCTTAAGTCTGTGGCAGAGTGGTGAAGTTTAAGGCAGTACCTGTTCTCAGGTAGGAAGGTTGGCTTCCAAAGCATCTCTGCAAGATGTCTGCAGATGAAAAGAGGATATAGAGTGTTGCCCTGCTGTAGGCACGCAAGTGGCTCCGATGGAAGAAGTTGCTTCCTGCAGAGACTTCAGCTGCAACTTGATGCTGCAGAATTTCCCCACTGTGTGCCTCAAGTTGCAGGAAAACCTGCTTGGTAGGTACTGTACAAGGCTAGTAGTCTGTACCTGGCTTGTGGGTGGCACAGAAAGAGAGATGTGGGCTAAGCTGTAAGAATAAGTGCTAAAAAACCCAACTGAATGATCTCCAAACTCAGAAAGCAAGGTTTAACAGGTCTGTATGTGTCTCTGTACCTTGAGACCAGATGCATGTTCATGTTTGGTCCACGAAACAGAGCTCTGTAGCCCATTCCCCACCACATAGAGCTGGGAAAATTGTATCAGCCCTTCTGGAGGGCAAAAATATGCCCGAGAAGTCCAGGATGCTGCCTTTGAGCAGGTGCAGAATTGAGTTAGACTTATAATAGCAATGAAGGCAGAAGGGTGAACCAGAGAGTAAGGATATAATATACTCCACTCCTTAAAAGCATCCCTGAGACACAGTTATCCAGAACACACTGTTCCTGCCTTAGCACTGGGGTAGGAGTTGCAAAAATTATCATTTAGTGGTCTTGTTGGCTGACCTTCACTACAAATTCAGGCAGACATAATAGAAGTAACAGTGTAGTCACTAGCCAAGAAAATTAGAATAGTGGCAGCATCAAAGTGCAGTGCACTAGTATAATTGCCTGAAAATTATAACGCTTTGCAAAAAGCTAATATTTGTATTCATTCTAAGTACTGAGGGCCTATTTTCTGATGAGAATGATAGCAATTGTGGTGGCATTTTTCAGACATTCCTTAGGGGACTATTTATAAGAGACAGTATGAATTTTCAGGTGGCAACTTATTTGTATTCATTTTTGTATCTTTCAAAAAGATTTTTGAGTAAATAAGAAATTTACTGTTTTTCAGGGAAACCCTGATGTCAAGGGTTTCATATTCTTATCCTACATTGACAGAGAGTGCAGCAGAGACCAGAGAATAAAAACGAAATCCTATACTGAAATTGAACCACACAAGAAGAAAAAGGTGACTACTTATGTACTTTGTGTTTTCTGCACCCACAACATGATATCTTTCAGAATTACCACCATACCATTACAATATGTCTGTTTTATAAGCAGCAATAGAGTAACTTTTCTCCAAGAAAACCCCTTTGCTTTTGTCAAGAGTTTTGCACAGACATTCTGGAGATCTGCATGAACACTCCACTTTGGAGGTGGAAGATAGACTGTGTCATTATTAGCACATCCCATAGGGAATGCTCAGCTGCAATCTTCCACCCACTTAATTGCCAGTATATAATTGTGAAGAAAAGTCTTGCTCTTTGTTAAAACACAAGGTAATATATTTCAGACAGACTTGCCATGCAAACAAGAAGTTGGCATGTTGCTTTGCATTTTCATGGATTCCCATGTGCTGGCAGGCAATTTTCACAGGGATAAAAGATCTTTGATCTTTAGTGAATGACTTCCTTCTATTTTCAATAATGCAATAAGCCATTTTGTTTTCTGGCAAAAGTATTTCCATAGAAATGTTTTGCTCGTATTGCTTTCACAAAACATAGGAATTAGTCAAGAAGTCATACTGGCTAAAGGTCAGAGGGGTCAAAGGACTTTAATTTAGCAAAAATCCTAATGAGTAACATGGGGGTTTAAGATATGTCTAAAAAAAAAAAAGCAACAACAAAACCCCCAAAAACAAAACGACAAAAATACCCCCAAAACAACATGGCAAAGAGCATTTTATTGAGTGTTTGATGGATTGTGAAACTAGAATTCACCTTAGCTTTATCAAAATTTGCAAAAACTTCAGCAATCTGCAGTTAAATTGTAAATACGTTTTTTGACAGTTTCCATGCAAGTGTTTCTGTTCTGAAGCAATCTGAATGACTTTTACATTGAGAAAAATATCCACATTTCTCTTTAAAGTGAGCTTTCACATCCTACCTACCAACCTCCACCATATTAGAGTTCCCTAGCAATATTATTGCAAAGTGATTTGTTGGTGAGAAGGATTTCCTCTGCCACTTGGCAAATATTCAATTCAGGGTCACTGCAGAGTTTTGTCTCAGGTAGTTAGTAACTCGAAGGACTAGTCTGATCATCTTATTTCTTCTTGCTATGACTTTATTCAGCCATCCTTTTTCTTGAACAGCTAAAGCAAAAGCCATCAATGCTATTGGATTAATTGTTGTATTTCTGCCTTTGCATGCTACAGACTCTGTTAACTTGCTTAAAATGCTGTGAGAAGCAGCTTAAGCAATTTTGGGACTGCTTTCAAGACCATAGTTGCAAGTTATTAAATGCACATTTTTAATAATGGATAAGACTGAGAAGTAGTGTAGTAGGCATTATTCTCATTGAAGATAATGGCTCTTTGCCAAGTGAGTTTGCAGCAATTATGCCAATTGTGAAATCTACTGAGCATAAACTGAAAAAAATAGGAATGGCTCTTCAATATATTCAGTAATTATTCTTTTAACTACATTTTAAAAGTGCATCTGGACACTGGACAAAGTCTTCAGAATCTAAATGAGCCAAAGACAAGCTCTCCTCACAGCACAACAGGGGAATTCAACCAAATGCATTTATTATACTCTGAAATCACAGCTGACTTCTAGCAGTGCCAAAAAAAAGAGATTTATACAAACTGCTCATAATTTTTAAGCACTGATTACAGCTGAAGTGCTATTTTTGTGTGAACAGAATTTGTTACCAAGCGCCATGTAATAGAATATAAACTTTGCAAAAGTCCAAACACTCAGATGTTAACGAAAATGAAGTCACAGAAGGAAAAAAAAAAAAAAAAAAAGAATGGCTTTATCAAGCTTTAAAAAAGGTGTATGGGGGAGAGAATTCTTGTACACATTTGCTAACTTACCTTTACAGAATTGAAACTTGTAAAAAATTTACAAAATTACTGCCAATTCAGGCAAAATAGCTGGTTTCCTTGATTTATTATGTTCTTCTAGAGTTTGCAAGTCCAAAGTACACAGTACAAAACCATGAAACACCTAACCAGCAATCACAGGTGCAATAAAGTTCATTTTTGCTGAACAGTGTAGGAGGGAGAGACAGAATATAATTTCAAAGGTGTCTTCTCCCATTTTTAGGAAACCTTGCAATCGCTTGAGGATAAAAAATATTGCTATTAATTAAATTCTAAAGGTGTTAAAAGCCAAACTTGCACGTTGAAAGAATAAGTGAGAAGTTGGTAGATCATTCTGTCCTTGTGCATAATCACCCAAGATGGCTACACACATAAGGAGTATCTTTCAAAATCTTTTGCAGTGATTTGTTCATATATGATTCCATGGAATTATTTCATGAATGATTTTCTATGCCATCAATTATGTCATAGCCTCCTGGGGCTGGCTTCTTTTTGCCTATCAGCTGCTACTACCTCACAAACTAAATACACTGCAAAAAGCTTTGCTGATTGTTTATTAAGCTTTGCATTCTATGAATCTATAGCCTACCACAAGGGTAAACCCCAGGAAACCTTTGATGTTCCATTCATAATTTCTATTAACTTTGCTCTCTATAATGTATTTTGCTTCCATTACCCTGCTTTCAAATTTGTATTCCTTCACTGACTGATAGAAATAGAGTATAAAATAAATGTCGCCTTCCTAAGACATGTTTGTTCCAAACACCTGGAGTAATGTGTTCAGCTACAGGGC
The DNA here is from genome assembly GCA_013400415.1 of Scytalopus superciliaris. Classification (NCBI taxonomy): domain Eukaryota; kingdom Metazoa; phylum Chordata; class Aves; order Passeriformes; family Rhinocryptidae; genus Scytalopus; species Scytalopus superciliaris. Next base: position 280,904 of record VXBX01000790.1, on the reverse strand, counting down.
TCTCAAAGTGTTGTGGATGTCCCACCCCTATAAGTGTTCAAGGACAGATTGGATAAGGCTTTGAGTAAGCTGGTCTAATGCAAGGTGTCCCTGCCTATGACAGGAGTTTGAAACCAGATGATCTATTAAGGTAATTTCCAAGCCAAATCATTCTAAGATAGAAAGCAACATTTTTTGTATCAAGCAGTTTAAAAAAATCAGGCTTATACAAGGATTACATCAGTCTGAATAAGTAAGCAAGCACAAAATGTTCTAAGAATTTCCTGTCACTTTGCTCATATATTTACTTACAAAGTTTGATTGCAAGCAAGAAGAATTTTAGGGTTTTCAGTTTGTAAAATTTAGTTTAATTTCTTTTCAGTTCTGTATTTAAGTAGAGAGAAGTCATTCCACATCAAAATTTCATGATTATTATGTTGTTCCTTGTAGTTCATCTCATTTGAGTTTTGATGTGTTGACATACCTTTGGTTAGGAGATTGATCTCTTCATAAATTGCAGAAGACATTCACACACAAGACTCGGATGATACCCTAGTCCTCAATAAACTCCAGGAGACAATGTTTCATTAAAGCATTGATTTCTCTTTTGATATTTTTAGAAATTCCTGGGGTAAAAAAGAATAGATCAGACACTCTGGTCCAAGCCTCAGAGTGGAGCCCAGGGGATGTTAAAAAGGAGATTAAGGAGGTAAATTGGCAGCAGCTCCAAAATCACTGGNAGAAAATGCAGTTTCTGCTCCTTGGGGAAAGAGGGTAAAAGGGGAAGGAAAAAAAAAAGAAGAAAAAAAAAAAAAAAAGAGAGACCTTGGAACAAAGGTCGTGAACTCCTGAGCTTGAAAGGCCTAGACCAAAACACTCATGTCCCAAAAGGTGAGAGTCTGAGCAGTGTCCTGAACTCTAAAACAATGATCACGCTTCAAGCTTGACAGTTTGAATGGCAAATATGTCAAGCGGCAAGGATGCCAAATAACAGCCTTGGTCTGGGAAACCACCTCTCCTGTCTGTCATAGGGGAAATAGCATGGACTTCCACTTTTAGAGAGTTTAATTTATCATTTCTCACCCTGGAGAGTAATAGTTGTCTTACACATAATCTTGCTGTTCTGTCTATTGTGGTGCACCCATACTGGAAAGTATACATTACCTGACTGATACTTGCTAAAATATCAGCGGTATCAAATCATTAAGCCCTCTAGTACCTCAGTTTCACCAAAGGTTCAGATGTAGTTGGGGTGAGGAGTGAAGGTACGTTACCCAATGTATGTGTGAAAAAAGACTCTTGAAGTGATTAAAAGGCAATGTATGTGAATAGACTTGCCACTATGAATACTTTGAAGGAATTTGAAAGAAAGGGCCAAAACAGTAATGTGTCCCTTCTAGGATAAATAAGTGGTGAAGAAGAAATAAAAGGCTTATCATTAAGTGTTAAAATAGTCTTAAACTATCAGAAAGTTTGAGACCCTCCAAGAGAGAATATTTGCAAAGAACATAGACTAAATGGAGCTGTATCAAATTCAAAAGTCATATTGAGTTAATAAATTTAAAAGTCTGCTTCTCTAGTGTATCTTCCTATTGTAATTCTTTTCCCCTCAAACATTGCCTATACAAAGCATCATAATTTTTTTTTTTTTTTTAAACCATCGTAGAAAGAAATGACCAGACACTAGATTTTAGTTTTACAAAAATCGTTTTGCTCTCCATTCTGGATTAAGTCTAGACAGATGTAGAGACCACCAATCATTTTTCTTATATTAATAACAAAAGTAATTAATACATTGATAGAAGCAATAAGATGTTAAAATACATTGTTATTAATAAATGCCTCCAATGTTCTGTTGTAAAATGCACTTCAAAATTATTTTCAAAGGACCATCCTTAAAAACTCTAGCAAACCTTGTAGAAAGCATAATCAAATCTTCCATTTTCATGATTAAAATTAAGAAAAATAATGGCAACTCAAAATTACTTAGTGGCCACTGATAAACATTAAATATCAAGTCTTAGAAGCAAATATGATAACATCTGTGAGACTGCATATATATGTATGTACATATATGGATAAAGAGCCTGGAAAATGCAGCTGTCATCAAAATGTAGGATGAAAAGTGTTATAGTAACGTAGAAATACTAGAATTATGACTGAAAGTGACTGAGTTTACACTGGCATGTACTGACTACAGAATAATCACCCTTGCATGGCTGCTATTAACACTGTATTCCACTAGCCTTCTTTAGTCAGGGATCTTGTATTAGAAATGGGCATTTCTTTAGACAAATTGGAGGAACATCTTTTAGGACAAAATGCCCAGCCCAGAGTTGGATAAACACATAGTAGGTGAGCAATTGGCTCATGGGTCGAACATGGGTGGTAATAGTACACGGAGAAACACCAGACTGGTGACCTGTCACTAGTGGTGCTCCACAGGGCTCAGTCTTAGGCCCTGTGCTCTTCAACATCTTCATAAATGACTTGGATGCAGGACTGAAAGGGATACTCAGAAGGTTTGCAGGTGACAAAGAACTGGGAGGTGCTGTTGACTCCCTCAAAGGCAGGGAGGCCCTACAGAGATACCTTGATAAGTCAGAGGACTGGGCAATCACCAACCATATGAAGTTACAACAAGGGAAAGTGCCCGATTCTGCACTTGGGATGAGCAACCCTGGATGTACATACAGACTGGGCAATGAGATGCTGGAAAGCAGTGCCATGGAAAGGGACCTGGGGGTCCTGGTCAATGGCAAGTTGAATGGGAGTCAGCAGTGCCCTGGCAGCCAGGAGGGCCAACCCTGCCCAGGGGGGCATCAGGCACAGCATCACCATTGGTTGAGGGAGGTGACTGTCCTGCTCTGCTCTGCACTGGTGCGGCCTCACCTTGAATATTGTGTGCAGTTTTGGGCACTGCAATATAAGAAAAATATTAAGCCATTAGAGGGCATCCAGAGGAAGGCAACGAGGATGGTGAAGGTCCTTGAGGGGAAGCCATATGAGGAGCAGCTGAGGTCACTTGGTCTGTTCAGCCTGGAGAAGAGGAGACTGAGGAGACACCTCATTGCATTCAACAACTTCCTTGTGAGGGGAAGTGGAGGGGCAGGCATTCGTGTGTTCTCTGAGGTTTAGGTTCAATGTTAGGAAAAGGTTCTTCATCCAGATGGTGATTGAGAACCAGAATAGGCTCTCCATGGAAGTGGTCACAGCACCAAGCCTGCCAGAGTTTTAGAAGTATTTGGACAATTCTCTCAAGCACACAGTGTGACTGTTGGGGTTGGTCTTGTGCAGGGCCATGAGTTGTATTCGATGACCCTTGAAGTTCCCTTCCAGTGTATTCTGTGATATTCTGCATAACTGCAAATAATACTTAGGGCACAAACATCATATTCTGTAGAATGATTAAGATTTTTACTCTCAAATTGCACGTATATGTGAAACTAATTTTCTCCCACATGCTAATTCAGACTTGTAAAGGGGCTCTAATGATATCTTGGTGTTTAGCACTAAACTCTCTGTGTTTTCACAGTAACAGTCTCTGATGCCTCTCTTTCATTTTTTCAGACTGCTTTGAAAAGGAATTCCCTATAGGTTTTCAGGTATTTAGGATAATTAGTTCAGCATCAAAGTAAATGGGAGAAAATAAATAGGAATTATCAGTTCCATGCCGCATTGACCTCAGAGCTTTTTTTCATGCTTTTTCTTATCCTTTCAATTCCTTTTGCTTTCTCCATTTCCCTAAAATACAATTTCTCCTGGACCATTTTTATTGTTTTCAAGCCTATTCTTCCAAATGTTTTTCTAAGTTTCAATAAGACCAGTCATGGCAGAAAAAATTGTTGCTGTAGTTCTGCAACTACAATAAATCATCAGTGATAACTGAGGACTCGCATTGACAGTGCTGTTGGTGTCAATAATGTGCATGGACAATGGGGCAAGCTTTGAGATTATGGTCATCTTTTGGATGAATTTCCACTGGCTAAAGTTTTTCTTGTGTATTTCTAAAACCCCTAGTGTCTAGTAATGACAATCATAACTCTGGGTGTCAGTGTTTGAATGCTACCAGCTGTAAGCTATTCTAGTTTAAGCCTATTACCCAGTCATAGGGAAACTTACTAGTACATGCACCATAGATTTAGATATAAAAGTAAGCACAGATTGTTTTGCAGCCTATCTTTTCCAGGGTTTTGAAGCTCATGAAAAAGCTCCTGCAAATTGAAAAGCCGGAGTAGAGTGTTCTCAGCTGAGACAAAAATGCATTGATTCTTTCAAATCTTATGAAGCTACTCAACTTTGGTATTATTTCTGGCTATGAGGTTTGACTTCTGCTGGAATGTACATGGCTGATTAATGTTGTGATTCACTGGTGTTCCACTAACCTAAATGAAATTGGAATTGTTCTACTTTCCTGAGCAAATACACGTTTGTGGCTTTACTCATAGGTTTTTCTTTCCTTTTAGTTGTTTTTTTGTTTGTTTGTTTAATTCAACTTCCATTCAAGAAAAAGCCTATTATGATTAAAGCAGACAATTTACTTCAGCTATGAAACCCTCTCTGTAGTGTGGAGGACAAGGTGAAGGTGTGCTAGGGCATGGCTGCAGCAGCTCCTCTAGGGAGTCAATCAGAGACAATGGGCTTACTAAAGGGTTGTTGGGCTACAGTCCCACAGCTCCTCACATCTGCAGTCAATCTGCCTGTGGAGTTGTCTCCAACAGAGCTGTTAGCAACTTTATGTTTCTAGTACTCAGCATCATAACTCTGACCACTTCAGCCTCTTTCACTAAGTCTAGTCCTTTCTTTGGAGCCATCAAACCTGTCTGCAAACCTCAGTCAGTTCCAGGGATTGAGAATTACCTTTTCTCTTCTTGACTGACAGCTGGATCTGTGGCCTTCGCAAAGGAAGGAGGTCCTATTCATACAAAACTTAACTCTCTTGGGAAAAGGTGGGAGGTTTTTTTGTTGTTAAAAAGTAACAATTTCAGCAAAGAAATCTGAAGATGTTGCAATGTTTTGCAATAGGTGAAAGGGAAAACTGTACTGTACTTGTAGAAAGCAGTTGTAGAGAATCTTTCTACAACTGACTTCTATCTCAGTATTTGGCTCAGCACTCCTCCAAACTACCGAGCACCCCTTCATGCATGACCTAAAGTAGAAAGTGTTTACATTTGCCACCATGGTCTGCTCACTTCTTGCTGCAGGTACGGGTAGTCAAACATGTTTGATCAGTGTTTTCCAGCAGTTCCGCAGGCCTCATCTATTCATTGTCTTCTGGGTTTTATGCTCCATAAATTGCTATTTAGTCTGCAGCTTTAATTAGCACACCCCTGGACAGCTATTAAATTCTTATCTTTCACTTTTGACATAGTTTTATTGTCTGTGTTTCAAGAGTAAAATATGAGCAGGTTTTGACATTTCTGTATCTATTCAAGAGTGATACCGACTATAGGTAGGAAAACACATTATTCCTACTTGTCTTCAATGCAGTATTACAATGATTACAAAATTGTGGATGTGAAATTACTTGAAATAATGCTGGTTTTGGATTTGCAAATGATTGGACAATTTTTGGGAAAAGCAAAACAAAACAAGATTTCACAAAGAATAAAAGAGGCAGGAAAAGAGGCTTACCATTCTTAAGACTATCCAAATTCTGTGGTTATAGAGCGAAAAAACTGAGGGATTTTTCTATAATGGAGTGTCTATTTTATTCTGTTATATTCACATATCACCTTTACTATAACAATATTTTAGAACATTCCAGTAATAAGTACAGTGACAACACTAACATCAAACACCTATGCTTTGTGCTTAATAAACTTCTGTTCTAATATCCAAAACATAAACAATATGCCAAGTGTGGGATTTGGAGGGGTTGTAGAAAGGATTTTGGCAGATTTTCCAAAACTAAAGCCTAACAGTTTATACTAATCTCCAAGGTTTTAATATAAATATGAAATTATGACCCTAGTTCATGCCTTGGAATAATTCCAGTAATCACAGTGGAGTTCCATTGGGGATGTATTTATCTCTGGTTTTTTTCCATACATCCACTTCTCTGGGTCCTAATCTGCAGTGTATTATTCTGTATTCTTTAAAGAGACAGAAAAGCAAAGGAAAGCAAAGTAACTAAGATCTCTCTCCTTATATGCACAGATATTCACACCTTATACATCCGTTTTTTACTTAAAATTGCTTACTAAACCCAGATCCAATTGTGTCACTATTTTATCAGTTTTACAGTCACATCTGTAATTTGTTCGTTTGCCTTCTTGATTGTTTTACTCTTGTGCCACAGCCCAGTTGGAGTACTTCTGCCAAGGCTAAATACTTTCTTCTTTCTCCTGTATTTGACTCAACTACCTTGTCTGCAAAGGTTGTAAGTGTAGCAACCAGGCTTGAAGGCTTCAGGCAGAAGCATTTGCCACAGAGCAGTGCACCAGACTGAAATTTTGAGTGGCATCATCACCTGCTGCACCCTTTTGCCATTGCCTTTTACGCAATTTTCCCAGATCCAGTGCCAAAATTTTGTAGACATTGCAATAACTCCGTCTGCAAAAATGAGCCTTCTTGAAGTTTGGATGTGTCAGCATCCAAGAGAAAGAGTATGTTTTTGAAGTACTCAGTGCAATAATTTCCTTCTCTTAGCTTTGTGCTCTATGCTTCTCCCAATACTTACTGCTATTTTAAAAGATTTTTATTAGGTTATCTATAGAATGCCAAGGGCACTTTTTTTGAGATGTCAGGGTGAAAAGGGGAACCATTACAGTAAATATGAAGAATCCAGTTCTTGAACTCAGATTGCATAGTTTTGATACATTAGTAAGAACAGATCCATAGAAGAAATAATATAACCAAACAGTTCAAATCCATATTAAAATACAGTAACATTTAAATGTATATAGATTGCTCTTATGTCTTTGTATAAATGGTTATGTGTCTGTCTTACTGTCTTGCCATTATGAACTTTTGCATTTTTCCAAGCAGGCCCTGCATGTATACATATTCAAAACTTCAGAAGGATCTATTCAAATTAATAGCATTGTGGACCAAAGTTGAAACAAGATTAAGACTAAAAGACATATCACATGCTTTACAGTTGGCAGAAACTAAATATTCTTTCTAAGGTTTTTTTGTTTTGTTTTGTTTTTGCTTTTTTTTTGGGGGGGTGGGGAGTTGGTTGCTGTTATTGTTGTTGTTTTTTGTTAATGAAAGTGATACAATATCATTGTATCAGAATAACTGTGGTTACTCTCCAGTTTTGCAGTTCATCTGCACAGGCAAGGAACAATGACCCATTAAACAAGAACAACTAGCATATTACAAAACTCATCCTTTCTTTCCATAAAATGAGAAAGCTTCAATTAATAGAAATGTTTCATTGTGGGTTTTTGCCCTTGTGATTAATGCAGACACATGGGAACAGAGACAGATAGAGATTTCAATAGCAGGCTGAAACAGCTGGTTTAACATAGCAACAGCAGCAGTTTATAGCTCTGAGAGCATGGTAATCAGTTCATGTAATGAAAGACTGCTTCTCCCTGCAAGTACTGCCTTGCTTAATGCAGCAACAGGGTTCAGCACAGAATTTATATAGCATTAATCTCACAACAAGCTTTCTCAGCTGAATGCGTCTTGGCCTACAAATAGGGTTCACCTTGATCTCAAAAGTGAAATAAGGTGTTGAAGTTGGTTACTGAAAATCCTTTAAACCACTATTTCTGGTTGAAAAAACCCAACAAACCAGTTTCTCCTTATTCTTTCACTCCCTTAATCTTCATTCAACACCTGTTGCAAGCTATGATGACCTAAATGCTCCTATTAACCAAAGATTGCTACTTAAATCCAACACTAAAACCTGTCGATATTGAACCTAACAGGAAAATTCCTTACAGATACTGCTCTTCATCTTCCAAAAATCAAACCATCATTAACTAGCAAATAGTAACAGCCTTTATTGTGCAGCAACAGGAAGGTCAGGAAAGTCAAAAGGAATAAGAGACTTAAAAGACCTGTCTTTATTTTTTTAAGGCAAATGTACTGAGAAATCACAAGGGAGCAAATAAGCTCTCATCCCTTTTTACTCTTAATGGGAAGGTGAGATCTTCCGGTCCACGAGAGTAAAAGTTCATTATTTTCCACTCTCCAGAGCTGTTGTATCTCAATTCGCAGATGATGGGAGTGTGCGTGCATGGCTAGCTCAGGGTCCCAAAATCCAAAACTTCTAGGGAGAGTTTGATCTACTGCCCAAGCAAAGATTGACTATGTAATCCCAATGCAATAAATCTGCTGCTGATCCAAAGAGTGGGATTTACAGTGTGTGCTCATGCCAACTTTGTTGCACTTGCCAGGAAAGACTCAGAACTATCACGAATGAGTTGAAAATAGTTACAATCCATACAAGCTGTAAACCTTTCAATTTGTGGAGCTATGACTGCCTATGAAGGGTTGCCCAATGTTCCTGCAGTTAAACAAAGTAAATGGAAAGACAACGGGCAGCAATAGGGCATATTTCCCAGAAATAGATCTGTAATGGGAAAGGAAGTCCTTGATAACAAGATACAGAAAAATTGATAGGAAGATAAAAATGGATAGAAGATAGGAAAAAAAGCCAATCTGTGTAGGGCACATTTTACATCTACAGTTCCTTTCCTCTATGAAAAGAGCTCGGTCTTGTGACCCTGAACAAAGTCCTAGTCATAGATGAAAGAGAGTAAAGTGCCTTTAAATGAAAAAAAAAACCCTCATAGCCAACAGTTGGATTTGTTTGTTTGTTTCCTTTACATCTTAAAAAAGTACATTTTAACCACCAATATTTTTTAAGGTTGAGGGTTTGGTGGCATTTTGAGAAGTTATTCCTGAAAAAAACATATCAGAATGGAAATATGTGTTACTTCTTCAAAACTTCCTGTAGTAACCAAATTAGTTTTTCATAACCTGCTGTAGCTACCATTTAAAAAATTCTGGAACTATATTTACTCTAGAAGCTGTTGTTGTGCCCTGTTCTCTTTAGCTATAAACTGACCCCACATTCTAAACAATGGGATGTTTCAAAATACTGAAAATACGGCTTAAATTTCAAGTATTGCACAAGTTTTTATCCTGCATTCCTTCTGCAGCACCTTTGGGAAAAGGCATTATGCTTTTCTGCTTATGATCCAGGCTCATGCCCACTGCTTCATTTAACCACCTTTGGGATTAGTATTTCTGCTCTATTGTCATGGGCACTCCCAACAATTATTATTCCCAAAGGAACTATTGCAGTCATCTTTTTCACAAGGCTTCAATTAAAAGTCCTGAGGGAGAGCATTTAAAGAGGTATTTTATTTTAAAAGCCTTTAAACGCTGCACAACTGATGCATTCTGAAGAGCTCCCTGACATTCCCTCTCATTTTTTTTCTCTTATAGTCTATCTCAGTCATTAATTCTGGCATGCTCTGGCAAACTGTTTTTTATTACAGTCCACATGTGCAATCAGTTTGGTGGAGTACATTCTGTGATGTATTCGTGTTACTAACATCAGGTACCCAAGCTCTATGCCTAGATTCAGGATCTAGTCTGAAATTGAAAGAAATAGGCTCCTCCAGAGTGAAAGCTCAGTTCTCTGATTTGCACTCTGGAGAAGATTTCGTTATTCATTGAGGATAGCAGAGAGGTGTCCAGCTCTTGGGTCATCAAGCAGGCAGCCCATGATAGCAGAGCCAGGCTGGCAGGGCAGTGCTAGGTATTTTAAATTCTCAGTCACAGGGTCTACAGTACAGACGATTGAGACCATCTCCATCTATTCAAGGAGAAATGGCTTCCTGTCCTTTTCTACTCATGAACAGTTCCTAGTCTCTTTTTACCTCCGAAAGTCATATTGCTAGTACGTTATGGTTCTAAGCCATGGGAAGGTTTTGGTATTACCAGTCATTGATCCAGGATATATGTCACCCCTGCTGGTAAAGAACTGTGAAGATATCAGCTTCCAAATTTAGGATTTTCATTACCTAAATGGGGTATGTGAATGTCACCTTCATGTTACTGAGCAGTTCGGTTCGTATTTCTCACTGGGAAAGATGTGAAGGACTTTTGAGAACAATATTTTCTTTCTTTGCTGTGATTTCTCCTTTGCTAGAGATCAGCAACCTTGGAACATCATCTACTTCACATTATATATTTATTACTTTATTTAATAACATCAATAACTATTATTATTAGTGGTGGTGGTGCTACTATTGTTGATGTTATTATTATTATTATTAAGCAGAAGATGATCATGCATTGCTATACCTATAAAATGTAAGTCTCAGGAACCATCTCCCATGAAAATCATACATCATCAAAACTCCTAAAACGTAGTCCACATTGAAGCTGAATGCAGAACTTGGTAATAAGAACTTCAGTATCTTAGCGAAAAGGAGATCTAGTCATATACATAAAAAGCAATCTAACTGCCCTTGATGAAATAAAAACACTGAATAAAAGACAGGCTTTCTTACTGATGCTCATAGACATAACAGTCTGTCATATTTTAAGAGGCAGATTTGTATCAGTTGTAAAACGGTTGAGAACAATTGCAGGATATTATATGCTGCTAAAAAAAGGAAGAACAAAGTAGACAAAACTTAAATTTTTCACATTTTTCAATAAAATTACTATTTTTGAGAATATTTTAACATACAACATTCCATCAACATTGTCAATACAGTCATATTACTCATCTCAGTTCTCATGTGACTTATTTATGACCCACAAAAGAATTATCCCTATCCAAACTGATTTTAATTTAATTACAAAGCAAAAAGACCCTTTTCTAACTTTCTAACCTTCCTGACAAACCAGAATTAGGTCAAAGAGATTTGAAGAGTCATTGAAGAACATGTTTTATTTCAGAAAAACTCAGGGGAACTTTGTTCCAGATGGTCACCTTAACCTTTTACAACAAACTCTCTATCTGTGGTAATCCCTTATTACAATTAGATCCATATCCATCTGATATTTTGGTGGTCAGGAATTTCCTCGTGTCATACCACCTATGATTATATATTTTGCATAGTTTATTGTGAATACATGTCATAACAGAGGAACGGGGTTTAATTTCAGTTTCTCTTATATGGCTGTTAAATTTTTTTTAAGTATATTCAGTGCAAACACTTCAGAAAACATCAGAAAACAAAAGAAAAATCCTTGCACCTAACTGCTTCTTTTAGCATTTTTGGCTTAATACAAACACTTAATTTCTACTTTTATTTGCAATTTTTGACCATAAAGAATTTGAAGACCAGTTTTAAGCCAATGGTCAGCTTTAGATATTAAAGCCACCTGTGTGTCTAAATATGAGCTGTGTGCACAGAAAAGCACTGAAATATTCATGACATGTTAGTTGTGTTTAGTGTCATCTATATTTCCAGTTAGGCTGACACAATAAAGCAAAAAAAAATGTGGGTTTTGGAAGTCTTGAAAACAAGAAGGCTGTGCTTCGGACAGTACCAAAATGACAATATTTACCACATTGAGGCTATGTAACAATGATTTATTTTAATTTCATAGCATACCTAATGTTGTAGGAATCATAGGTGTTCACTGTTTAATACAGGTCACAACTCCCTGCGTGATTCTCGATATCTTATTGAGATCTTTACCAGACCCTGTATTTCTACATAATACACATAGAATTGACCCATGTTCACACCTTTATTATGGTATTGTACAGATTTTCTCCATTTAGAATATCAGATACAACTTTTTAAAAAGATTGAGAGAGTTTACCTCCTTCACCACCACCCCTACTAAACTGAATTAACTTACCTTGAATATTGGAAAGTAATTTTTAGGCTGGGATCCATCGATACCTTGATGTTTGTGGTCTATTTCCAAGGGATTTGTGTAAGGTAACTAAGGAAAGTAAGAGAAGCATCAATAAACTTAAATTCTCTTCAGCAGGTTAGCCTATCTGCCGGAAAAATTTACGTATTTGTCAAATTAGGAAAAAGAGTTGAAAATCACCTTATGGATGGATTTGATGAATTACAGGAAAGCATTAACACTTATGAAGAAGTCCTGCTACAAACTGTATTATCAACCTTTTCATCTCATAAAATGTTCCATTTCAAGCTACAGAAAATCTGCAAGTAGTTTTTGTACTGTAATTTATTTTTCTTTACATTCAGATATTCTTTTTCTTAGATATTTCTGAACACTGTATTTTCAACCCCATGCTTAAGATGCTTCCATTTCTTCCACCTGACTTAATTATTTTGTGAATTTGGTGAATTTTTTATTTCCCATAAATTAATACTTTACTTGCTGTGCACATAATTTTTATTCAAAGATTACATTATATCTTTATAACTAATATACTGTATTGAAAGTTTCTCATAAATTTTAGCCTGGTCTTTAGCTCACTCGTGGTTTACAGTAACAAACTTTCATTCTTTGCATATTACACAAACTAAACTTCTCAATTTTGCAGGGACTAATATTTTCCTAGTAAACCTGTCTCGATAAGCTGCTCTTCAACTGAAATAAACAAAATATATTTTGACTGAAAATTCTGAGCTCATGGTAATAGCTCCTGCTTAGAAAATATAGGCCTTACATCACACACACACACAATCTCATTATATCACCCTCCCACTCCCCCACCCCCTATTCTTCCACCATAATAAACACTTTCTGTTTCCTATTTTCAGTTATCAAGTTTAAGCCTCTCCTCAGACCAATTTATTCATATTTTTAACCAGTTTGGCTTTATGGAATTACTTGCAACACCATAGGAATACCACCTGGATGTATAATTTTCTTTGTACTGCTCTGTCAGGCAGAAAAATCCTGTTGTTTGTGGCTTTTTTCTTATTTTTAATTTTTGTCAAATTATTATTTTCTGTGCAAATCCAAGAATCTCTTGTACTTTAAAGTAAAGAGTACTTTACACTAGTCTACCTCTCCTTTTCTGCTAAGAAAAGTTTTGGAAGCACAATGAATACATAGATGTGTGGGCACAAATTATCTGTGGAAAAAACAAGTAATGCTCTGTCTAACACAGAGACAGTCAGTCTGGGGAGGTGCATCCCCAATCATGGGACACTGCTTCATCTTTCCTCAGTGACATCGGTAAGGCTACGTCTTCTCATTACAAAACATGCCGCTTCAGAAACTGCTGGAACAGATGAACACATTCGTTATATTGTGGCTGTTTGGAGCAGAACATGTGGAGGAAGGATTTCACAGCTCTCAATGCTTCCTTGTTGCAGTCAATGGACAGAGATAATCTATGTGATCTAACTAAAAACTTACTTGAAAATGAGTTGAATTAGGCTTTAAATTTTCCTTTTTTTTCTTAACTATTCCTCCAATTAGTCTATAATGATTTTCTAATACTGTGGTTATCCGGAAGTCTGAAGGCCAAGGTTGGCTTATCTACCTACTTAGTACTCCTCCAATAGCTTGCAAAAGATTTTAAGTAATGCTCAGGTATGCATGTAAACTTCTGAAGAGACTGTTTCTCAAGCAATAGCTGAAGCTTTACTAATTGGGTACAATTTAAAAGCTCTGAACATCTTAATCATGGATTTGAGTCAAGCACCTCTAATTCCAGATTCAAAAGTCAACTGGAAACTGTGAACTGGACCCACCTTGACGTAGATCTTAATATGGAGCTAGAAGGAACATTGGTTTTGCATTTAAAAACCTGTGCTTAAAAGTTCTTACTTGAGTTAAGTTTCCATTGAATCTCCTGATGCTTTTTATACCTAGACATGTGTTGAGGGGCTGGGACTGTTTCTGATCATGTTCAGCAGCATGGTGCTCTGTGACAAAAAAAATTCTGCTGATCAAGCCGATAGGGGCACCTGGTTTTGAAGCATGCTGTTGTTTCCTTCCTACTGGCATGACTTTTAATGGAAACCAATGTGAATAGAAATGGGGAGGTGATAATTTTTGGACTTTATTCAACATATATCTAAGAGGTACATATAGTGTATACCTGAACCTAAAAGATGGAAGTTTATGTGTAATCTATGATGGTAGTCTAAAGATATTTTCAAGGACTGCAATAATGAATCACAGTCTTTATTTTACCCTGTTTGCTAAGCTAATTTGTAGCTGAGAAATGCAACTTTAATTTTCTTAGATACCTCTTCATGTAGAGAGTATCACATGGTGCAGACATCTTAGCCTGTACTTTTTCCTTCTGTATGAGTTTCAACAAAATCAAGAAGTCTTATTATGTTTTTTTGTTAGAAAATATGTAACAGAATAAAGTGTGGCTTAATGTTCATGCTAATTGCAACAATTCAACAGTAAATCAGGTCCAGTCACTTAAAACACATCACAACTGACCATTATGTTCCTTTCATCACAATCAGGGAAAGAAAAGCCTTGAGAATGACATTCACCAGACATAGAACCTTAATGATAATATTTCTTAGGACACTTAATGAGGCATATTTTATTGTAGGACAGCACCATTAAAAAGACATTCTGAGTGCAGTGCTTTTCAAGTGGAATCCAGTGAATTTATGAGAGGGATATATGAGTATCTCATTTTCTCCTGGACATTTTACAAAATCTCTTTGAAATCTTTGGAGTCATAGTAAGAACAAAATTAATCCTATTCCTATTATGTACTGATATAAATCAGATAAAACTACTGAGAAACTGTTGGCCCAGAACTTTAGCTGGTTTCTGTCAGCTTAGCTCACCGATGTAAATGGAGTTATACCTACATGGAATCAATCTATTATTTGTTTATATCACTATATACATATGTATTTCTTCATCTGAATTCCCACTTAGGCAGTTATACATGTGCTATCTGTCCTCCATCATTCAACACGGTGAAAACTATTCTGCCTTTAAAAATGCTAAAGGCATCTGGTAACAATGGGGTTAAGGAAGAGCTAATAGATTTTGAAAACATATCAATTAGTAATTTTCCTGCTGCATATTTTGTAATAAATAAATCTTTATCATTCTAAACCACGTTTTGCACAATAATTGCTTTTTAGAATACTTGTGACTTATTGTAGAACTCCTGCTATCCTCCAAGTACACAGTGATAACACATTAGACCAAAGGTCATATGGTCCAGTTTTTCTTCCATAACTTTTACCAAAAGTGAATGCTTAAGAAAAGAATATGAAAAAAACAGGAAAAGGGCACATTCCCCTAGACCATCCCCTTTTCAGCATCAAGTAAAGCTGAGTCTGTTCCACTGCAACAGCAACAGTAAATCCAAAAGAACACTGAAAACTGACTGAGATTTTTTTTTTTTTTGGAAGGATATGGTGGTCTGTTGTCAGTTGTTTTCCTCTTTTTCCGCATACTTACTGAAAACCCAAATGCTAAGCCTTTCAGCAGCAAAGTAAGCTAAAGTCTTTACTATCAAGTCATTGACTGCTATGAGATGAACTACCTGAAGTTATAAGTAGATACAGAATAGTGAAATTGTTCAATCTGGTTTTATCAACTTTGACAGTGCTTTGTTATGAAGCTAAGCAGAGAAAGAAGATGGGATGTATTGTGTCTTGCATAGTAAGATTGTGATGTGGAAGAAAGTGCAAGTATGCGTTTTGTTACTCACCAGGGTATTCCAAAAGTGACTCGTTTACTTTAAGGCTAAAATATCCATCTATTTTAGATGAGAGAGAATAACAGAAAAGTACACCTATTTTCAAGGTGAATATGTTTGCCATACTTGCTGCTGCTTTGAGAGTTTCATCATATAAGAAATCAACCATCTTTTATGCACGGCAAAGACTATTTCAGGAAAAGAGAAATATACAGAATTTATTTATTAACTTGTTTTTCAGCTCTCACTCTGAACATGTGTGCAGGGTGTGAAGAAACACTAACATAGAAGGAAGATCAAAAGAGGAGGAAAATAAAAAGATCAGAAGGAAAGGAAAAGAAGCTCCCCACCCAGCCTGTCATCTCCAAAACAGCAAAAAAAAAGAAAATTCTGGGAGGACTGCATATCCTTCTGTTTCATTAACCTTATAGTGAAACAGCCTGTGAAACAATGTAGTCCAAACTCCTTTTATGTCAGTCTAGCACAAGGGTGAAGAAAGATATTTAAGGCAATTCCCTTGGACCAGAAATTGGTGTGTTCTTCTGCCCCAACGTCTGTACCTGGTCACTGCCACCAACACTGTCAATCTAGTTGTCCTGTCCCCTCTGTTCCTTGGTGGCTGCTGCCACCTGGGTATGGCTCACAGGCTGCTGGGAGGGAAGAAGAGTGGAGCCTGGCAGCAAGCAGAGAAGAAAGAAAACAGCTGAGTTGAACAGCAGCAAGGACTACAGTTGCTTGAAGTCCTGAAACAACTCCTGGCAGCCCTAGACACCTTATTATAACCCAGTGCTCTCTTCATGTTGAGTGGATTTACTGTACAGCTATTCATTAAACATGCAGCTACTCACTCCTGTATTGTTCACTTTCTATAGCATTGGGAGTCTGTAAAATGTGATGTGTGCAGTGTGTTAGGTTAGGATGGAGCAGCAATTGTTCTGTGCTTAAGATTCCTTTTGTCAAACAAACAAACCAGATGATGCTAAAAATAAAGCTTGCCCAAAAACACAAGCTGCTGTAATTTGAGATAGTAGATGCTAGTTTTTTAAGGGCACAATTATGCAAGAACTGAAAGAGATAAACATTAATGTGTAAATATTTTCCTTTTTCCCTGGTAAAAGTGCTTGGTGATGGTAACAAAGATGTAGTAAAAAATTTTACAAATTCAGTGGACAGCATTTTCAGCCTGCTTTGTCATTTCTATAGCTTGTGTTGATCAATATTTGCTATTAAAAAAGAGGACATTTGGAAGATGTGCTTTAGAGCACTGCCTGAGGCCTATAGTGTGTTCAATGTTTGGTTCAAATGGGCCACCAGTAAAGACTGTAACTTGCTGTGTGCAGTCAGCAGTGTTAATGCAGGGGAAGCAAAGTTCTGTACTCCAGGTGTAGTTGCATTTCAGTGGTGAACTAAAGAAAGTGTTACTTATAGAGGGTACTGTTACTTTTGTTTTGTTGCTTTTAATTAATAAAAAAGTTCCTCTTATCCAGGCTCTAAAATCCAAAATCCCTTTATTGAAAAGGAAGTGTCTTAGTCTTCAAAAACTAGTGCCCTAGGGATAGGAAATGAGAGTTGTATGTGTTCTCCTTCAGGCTTCTAATTTAAATGGGTGAAAAGTTGGTTTTAATTAAGTGCAAAGAGAATAAAATGCTTTAAAAGAGGATATTTAAAACAATACTGTTTAACACAAAGGCTATTCCCTTTGGCAAGTTTCACACTCAAACAAAGAGTCCTTATATTTGCAATATCAGCAAACAACACATTCTGATGAGTAATGGTTTGGTAGAGCAGCTTATGACTTTAAAGGATTGAAGTCCAGTTTTGTACTATTTAGTGAAAAAAGCCCTTAAATTTGTTTTAAAGACACAATTAGAACTTTTCTTCTAAAATTTTCATTATTTTTGATTAAAAGCCAGCATACTACTCTAAAAAACCTATTCAAAACTATTTCCGTTATTTGCAAATGTGCAGATTTTTTCCTGAAATGTAAAAAATTAGTCACAGAATCACAGAATGTATTGAGTTGAAACGGACCCACAAGGATCATTGAGTCCAAGTCATGGCTCTGCACAACACCATCCCCAAGAGTCACACCATGTACCTGAAAGTATCATCCAAATGATTGTTAAACTCTGTCAGGCTTGGTGCTGTGACCACTTCCCTGGGGAGACTCTTCCAGTATCCAACCACCATCCAAGTGAAGAATCTCTTCCTAATATCCAACCTAAACCTCCCCTGACACAACTCCAGGCCATTCCCTTGGGTCCTGTCACTGGTCACCACAGAGAAGAGATCAGTGCCTGCCCCTCCTCTTCCTCTCATGAGGACATTGTAGACTGCAATGAGGTTTCTCCTCAGTCTCCTCTTCTCCAGGCTGAACAGACCAATTGACCTCAGACACTCCTCATGCAGCTTCCCCTCAAGGACCTTTAACAGACTTGAGGGGATGCTCTTTGCCCCCCCACCCCTCCGGTGTTGGCCCAGAGTCCCTTGCAGACACGGGCAGCAGCTGAGGTGGGCAGGAACAGAGAGAGCTTTATTCAAACTGTGCGCACTTAAAAATCCCGGAGGCGGGCTCAGGGAGCAGGGCTGTGATTGGATAAGGACTTGGGTGGAGGGGAGTGGTTAGGGGACCCGTCTAGCCAATGGGAGCAGGGTAGGATCGAAGCACAGGGATTGGGAAGGGATGGGAAAGGATGGATGAAGTAGCCAATAGGACTAGGAGAAAGGCGGAGCTGGTTAGGGGAGCAAGACAGCTGAGCACTGCCCACAGAAACTACATGGTGGGCGGTTCGCATGGCTTAAAGAGGGGGAAAAACCGATACAATAAACCACAAAAGATTAACAGTTTCTCTGCTTCAGTGGTTCTGAATGTTCTCTTGTGGTGATGATCTCAGTTCTAGGGGTGTGCTTTCCACTTCTCATAGCTGCAATTGTTTCCGACAGACCTTCACCATCTTCGTTGTCCTCCTTTGGACACTCTAACAGCTCACTGTCTTTGTTATATTGCAGTGCCCAAACCTGCACACAACATTCAAGGTGAGGCCACCCTGGTGCAGAGCAGAGTGGGACAATCACCCCCCTCTACCGGTGTGCTGTGCCTGATGCTCCCCAAGACCCGCAGGTTGTTTTCCATACACTGCTTTCCAGCATCTCATTGTCCAGTCTGTACAAACATCCAGGTTTGCCCCATCCCAGGTGCAGAATCCGGCACTTTCCTTTGTTGAACTTCATATGGTTGGTGATTGCCCGGCCTTCTGATTTGCGGAGGTATCTCTGCAGGGCCTCCCTGCCTCTGAGGGAATCAACAGCTCCTCCCAGTTTTGTGTCATCTGCAAACTTGCTCAGTATCCCTTCCATTCCTGCATCCAAGTAATTTATGAAGATGTTGAAGAGCACAGGGCCTAAGATAGAGCCCTCTGGAATCCCATTAGTGACAGGTCACCAGTCTGATGTCACCCCATTCACTGCTACCCTCTGTACTTGACCCATGAGCCAATTGCTCACCCACCACATGATGTGTTTATCCAGCTGTGTGCTGGAGAGTTTGTCCAGAAGGATCCTCTGAGAGACAGTACTGAAAGCTTTACTGAAATGCAAAAAGATTACCTCAACTGGCTTCCCTTGATCAACAAGGTGGGTTACCTTGTCATAAAAGGAAATCAGGTTTGAGAAGCAGGACTTTCCTCTCATGAAGCCGTTCTGCCTGTGACCAATGACTGTGTTGTCTTTCAGCTCTTTTTCAAGACTTTCCAGAATAATCTTCTCCATGGCTTTACCAAGCACTGAAGTGAGACTGACAAGCCTGTAATTTCCAGAGTCCTTGTTTTTACCTTTCTTGAAAATTGAGAGAATGTTCATCAACTTCCAGTCAGCTGGGACCTCTTCAGATTCCCAAGAATGCTCAAAAATCATCAAGAAATGTTTTGCAGTGTCATCAGAGTTCCTTGAGGATTCTGGGAAGAATATCATCAGGCCCCATGGATTTGTAGGGACCCAGCTAGAGCAGCAGTTCCTGCACAGTTTCAGGGTCAGCTGGGTGATTGTCGCAATCATGGTCCTCCAGCTCAGAGCACTGAGACCACCTTGGCCTGCCATCCATGCTGAAGACATGAAGCAAAGAAAATATTAAACACCTCTGCCTTACCTCCTTTTAATCTTCTATTCAGCAGTGGTATATTGACTCCCTAATTCTGAATGAAATGAAACTTGAATTATTAAAAGGAGACTAAGCCAGGTTGTTAATACCAGAAAATTAGTATTTTTGCAGTCTCTGAGAACCCACAAAAGAAGAGCCTTCCTATGTGCAGTACACTTCTGTAGTGGTTTAGTAGTGACCCTGTTGGTGTCTGTGATGCAATATGTACTGTATTCATAGGATGAACTTCAATGCACAAACCTGTGCAAGTAATTGGTAAAAAAATAAAAAATTTAAAGCAGTTCAAGTGCCTTGAGTTTTGCAGGCAGAAGAGTAAATTCATAGCACCTTGTCATGTGTTTTCATTTATTTCAGTGAGTCATATACGTGTGTTAGGGCTAACCCATATGAGAAACAACTGGTGCAAAAAATTCCAAGTTATTTTATAAACCAGAGGACAATCTAGTCTTTCTGTTCTTAGAAAAGACTAAGTGAGAGAAAGAGAATACTTCAAATTGCGAGAACTGCAATCTTAAACTGAATCAGCAATTAAAAAGGTTAAGTAAGCCCTTTGGGCAGGGACCCTCTTTTCATTATAGCCTTGTACAACGCCTGCCACAGCAGGGTTCCTCCTTTTCATTGGAAACTCAGGGTATTGTGATGGACAGAGTAAAACAAAAAAACCCCCAATAATATAGGGAGGCGGGTGGGTGGGGTAAATAAAACAGCAAACCACTAAAAACATGAGCAACACTTAATATGTAGAGTCTCTTTTCTTTCTCTGGTCTTCACAATACTGTGGAATAGAAGAAAAAGTCCAGCCATGAACAGAAGTATAACATTTGATAGGTTTGAACTGTGAGGCAGGAATCTGTTGCTGCTGTAAGCTCCACAGCCCCATTTGCCTCAACTAGGTGGAAAACACTTGCACTAGTAGAGGATCTCAGTCTTTGTATCCATTATATCAAGAAACTACATACAGAATGATGTGTTGCAGATGAAGGATTGTTTCATAGCTGGAAATTTTGTTCACCAGGTTAAAACTAAGGAAAATGACACTTTTCTTCTGCAGTATGTTTAAACAGAGATATTGCATGAAGTTCATTACTATGCTAGTAAACTATTAGAGAAACAGATATATGAAAGAAAAGAAAAAGAAAAAGAGAATAAAAAAAAGACTGAATTAATAGGGAGAAGGAAAGAAGCTGGGGGTGATATTTTATAGATGTTTTTTCCTGTCTGAAGTGTGTAGGATCAGGTTTAATGGGGAACAGGCCATGTGTTCAGGACATTTAAATGCTAGCAGCACTGAGAAACAGATTTTCCTGTGTAATTTGCATATATATGAAGGACCCTTAGAAGGACATAGAATGAGAGAATAGGGGAATTTTCCATCATGGAAAGATATACTGTTCTCTTAGTAGCCATCTGTAAATATTATTCGGTGTGGCTGAACTACAAAGTGGGAGTGTGAAAAGTCTACCCAAGACTTAACAAAATGACTGTCCCAAAATTCTGCTAAGGAAAAATTGCTAAGATGTAAATTCCTAAAGACAGAACCAATACTTTTCCTGCATGAGTTTGCAACCAATAGAGTCTACAGTGGTAACAAAACTTACCAATATAGTCCTAATTATTTGTATATGAAAAGCTGTAGTAACTAAGAGTCTGCGTAGAACATGGGAACTAATGATAACAGTACAGTAAGATGGACATTTTTGGACTATGTCATCAATGAAATCTTCCATGGAAGTCCTTTATAACTCTCTGATACTATGTGGGTTGACACCTTCCGTGGGAGACACAATCCCTGCTCACTTTAATGGTAGACTCAGAAACAGCAGAGTTGGAAAGCCTGCTTCCTATGTCCCAAACAGCACTTTTCTGTGAACTAGATGAGTTTTACTTCTTTGACACAGTTTAATTTCTGCTTGCATAGGTATGATGATTTACATCAAAACATAATAATTTCCTTTCTTTTTTTTTTCCTGACCTTGCCAGAACTTCTTGTCAAAGCCTTTCCTTTAAAAGTAATAAGAAGAAAAATGCACATTTCTTTTTTCTTATTTCTTTTTCCTATTTTCTCATCTTATAATATGCTCTCTTGGGTTTTTTCCTGTTTGTCATGTTTTTATTAATTGCAAAAAAAAATCCAATATTAGATTTGGGTATATGGCAAATAAGCTTTATATATCAATTAAGCATTCATTGGTGAGCAGATTGCATTTGCTAGATTGTTTTAAATGAGTTGGTAAGCTTATTGAAACAATCATCTCAAACCAAAATTTTACTTTCTCTTTGAGTAGTTAGAATTTGAGCTACTACCTTTCTGTGATTTTGCTGAGGATCTGTTTCTGTATAGCAAATGCAAGCAGCATCTAGATCCTTGTGTCTTCAGAAGACAGTAGTAGCATTGTGCTCAGAGAAACAAGATCTACGCTTACAGTGATCCTCGGAGCATGTGTATTTTCACTGGCCTATGGTGATGGGGGTGCAGTTACTTTGGACCTTATTCCCTTGAGATCTTATGCACTGCCACTGAAATAAACATCAACTTTGTCCCAGATCTAAGAAAAAAACCAAGAATGTTCTCACATTTGGCTTTTAGAATTTGATCTCTGCGTTAGTCTGTATCCCTGAAATAAAATGTCAGGGCTTCCTGTACAACACCCAGGGGTATTA
The DNA here is from genome assembly GCA_013400415.1 of Scytalopus superciliaris. Classification (NCBI taxonomy): domain Eukaryota; kingdom Metazoa; phylum Chordata; class Aves; order Passeriformes; family Rhinocryptidae; genus Scytalopus; species Scytalopus superciliaris. Next base: position 258,552 of record VXBX01000790.1, on the reverse strand, counting down.
TACACCCCTTAACGAGCTGTTAACAGTATGTGAGCAGACTGTGAAGCCAGGTGAGGGCACCTGAAAGAAAGTGCTCATGGTGGAAAGGACATATGCAGACAGTCCTTTCTCATGCTACATCAGAGCCCTAACCCCTCAGCTGTAGTGTTAACCAGATACCTGAAGCAGACATTGATAGAAAGATGTCAGTCTTTCATATAAAAAGAAAAGCGATAACCATCATCAGCTTTCACTGAGAGCATTTTTACTCAATGGAATCCCAAGACACTTACTGGAACAAACTGTCCAGATAAGTTCAACAGTGTAATTGTGCATCCGAAGTGCGGGTTAAAGATGAACTAGCCATCAGTATGCTCAACACTGAGCTGCTAGGGATCTGCAGAACCTGTGCTCTTGTGTGAACTAAAATATTAAGTAATGATGGTATGTGCGGAGCTTAGGGGTCTGAAACATAAGTGGTAGGAAGGAAGGGAGGGATACAAGGATCATGATTTTTAAGCGCCCTCAATTTTACTAGTGTGGCACTATGAACTTAGAGTTATTCCTGAGTTTGTACTTTTGTCCTTTAAGTGAAAGTCCATAAACATGAAAAATTCAGTTTCCCTTAAATCAGTTCAGCTACTTTGTGTACAGCAAGCCCTGTTACTTACTTGCACCAGAACACTTGTATTATGTTGAGTGTGAGGTGAGTGAATATTTCAAATTAGTTGTTAATCAGCAAGGTCTATGGGCCCTGATTACTAGGTATCTATGAAGCTGATACTGCATGGATGATGAGGGAGATGGCTGCACATCTTTCTCATTTATTCCAGTGAACACAGCTAGACATAGCTAAGGAAACAATTTAATTAATTTAGTTACATTAAAAAGTTAATATTGAGGTACCCAAGCATCTGTACCTGAAAAGAAAAACTTTTGTTAGTTTAGAGATATGTCATAATGGGTCAGGTGAAGACATAATTACCAGTGGCTTCACTGGGAAAGAGTATGTGTTCAGCAACGAATTTTCAATCAGTAACGTTCTGGTGTCTCAGCAGCATGTTGCACAATGATTGTTTCTTCCATGGAAATCACTCCATGTAGTACACTAACCTGCTCTGGCTTCTTTTGACTCTCCCTTTTTATGATACTGTGTAAGAGTATTAGCATCCTTTGTTGTCTGAATGCCTAAACTAATTACAAACAGGCACTAAAGCTATATTTGCTGGCTTGGTTTCTGTTGACTCAGCCTTTTCAGTTTTTAATGAACTTCTTTATAGTCAAGAGAACTTAGAGATGGTTTTGCATACAGAATATATCTGATGTAACTATGAAGATATTATCCAGGCAGTTCTGCACTACTTATAAATGACACAGAAAACAAAGAAGAAAGTATTAGATTTATCAATGGCCGTAACGCCAGGATGTGTGTGTGGCTAGCTGTCGCAAACGACGATGCTTTTTATGCCTGCGCGAATGGATTTATTACGTGGAGCTCAGCGTGCGCGGAACTGGCCCCACCCCCTTTAGCCCTGGGACGCTTCTAGCCTTGGCCGGGGCAAGCCCGGACGAAGTTGGCAGAGCGAGACCCGCAGGACTCGAACCGGCGTCCTTCCGAGAACGAGCACGGATCCAGGGGCGGCGGCTTTACCCACTCGGCCACAGCCACCGGCAATGCCAGGATAATAATTTATAATTTGTACAGAAGGATTTAAATTTCAGTGACCATATTCTGTCCACAGTTATTGTCACAGCTGACACAAAACCCAGAAGCTTAAATCACACATATAGAATACTTCAATCTTAATTGGCATTGTTATTTTTCGTATTCTGTCTCTCAAGAATTCATACTCTTTTAAACAACTCAGGGATGCAAATCACACCAAAAGTAATGCAGAGTGATGTAATGGCAGGTATGCAGCCAGGAGGATCTCTTAAAGAAAGAATGCTAAATTGTGCATTTCTCTCAAGATGAGGGGATTTTTTCTTCCAACATCTTTTTCGAGTGGTTGGTTGTGCTGACGACTCTCACAGCTTGTGTGACTACAGTGTGTGTGTGTGTATGTAGTGATGGAGCTAACAGTTGCTATGTTTCTTTTTTAACTCATTTTAGAAATGATACTTGTGGAAACATCTGGATGACTTAGTAGATAATATTTGTAAATATTAGAAAGATTCTGATATGAAAATTCCTTGGGGAATGCTTTGTATAGTGCTTAAAAAAGCAAAGAGAGGAACGCTTAAAGAAAACAATATTCATAATTACTCTATCTTTGCCTCACTCTTGTTCTGGAAATGGTTGCTTTATTTGCAGAGTAGACTGCTAGGAATCCCAGGCCCTCCTTCCCTTCCTCACTTTCTCCCTTCCTTCTGTCCTTGCATCTTTTCACCTGTTTGTCATTTTCCTCTTCATCTCTTCCTCCCTTCCTGCCTTTCATTTTCCTTCCACTCTAAGCTAGATGGAGAATACATGGGAAAGACCTCCCTGGGGTCTGGAAGCAAGAGGAGAGCTCCCACACAGAGGTGACTGGATGCTTTGCAGCCAGGCATCAGGGAGCATATTGGACTTTGTCTCCTTCCTCACTGAGACAGGGAGGATCTGAGCCAAGGGAAGAATGCTTCAATTTTATGCTGGCTTCATCCAGAGAAAGGTCTAACAATTATTTTTTTTTTTCACAACACAGATAAGAGGAGCTAGGAATCTGGTTGTGCTTTTATGTTTTACTCCATAGAGTCCCTTCCCTTTTAGGTTCTTAGCTTCTAGGACTACATAGCCAGCTCCTCCACAAAATGTGTGGCAAGGCCACAACTGATTCCATTAAAAATAGGGCCAAATACATTTTTGCTTTACTCAGAGTTGTCTAGTTATAAAAAGTTCCTTAAAATGGCAAAGTTCCAGCTCTTGAGGTGCATGTATTTAATTAGGAAATATATGACAAGTTTAAAATGGATTTTATAATGAAAATACATAAGCCACCCTAAATGTAGTGATACTAGCTAGTGCCACTGTTATGTCAAGCATTCTTATTCTTATATGGCAGCCACAACATGACATAATTTGCGTGAAGAATTTATAGTGTGCAAAAAAGAAATTGAAGTCACATTGCCTTGTGAAAACAAATTACAAACTATTATTTTCTGCTTAATCTATTCTGTACTTTATATAGTTCATTTAGTTACCAAGAATTATTGTCAATCTCAGTTTTCACATCCTGAAAAAGGCAAGTGCAGTTTAAGAAAAAAATTAAATGCTCTTAGCATATTTAAATTCTAGAAGCCTCTAAGTGTGGGCTTTGAAAGAACTTTCTCTAGCATGAAGATTTACAGAAGGTGGGCTATTGTGGGTCTAATGTTATGTGGCTTTCCAGAGAAGATGGTTTGCTCAGTAATTTGCACTTTCATGATTTTCTTATTGTTATTGTACACAAAGTACCACTTAGTCATCTTCTTCAGTAGCATCGCAGATAATAAAATGAAGTAACAAGCTACTCTGCTGTAACAGCCTGAAGATTTTCTCTGTACATGTAATATGTACATATAATTTCATTTTTAAGTAATATAATTTCCATAAATGTGTTTAACTATGAAGACTCAGCTAACAAAAACATCGCTGGGTGACTGCAGAGTGAAATAATTGCAACGTAGTCTGTACCTTTATTTGAGATATGATATAGCAAGGTACTGTTTCAGAAACTGTAGTGAAAAGCCTTTTTATGACAGAAATGTCCATAATGTTTCATATTAAACCTAGGTATATCAGTATGGAGTATGAAGTACAGATGTAAGACATTCAGTATGCTACCAAGTCAACCACTTGCTTTGAGTGGATTCTATTATATTTATTGATGTTTTTCCATTTGCATGAAATTGCTTATCACTTCAAAATTATGTTTGTAAAGACTGGTCAAGGTACCTAAATACATTTCCCCATTATTCATCCACTTTTCTTGACAATTTCAGAAAGACATTCCTGGATCTGTCTTGTCACAAATTATTTTTGTAATCTAGCTGTTCAGCTGTGACATGTGGACTCATCATTGAACCTATGCCTTAAGATTTGTCTTAAAAGTTACAAAATATGGGTCAGAAATCCCTCAGTCACAGAATGAGCCCTGGAAACAGCCTATTGGATTAAAAGTGGGTATTATCTCATAAATCTGTGGGGAAACACTTCTCCTGTGTTTGCTTTAAAAAGAAAAAATTATCCCTCCTGTGCTCACTTTCCTTTTCCTGCTTTCCTATACCCTGTGCTGTTTTTCATCAAATAAAAGGTTCAGTTTTCCTCTTCCAGGAGAAGGCACCAGACTACTGTGCAGACTAAGGCTGACACCCAACAGTGAGGGACAGGGTTCAGATCTACCCCATACCTAGAACTTTGTAGCGGCCAAGCTACTGTGTGCTGGTGGATTTCATTCTCAGACATGCCCAGGTATGTGGAAGCAAGTCACCTTGCAAGTTGCCCCACTGCACAGCATTGTAGTAATGAAGGCTCTTTCAGCACCTTTGGCCCTGTGTTTACCATCTGTCAAGGGGCAATTATTGCCTAGTGGTAGCTATACACAGAAAAAGGTATTAATTGCACAAGCACACAGCAACAAAGGCAGAACAGAAACACAGGAGTGTTAATTTGCCAGAGATTATAATGAAAGTAACAAGGAAAAAAAATCAAAATAATAATCTGAGAGACTCCTAAATGAGGACAAATAATAATTTCTCTCTTCTCATGCCTCATATCGATACCCAAATAAATAAACCTCAACATTTTCTTGATAAAACACTATCTAATTGATGTAAGAAGAGCTTCCTGATTTGCTTCATGATTTTGGAGGTCAGCCATTTGCATTCTACTTGTTGACTTTCCAGGGTTTTCCCAGAGCACTCACAATCATACATAGTGTCTCTGTCTGAAAAAAATGGGAGAATATCCAAAAGGGAAAAACTTTTTCTTCTCTCTTTATACATACACCTAAACAGAGATGTTTGGGGAAGTAAAAGAAGAATGTTTGTGAAAAACTGAACACTACTTGGCAAAAAAAGGACTTGTCTCTAATTGCTATTTCCAAAGTAATCTGCTTGTGTTCTCCTTGTCAGATATTCAGTTAGGCCTGTCAACCACAATTGTAATTCTAGGTAAAAATAAGACATTTCACCTTTAAATATGTAAATCTCAACTCTTTCCAGTGAATTCACTTTCTAGAAAACATGAAACTTATTTTCTAATGTATAAAATACAGGACTGCTGCAGCCTAGTTCATTATATCTCTGTAATAATAGTTCCTACTGTGTGTGGAAGGCACAGTAATTTCTAAAGGATGCAGCTTCTATGCAGTCCTTTGTAAAACCAGCTTTGGATTTATGGAATAGAACATCATGAGATTTAGCTTTTGACATGATATGATACATAATGATTCAAGATGTGACAGATCCTCAAAAGCACACGCATCACATTCCATTTCTTCAGTCCAGGCTATCTTCTTTATGGATCGGGTCTCTCAGTTCCATGAAACAATCCAGCAGCAGCTTTGGCTCTCAGTGACATGTATTTCTAAGTCACATGGTGCAGTTTGGTGCATTATATATGTGGCAACAATTACTAAAGGAGAAATCAATGAAGCTCTGAAAAAATCATACCTTTAAGAAAACCCCAAAGATACAAACAAGCACGGTCCTACTGCTTTGGGACTGGATATCATTGAGTTAAAACCATTCCTACTGAGCTCCAGGGATCATATTATCTGTTATGATGTAAGTAGGAAGTATAATACTTCAAAGGCAACAAAATCTCAGCACACCTGGAGCTATAATTCTGTTCTGATCACTTAGAGGTACACAAACTGACTCAAAATATCTATTATATTTATAGGAAGTTCCCATCTGCCCTACAATACCCAGTGTCCTGTTAACCTTAGTATAAAGGGCATTTAAGGAATAGTGATGTACAGATTGATAAAGGCTAAAGGTCACATCAGGAAAAAGTCTTTGTCCACTTTCTTCAGTAGTTTTGGGTGGATATCTGTCTTTCTAATTTGGCGAGATGCAGCGAGCAGCTGCTCTGTACTTTCTTTCTGGCTGGGGTTAAACCACAACAGTAAGGTCTTCAGAGAGCTGAATCCTGAGTGGGCTGTGTGGTGGAAAAACATTAGGGCTGAGAGGTATGTTTACTATTAGTCAGGAGTCAGATCCAGATGAGAGCAGGTGTCTTAGGTTTTTGGTTGTTTTGGTTTTTTTTTTTTTTTCATAGCTGCTTACAAGCAAGTACCTAAATTACTTCCAATTAACTGTAGGTATATAGATAGTGTCACTCATCATATACATTTTTGGCTGTGAGGAACTTTAGTGTCTATCTGAATTTATTCAAGCTCCCTTTCTGTATGGACAGAGAAGACACCTCAAGAGAGTAAATCATTCACCTCTGAGACACCAGTTCAAGCTGAACAGCCATAACACAGATCACTTCTCAAAATATTAGTGTTATTCTAAAGCACAGGTGAAAAGCAACAGCCTCTGCAATACCATACAGAGATCTTAAAGAGCAACAGATTAGAAAAATGAAAATATATTCATAAACAAAATTAACCACTGAGCATAGAACAATAGTGTTTTAAAATTATTAGGAGTGAAGAGAAATACTACAGAAATGAGTCTATGAAAAAATAGGGCAAAGCAATACTGTTTTTGTCAAAGCCAGAGAGAAAAGCTTTTAGCATCTAATACACACACTTGAGAGAGATTTCTTATAGAAAAACCATTCCTGCCATTACAATAAGAGTGCTCTGTTTTATTGAGCTGTCTTAGCACAGAGAAGTGAATGTGAAACCTCCTTTGATTTCCAGCTGTCAACAACACTGTGGCCCAAGGCTTTGGGTGGGGAAAAAAAAAAAAAAAAAAG